>OU015498.1:46132019-46522019 GCA_907164885.2 Dolomedes plantarius | reverse complement strand
CAAAACGCTATTTATATTGTTCTCGTTCTCATAGAAGATAAAATAAATTACGCAAGTTGGCTGTAAACTCGAATTTCATAAGGTTTGGAAGGTTTATCACTTTCTCGTTCGCCAAATTTTACGATGAAATCTCTCTCCTAGCTAGATGCCAAAGAGCAACAAGTAAATTCCAAAATCACTAATTTACTTACGTTACTACTAATGTAAATCCTCCATAGTATTTTGTGATGTATGTGCAAATAATAAATTTTTAAAAAATGTAATAAAATTCAAGAGGAAGTACAGAAAAGCGCAACTAAGCTCTCGTGCTTAACTTTGCTGTTTTGTACCAGCAGCATATGTTAAAGCACAATAGGTTCCAAATACAAAGGTTTTCACGGTCACTTTCTATACACCCCATACTCCTCATTTTGACGGACGTAGTCGATGGCTGACCTCTAAAGTTAGGTCTCCCCTCCGAGACCTATAGCATTGAAAGTCTTCCTTCTCACTTCCTCTGGGTACATATCCTTTACTCAGGAGGGGGGGAGGAAAAAGTACACCACATAACGGTTACTTAGGAGGAGAGGCAACTGCCCTCTTTAGTAAACAACAAACATGGCGAGGCGAGGGCAGTGTTGCCAACTTGGGGGTTTCCCCCCTAAATTTGGGAGTAAGTTAGATGAAAAGGGATGTCTTTAGGGACCACATTTTTTAGGGGGCATTTTGTGGGGGGGGAACATTTTTTAATATTTTGTACAATCGAGACGCGTTTTTTTATATTAGATTATAAGTTCCATACATATGTCAAATGTAAATAAGCTTCCATTTCATTATGTAAGTGTGTATTTTTTATTTATTTCAATTTATCTCTCAAACAGGATGCCTATTTGGAACCAGAATTTCTTTTAGGAAGGTCTAGGGTGATCTCAAGTTGGTGTTAGGGGGGATCAGGGGGATTTCGAGATGGCGCCAGGGGGAGGCGCTTCGTAGAGGTTGGCAACACTGGGCGAGGGAGAGAAAATTTCATCTGGTGCTCATCAAAAAGTACAAATTTCCATTAATTTTCCTTTGGGGAAAAAGTTTAACCTTTAAAAGTCCTACACAAAAATTTTAAGTTTCCAGCTAAATATACAGAATCATTCTTACCTTTAGTTACATGATTAAATCAAAAATCATACATACATCGCAAAAATACGGCAAGCAATGTTTATATTTTAGAAACTAATCAAAACTGAAAATTTAACTAGAAATCATTTGTTAAATCTCTCATAAGCTTTGTAGATCCTTCTAAATATTCAAAACATTTTAATTCACTGATGTAAGCCTGAAAAAGGTCGACTCAAAGTTCCTAATCGCTTTATCTATGCATGAACTAATTTTGACAACAGTAGAATGAAATAATTAAAAATTTGAATTGTTTCGCAAATTGAAATAAATACAATTTTTAAATTTTTTTGAGTTAAAGGGAATTAAAGTCTAGCTTTTGAAAGATATTGGGTGCGTTGGGGTTATTCAAGCCTTCTCATCGTATAATCAATAAGAGTATCGATACTGGGATACTTGCTTGCAGCCCAGTATGTATCACCATTTAGTCATGAAATTTTAAATATTTGGTAATTTTCCGAAAAAAACGCTTACATAATGTTATGTTTCACAATGTTTAGAGATCATATCACCTCATCTTAGTAATGATTCAAGATACAAGACCACCAGATTAATCCTAAAGAATGCTAAATTGATACTGCTATTAGTCATTATACGATAATTCATTCTCTGACTATCTATATAAAAGAGAGAAAAGCCACCGTAAACCGTTCTAACCAGAATTGCGTTACAGACAAAATAAAACCACACTATTGTAAGAGGCCGAAAAATGGTTGCCTTCACTCATTCTTCCAGAATCTGGAATTATCAGCTTTGAAGGTCGATGATATCTATACAACCGTTACTTTCGAAATGAATATAAAAATAAGCTCGAATACCTCACTTTTCGATAATACAGATAATGCATGTAACTACCATTCACATAATTATTCTTAAGAGAATCGATCAGAGATTCAAACAATCGACCGCACACAACACTCCTTAGAAATTAAGGACCTCACATAAAAAATGAATATTAGGACTGAACGCCTATGACTGAGCATATAAAAGTCGTGATAATTCATTAAGATAACTGTAAAAATTATGAATTTTACTCGTGATCATGCAACTTCAACACAGAAAAAAAATATATATATATTTCAGATCACAAAACGTCAGATAAGTGGAAAAAGAAAAAACGTTCTTGGACGAAGCGTAAAATACATTCTCAAAATGATACGAATATTAAGTTGTTACGGAACTGCAGATCGCTGTCTCGCAAAAGGACTGAAATTTTAAATTCTAAGTACGGTTAACATTAAATGAGTATTGCTTTCGCATCTCCATAAGTAACAGTATGGTGAAAGTGCATTAATCTGACTGAGAAAGAAATTTCAAACATTGTACATGTAGAATGTTACTTATATTCTGGTTAACTTTTTAAAATTTAAAAGGAAGTTAAAATTCTTAGGGATGCGGGCAGCAAGGAGAGGTTAGAAAGAATAGAGGTGACACCCTCATGAGCATGAAAGGATCTTGAGGGGGGGGGGGGGGGCACTCATAGAAAATTAAAATAAATATTGAAAAAAAATGAATTAGCAGCGATAAAAAGTTTAGATTGGCATTTTCTATTGGCAACAATTCAGACAGATGGTCAACGAGATTTGAATACTCATTTAGACAATTAGCAAAGCCAACATAAGGTGGTCTATTCGATATTCAACCAAAATCGATTATTCGGCAATATATTATTGGCAACTGAAGAATGCGTGTTCTCCAGACCAGTTAAAACCAACGGGTTAGGGACTAGTATTTGAGAGTCATCTTGGCTAAATAGAAGGGGGAGGGGGGAGAGAGAGAGAGAGAGAGATTATGATTCCCTTTTTTACCCGGCGTCGCGTCGCCTCGCCACGTCCCAATGGAGATTCAAATACTCTTTCGAAGTAAGACACATGGAAGCATCGCACAGTTAACTGCTCTATTTACAGACACGCTAACTAAAATGACCTATGATTTAACCCCTATTTCTCAGAAATAAGAAACTGACGATTAAATTTCACAAAGCTACTACGAAACCTCCAAATCCCATATTTCAAAAAAAAATATTGAAAGTTCAAAAAATAATGATTAACGCGAAATTAGTAAACGTTTCAAAAACAAAATATTAAAACTGCATGAATAAATGCATTTCTACAAAACTATCATTTTTTAAAAAAAATAAAAAATTAATGAACTCAAACAAAATATCAAAACTTTTTATACCTTTTTAACTAAAAATTATAAATTTAAAAATTTACTTAAAAGAAAAAAAGTTTCAGGTTAGATTTAGGTCTCAACTAATTAGTTTTAGATACTTTACAACAGATTAGCTAAGCATTCTAATTATACATACATGCGTATAATTGATTAAAAGTATTAATATACTTTTTTTTTGTTATGGTAAATCTGCGACTTTCGGAGCATGTTTCATGTCCTGAAATTGTTTTCTGAAAAAATTAACTCTGTCTACAAGAAAGTTAAGTAATCACGATTACTGGAAAGAAGTTGTTCGACTGCATTGTTGAGATAATTTACCACATGTGCTTTTTTTCATACATTATTGAATCGAATGAAATATAGTCGATAAAATAATTTAATCGACAAAATAATTTAAATAATTATTTTGTCGATAAAATAATTTAAATATATATAATAATTTTAAATTTTCATTTAAAATTTTCATGTGATTTGTTTTTGAGATATGTTGAAATATTTAAGTTCCTCAAGTTTGAGTATATGTATATACACTCTGTACGTGTGCGTATATATATACATACACACACACATATAACAACTTTTATTACCCAAAATTCTTAGATGGAAAAAAAAATCCCATTTTAAACAAATTTATACTAAAAATATAATATATATGTATTTAACACTACTGTAACAGATGTACAAAAATCTGAGGAATATATTGTAACAGATGTACAAAAATCTGAGGAATATATTCATGATAAACAATGATCAATAGTCTTCAAAAAATAAATTAACTAAGTACTTCATTTTACACTAAGAATTCAAAATTAATAACAATTATCAAATTTCCCATAATGTAAAGTTCACTGCTCTTATTGATTAAAAAGCAAAAACTGATAATTTATGGAGAGAAAAATCAAAGAGTAAATTGGTAAAATAATAAATAGAATTATTCATCAAAAACACTGAACACATTACGATTTTTCTTTATTTATATATTTATTTTGGTAGATAGCTTCAAACTTTTAAATAGCTATGGACAGCATTTAAAATAACAAGCTCATCTATTGCAAACAACATATAAAATAATTTGTTTAAATCTTATAATATACTTTCAGTAAATTTATTTCTTAACTGAAACCAATGCTACTTCAGACATCACTTATGAAAATGAACATACAGAAAACTAGAGAAATTTATCACAGCCTTAGTATAGCCTTATCACAGTATTTTCTTTTCACTTAAAAAACATACAAAACCAATAAGGAAAGCTAACACAGGATAAAAAGTATGTTTTTAATTGCATGCTGTTTGGGGTTAAACCTTGATTAGCTGAAGAGGTACTGGTTAAAATAATAAGTTTAAATAACATTTTTAAAAGGTGTGAATAAATTATCTTAACAACATCAAATAATTCATTCTATTGAGATTAAATAACATGACTTTCAAATATTAGTGTAGTTTTTGTTAAAGCCTGAATAACCCACAGAAATAACATGTAAGAAGTCAAGACTCTCTTTCCCAAACCTACTTAAGTGTGAAAGCATGTAACAGATTTAATAGCAGTTCTATGTTTTAATAAAATGTGAACAGGGCCAGCCCGTAGATTGTTGCACTTGTGTGCAAGGTGCCTTTGGCACCTCACAATCTGCACCCCACTGATCATTCTTACAGCAGGCACCTGTGTGCGCTGCACACTTCGCACATGCCACAGGCCGGCCCTGACTGTGACCAGCCAAATCTGTTGAAAGCAAAATGAAATAAACTTAATTAAGTTACGTGCACTATGCAGCACTAAACAATGCAAAACATAAACAAGGGAAGTTAAAACTAAGACTAACAGATGATTCAAATAAAAATTTGAAAATGAAAAACAATATTAATAGACTAAAGACTGAAACTGGTGTGATTCTGAAAAGATGATCTTTAAAATAAAACAAAAATGAAAAATAATTAAAGAAATATCTAAATGCTGTTGTAGTTACTCTTGACCTTGTTATTTTACTTTATTTATCTATTTAGGGGGGAGGGAGGGTTATGTTTTCACAGATTTAAGGCATGCCTTGTGTCAAAGGCTGTATCTTAAGGTCTGACTACTCATGTACGGATCACTAGTACTGCTAGTGCTAACAAACAAAATAAAAGCTGTTTGGTTTCTTCCAAATTTGCTGGTATCATTTCTATGAATTTCAAAATCTTTATATATATACTTTATGAAATTTTTGCCAATATAAGTTCTATATACTGTATATGTTCTTCGGGGGTGGGGCGCCAATATAAGGTCTATATATTATATATTTTTTTTTTTTTGGGGGGGGGTGGGGGGTGCCAATATAAGGTATATATATTATATTACTATGTTTTTCGGGGGGGGGGGCCAATATAAGGTCTATATAATATATTAGTATATGCTCTTTGGGGGGGGGGGGGGGGAAGCGCCAATATAAGGTCTATATATTATATTACTATATGTTTTGCGGGAGAGGGGTGCCACAAAGGTATCGTGCCCTGGGCGCCAGTTATGCTCGCTACGCCACTGCACGGTAGATAGGTTCTTAGAAAATGTCGTGTTGTGTGAAACCGTGTTATACAAGACCCAGAGACAGTTCAAAAAAGGGGGTTACGTTCTGAAAAATTATTAAAAACAAACTTTTTTTTAAATTCCATATAAGCAACTTAATTTTTATCAAAAATATAAATGTATGTATAACAAAAAATGAAAAGAAACAAAAAAAATATTTTCATTTAATACAACCTTAATTTAATAAATTTCTTCCTCGATGCTCAGTACAATCAAACGCGAAAATTTTTTCGATTGAACTATATCACCTTCACTTTCAGAACCTTTTTCTTCATTTAGATTTTTTCCTCTCTAAAAAATCTGTAATCTTGGTTTATTTGCTGATTCTTACAAGATCATTGCAGATTCACGGTATGGAGATGGACAATTTTGCAGCTTCCTTTTAAATTTTCGGCTTCTTTCAGCGGAAGGGTCTGCATTCGGGAAAAATGATTCAAGAATTTCAGCTAGGCTTAAGCCTTCTTGTAATTTAATAGAGTTATAAATGAATAAATTATAATTTGTTTATACATTTTCATGTAAAGCCACTATAGTTCATTATTCCTTCCCGTCATTATTTTAAGGTAATTTAGTTTTTAAATGTGTTAAACAAAAATCATGTTATCTAGTGCTATAGAAGTACATTGTTGTACAAAGGTTTTCGCAATTTTTTTAATTGTGTTACAATGAAACCGTGTTACAGGTTGCAGTGTTATACAAGGGTTTCCGCAATTTATCTTATCGTGTTAAGAGCGAAACCGTGTTGTAAGATACCATGTTGTAGGAGGGCTACCTGTACCTATTTTTAAACTTACTGTTTTCCAATGAAAAGCAAAATATATTAAAATTTTATTATCACATTCATCTGACAGATTTATTCATAAGATCACTATCTATGAAACTCATTCTGCATTTGGTTTCTAAATACATACATGCATACCACAGTGTCAAATATGCTGTTATTACAGTTGTTTCATTATTTCTCAGTAGTTCTTTTGTGCAATTAAATTGAAATGAAGTTTCCAAAAACATAAATCCGAAAGACAACTTTAGTACTATAAAAATGTACAGTGAAATCACTTAAAAGTTAGGTAAAGTAATAATTGGATTGCCTTGGAAGTGCATTCTTGACATTCGATTATGGTTCGCATAAATTGGGTGTATTACAGATGCCCTAAGGTTAAAGTACACCAAAGATTCGAACAGGTATAAATTAAGCATTAACAATTAATTCTTGGTTCATAACAGAAAATTAAAACTTATTTGAACTTAATTTGAGCAAATTGTGTTTTGACTGTCACTGATTAATAAAGAATAAAAAAATTCCATTTTTCGCTGTACAGAAATATGTATATATAACATTATTGGGAGTTATTGTTTACTTTGGGCCAAATTTATAGTATAATATTTACTAAAAGGGTACTTAATGCCAGTATGGGCTCAAAGTAGGCAAGGTCATGGTTATTTTATTGAAAAATTTAAGGATACAGGTGGAGAGTTTAAGAAATAAGATATAAGGTTTCAGTACTAAACAAACGGTAGCACAGAAAATCCTGCAAAAACTGCCTGTTAGAAATGCCATATTTCTTTTAAGTTCTCATAAAACTACTCAATATTTTGTTTTCACTTCATGTTAGTATTATTATTTTTTAATTAAATATACAGTAAAATCAATACTTACTATATTTATCTAGAAATATCCAAGAAAATCAACGAGAAAAGCATTAAGCATATTTTGAAATATAGATATTGAAGGAAACAGTTGATCAAAGTTAAAACAGATATAAAATTTGATGCACTTGAAAAATTTAAGCTATGACTCACTCATATATCTTTTATAAGTCAAACTGAAAAACTTTGAAAAGAATACCGAGAAATACATACAAAACTAGTTAGATTCTTACATAAACTATGTTATTAGAGAAGGTCTCCTTTAGAGTACAGTAATCCAATTTCAGCCCTAACAAAACTACAACAATTATAATTATGACACCTTAGACATCCATTAAAAGCACTAAACCTTAATTTTAAGAGCTCCATAAACTACAATGCAAACCTCAGAGAATATATAATTAATTCTGATTAAAAATTTCAATTCCTTTCATAAAATTTTGCCAGAATAATATGTTAAACAAGGCAGTAAGGAAGATGAGTTCACAATTAGCTACAACCAAAATATAAAATTTCAAGGAATGAAATTTGTATTACAAAACTATTCTTTTTAATCCATAAATAGTCTACTTGCAGAACTACATTCTAAAGCCTCTACACATTTATAAAATAAAAATGATAACCCTCTTATAATGTACAAAACCCTTAAATTATATTCCTCAACAGTTCCTTATTCCTTTTATCAAAAATAAGGTTTTTAACAAGACAAATACACAGTTTGCTAATAGAACATATTTATACTGAATAATTTTTAAATTAGCAGTTCAGTTGCTGAAATTTTTAGTGTAAACTAAATCAATATGAACATGTTTCACTACATTTACACTAATAACTTTCATATTATTCGAAGTTAAATCAGTTATTAACAAGAGAAGAATAAAAGTTCGAAATTAAGAACATAAATAGACTAGTTATCAAAGCTTTTACATGATGGTTTTATCTTATTTATTTGTAAAATGCAAAGCAGCTAGTGAGCTATTTTCGATAATTGTTCATATGTGTAAAGAACTAAGTGAAAATGCTTCAAGAATCCTCATAAATATATGCGAATCAAAAAGTTTTAAGACCAATATTGACAAGCTAAAACTTCTGTTTGCTTGCCAGCAAATTCAGGAGGCTTAGAAGAAATGGACTTGAACGATATGGGATGTTTCCCGACTGCTGTTCCCTTGTCTGTCATTTTAGATTGAAACCTTCTGCTTTCTTACTCACTCACAGTAAGGTGAGAAATGTAAAAAGAGCATGAGAAGCCGATAAGCGAGTTTCTATTTACAACTAACTTAATTGGAAAAAGTGAAGTATAATGAGTTTCATTTGAAAAAAATTAAGTCTAATTGTGTTCAGTCAAATTCAAAAGTTAGGGATAAGGTTAATTCAAAAGTAAGGAGCTTTCCCCTCATTATATGGGTTACTAAGAAAAATTAAATTTTCATAATTTCATGTACATTCTCTTTTGATGATTTACAAGCTTAAATTTCATAGTCTGTATACTGAATACATCCAAAAGGTCAATCAATATAAATTTTATATTATTTTAATAAATCGACAGTATATGGCTTTTTTTAAGATATGTTTTATACTAATGCAAATACAAACACTAAAGTTGCTTTTGATTGTTTAATGAAGTTTGTACACGATATTACAAGAAGTAAAAATAAAATAGTCCCAGAAAGCACTCAAGTATTTTTACTGCATAAAATATGTTTATTCACTACTACACAAACTTTTCACTGACATAGCTATTAGGAGTGAGAAAATTTCAATAGAACATAATATTTAAATTTTGAATTTTAAATTACGAGTATTCAACAAAATTCTCAATATTTAAAATTGACTTTGAAAGCAGCTTTATTATCTTTTGAAAAAAATTCCTGATTTTAACTCAAAATATCTCCTCTCCAAATATAGGTAGTCTCAAGTTTGATTTACATGTAATTAAAATTCTTTAAGAATAAAATGGATTATAGTTGCTAGGAGCTAGAAAAAAACTACATTCACAATGATTCTAACATATAATTTAATCATGAGAGCAGTAAAATAATTACAGAGCAGAGTTATGGTCTAAATCCCCACCACCACATACAGAAATGTTAATCCCCCTAAAAATTTATTCTAATCACAGGACCACATACAATATAACAATTACAATTTTTAAAAAAAAATTCCATAACAAAGTTACATGCAATTTATACAAGCACTTGAATTTTTAAAGTCTTTTCAGTCTAACTAAAATTTTTACAAATAACGTGTTACAAAATGTTGATGCCATAACCATACAGAATCAAGAAATGAAGAGGGGATTAATGTCCTAAATATGATAACTGAATTTTTAAAAATTTCAAAAAATAAATAACAGCTAGATTACATTTATTTCAAAATGTAACTATTTTAAATTTTCTGGCCTTAATACACAGATCAGATCTGGTATCCATTATAAAACATTACTGCTCTATAATAACATTTATAGCATCTAATCTGTTAAAACACCATCAATCATACGTTTCCTAAAACTTTATACACAGTTATATACTAAACAGTATACACAAAAAATCTCGCGTCAAAAAAAGAGACAAAAAGTGCAGTGGCCTTTTGCATGACTCATAGCTAAAGATTAATAGGATATATTATTAGAAATATACATAAGCCCTTATTTTTCCTCAGCAAAAATGCAGAGTAAGCGACAATAATGGTCTTTAGATGCATTCAATCAGAACAGAAAATATACTTTTTCTTACTTTCCCAATTTTTTGACAACCTTTCTTCACTTAAAAAGAACGCTACATAAGAAAATGCCTAATTAACTAAATTAAATATTTTAACTTTATTCTTTGATTTTATTCTTTATTAGCAACATTTGAAATATTTTGCTAAAAAGCTGATAATAATGAAAAGAAATATTCTGATAAATACCATGGAGCTTCTACATTCATGCATGAAACATTTAATGCTTAAAAGAACGTTCTTAATATTAATCTAAATGATCATCATATTTTTCTTTAGTGAAGCAGGCACTTAACCTGAGGACATTCACTCATATACACTGCAAGACTAGACAGCTACTCCAATATGGGATTACCCAGTAGGTGGAACCAATGTTATAATCAAATGCACAAGTAAAATTACGAAAATGGTCAAATATTACAAATTAATTTTTAAAAAAAGAGGTAAAGAAAAAACTAAAAGCTCATAAGAAATTATTCTTCAAAATATGAAATACACTTATTGCCATAAATCATATACTATATTGATATACTTCCAGCTGAGAGATCACTGTTTGCTTGCACACATTCAGAAAGTTTCAAAGAATACAGTGTAGGAGAGGGTATTGAAAAACTATCATAACGGAAAAAGTTAATGTAAAACTACTAGTTAGATCAGAGGTTTTGAAAAAATTCAGTGATCAAGATTTAGTTGCATTTAAGGCTTCTCTATACAACAAATTATGATTTAGTGATAAAATATTATTGAAAAAGAACATTAGTGATTTATCAGTTCATAAATTGTGACTGATAAGCTTACAGTAAATATTATTTACATAAGACAACAGACTATTAATGACAAAACATGTCTATAGATTTAGGTATATCTATACCTCTTCTAAATAAATCAACAAAGTTCCAAATTACAAAATTTGAAAACAGAAAATAAAGAGTACCAAATATCATATATGTTATAAATTATCTTCAAAAACAATGCTTCCCCTACATGCTGTTCCCACAACGTATTAGCTAAAGTAACTGTAGTGTGTGAGCAAATGTCCTCAGGAAAAACAGTGTGCAATGTTGAAAAAAAATTAATAATAAAAATATTTGTTCATGCAATCTTGCTAATTTGCCTCGTTAACAATTTTATTATTATAAAGAAAAAAAAATACTTTCTTGATATGAAACAAAACCTTTCTCTTTCAGCTACATAACAATGTATTACATTTTTTTTTCTTAGAGAGCACATTAGAATATTTTTCTAATGTAAAATAGAAAGTATTTTGTAAATATAAACACGTGATCTACAACAGATTTCATTTCATAAATCTAAAATCAACTTTTTAAACACCAAATAAAATATAAACATATACATTTATATATAGGTATTTCTTCATTACTAGGCATTAAAACAATTTTAAGACATGTAATTCTAACTACTTTTTCAAAAGAATTAAAAGTTATTTTCATTATTATAATTTTCTAAACTGAGCTTTAGACAGGCTTAAGCTTTTTACACTAAGTCAATTTTTTCAGTTTTGACAGTAACAGCACAAGAAATTATACAATACATATTTTTTGGTGTTGTTTACTACTGAAAAATATGAAAAGATTTACTAAGATCTGATTTTGTAAAAGATTTTATGAGATTGCTTGTCTACCTCTAATCTTAACTACATTACAATTCAATAGTTTTTGATAAAATAAAAGGCTTTGAAAGTCATCAATTACTAGGAATGTTTTATCTGAATGTAACAAAAAAACCTAAGAACACTAACACCACATACATACAATAATATTAAAAGTTATCAGTATAACTTTTGATACAAGTTATTACATAAACAATTTATAAGAAAGGGCTTAAACATAATACATCTTTTAATCCTAATCTATTGACTAAGCAATCAAAAGATTTCATGACTGATAAGTTTTGATACATATAAACATGGTCATGTTCCTAACATTCAAAAATAACTTTTTTTTTTATAATACTTCATGAAATACTGTAGCCCCTTAAATAATATTAAAACTCCATGAAGCAAGATAGAATGAAATGCTAGGCATTCTATCATTTAAGACTAGATTATATATGGCATCACTAAATATAAAGATATTATTTTTTGCATATAAAGAATAAATTTACACACTTTTAACTTCAGTATATCTTATAAAACACTGAACAGTTAATGATGTAAAAATATGGGTGAAACTTAGTGTGTATTTTCTTTAACAATACTGTTTACAAACATTTTTTTTATAATACTCTCATTAAAATTTACTTGCATACAGCGTCATACTCTCATGTATGAAAAAAAGGACGCTAACTAAATTCTACAATACGTTAAAGTTGGTTATGTTAGATAAAACTGATTACGTTATATTTAGAATATATAAAAAATACTTAAAGCTATAGGAAATATAAATTATATACCTGATATGTTAATGTAAAAACGGGAAATTAAGAATTTGATTTGAAATGAGAAGGCAACCTAATATAAGTTTGTGTTTGTTTGTTTTTTTTTTAAAAAAAAAGGAAAAATCGTGTGTAGAACTGTTGTCGATCAAGAAAAAAATTTTTTTTTAAAGTAACACGCGTGGCATGGAAGTTGTAAATGTATGTCTGAATGAAAGCAATAAAATAATTGTCCCATGAAAAATTAATGATGGTAAATTGGAGAAAACAAAATGACGAATCAGTATGAGTAATAAGTTTAAAATTTGTTGAGATTTTGAGATCGAATCGTTGATGCTAACATAGTACGCTAATTTGCGAAATCCCGAAAGTAAGATTATAATTCAGTTTACCAATATTGAGCGAAATCTATAACGAAAAAAAATAAGAAACAAAATAAACTAAGTAAATATGTATTTACCTTTAAATGAAAATGATGAGTTTGCCGTTGATTAGTACGTGGAAACTAATGTACGGTAAACACTCTTAAGCCTAAATGCTAAATGTTAGTGAGAAATCGTTCATTCGTGCTATGTCACTAGTAAAATGTCGGAAAAAATGAAAAATATAATAATGAAAAAAACTGAGGCGATGAAATGAGGTGTCAGAAGAAACTTACTTAACAAATTTATTTTAAAAAATTACTTATGTTGTGCTTCAAGTTTACTTCATTATTTTTATATAATCCTCTAATATTTTAAGATTTCAAAAACATTTAAAAAATGATCGAATAACTCGGAAAGAATATTTGTAACAAAACAAAACAGTTAAGGAATAGTAATTTAAGTTAACCAATTAATGTAGCATAGTGTAGCATTAGGTAAACAAAATTTCAGTATAGTAAACAAAAGAAACTATTTAAGAGAAATAAGTTTAGAAATTATAAACTTAAATAGTGGATTACAAATGATTATTATCCATGCTTAAAGAATAAGCAGAACCAAAAGAATTAATTACAAATTGCAATTCAATGTCACGATTTACACATCGCGAAGTGAAATCGGGATTTTAATAACCGGCTTTAATTTTATTATCATGTGAAATCTAATACAGGAGTTAAAATAGAGTGTGTTAGGAAGTTTTTAGAGTAGCTGTCCATCAAACGTTTGAGTGTGTAGAGTAGTTTCCGTCTAGCAGAGCTCCGATTCGCCGAACATTGAACGTCAGCATACTCCATTCAGCTACTAGGGTTAGGATCAGTGCTCGCGCAACCGCCATAGTAAAAATCGCCACGGGACGTAGAATAGCTATAGCTGCTGGCGCCACATTAGCAATCGGCTGACTTCGACTACTGGCTTCCCTCACCTTTCGCGGCTTAAGATTCTTTTATGATTTAGTGATAAGGAAATAAGAAAGCTTGCTTACCTTTATTAACTATCCTAATTCTCTCCGAAATCCCAATTCGGCAGGCCAGTGTTGGTAGTAGAGAAAAAATTTCTGAAACTGAGCGAAGGTCAGGTAACAATCGCGGCGTTTTGTGTCTCCGCTTGTTTTTCTCCCCGAACTCGAGCTGCTACCGCCAGCTCGATTATGCACTGGGGACTAATTACACAAGAGTCTTCCGATCGAGTTGGCGATATTCCTGTAAATTGATCGACGATTTAAAAAGATCATAATCCAGGTTTATAAATGAATATTTCTGGACATAGGTAATAATATAGCCGGCCAATGGGCAATCTAAAATCCGAAATTGTTTACTTCCGTATCAGCTGACTTCGGCCCTCTCGTCACATCAGACTAACTCAAACAATTTTATACAACATGGCGTTCCCTCTTTCTCCCTCTCTCTTTAGTTCGTCTCGTCACACGCACATACATACAGACACTCACACGACTCGGTGTGCACGGGGTTTTCGCTAAAAGTAGCACGGGCGAAGTAAACAATTGTTTATTGTAAACATCTTTGCTTTCGATGATTGGATGAGGTAACGGGGGGAAATTATTCTACGGGATTCCGATCGTCGTAGCGGAGGGGTATAATCGGACTATGCGGCTGACGGGGTATAGCGCTGTTGGCATGGTAACCGGCGGATCGCGGTAGATTCGGTGGTCCGCAGACATTCGGAGGTGTATATCCGCCGATGGTGTGGCCATTTGGTACTCACTGATTAATGACAAAGACGTCATTCAGCTCTCCCGGGGGTGTAGTGTCTCTGCGCGCCCGTACCTTGCGCCTTACGAATGAGGCGCATTTTTGTGCAGCCGATGCAGACTTATTGGATTTTTTTCTTGCCTTGATTTGCTTAATGAAAAATTCTGGGATTTCGCATTATCTTCGTCTTTTGCTGGGTTGCGGCAAAATTTAATTTTAATTAAATTTTGCTGCATGAATATCTTGACATTAAAGTACTTAGATAAGGTCACTCTTATAGGATTTCAGCACTCGGATTTTTTTCTTTTCTTCGCAATTTAAAATAGGTTTTCGATTATGTATGCTTATTATTAAAACAAATATTTATACATTCTTAAAAGCTTCTAACGAATTCTAAACGTTCGGTTGTTTTATCTAAACAATTTTTTCGTTAAACTTTATACTTACTGCAATAATTTTTAGGTAGTGTTATGTATCAATGTATAATAATTCGACGTAAGAGTCAACTTACATAAAAATGAAATAGGAATGTGTTTGAATCGAATTTTGAGTATCTAATGTTTGTGTGGAAGATGTGAAATAAATCCAAAAGATACATTTATAACCGAAAAGTTTCAAAAATAGTTTCTTTTACATTTCATACTTTAAGTGATGTTATGAATCAACGGGGGGATAATAATTAAAAATCTCTCTTTTTATTAAAATAAAATCTCTTTATAAACTCGTAAAACTGACACAAAAAAGAATCACTGCTAAGAATATGAATGCTTGGTGTAGAAAACAAGAGATGTATTTATGACCTACAAAGGCACCGGTCAGCTTATTTAAAATTTAAGGAATTTTGTCTGTTCAACAACATATCAAATGAAGGAACTATCAGAGACTTAACATTTCTGAGAGTCGGTTGAAGTTTCAACTATTATTGCATTATGCTTTTTTTTTTCCGAATAAAAGAAGATTGGAAAATATTGGATCCCTCATCTTCTACAGCCGTTGTGAGTACTAGTCAAATTTTCTTTCCATTAAAATATGGATAGCCAACGAAATTTTAGAATTTTTTTTTCGGTTTGTTAATTTAAATTTTGGCGGCAAATATGAAGGCGTTCCATATCAAGCCATTCTCTAGATCCGCATCCAAAAATCCCTAATAAAACCGCAATAACCTCTGAGATAGGCACTCGAACCTCTACAGATTTTAAGTGTCCATACGTTTCGTTGACACGGTGATTTTTATAGACTTTCTCGCCTATACGAATTAAACCTGTTGTTGGTCGGACCGTTGTACAAACTGTTACACTGCAGTGACTAAAAGCAATATTGGCCCAGGAGCCGTTATACATGCTATTATAGCTTTGATATTTAATAAAATAATTGATTTGTATAATGTGTGTTAATCAAGTGTCTGCTAATTTTTTCCTTATTTTAAAAATTCTCTCTGATTAATAAAAATAGAAACTGGAACCATGCTGTAGAAATTCTCATACCACAGCTGCCCGAGAAAATATATATTTAGAGGCGGTCTTGCATCTATGTGTTACTGAAAAGCAGCTGGTCATTCGAAAAATCGAATTGGAATTAGTATGCATCAATAGAATAAACCAGTGACGTAGCGAGCATAATTGGCGTCCGGGGTACGATACCTTTTTGGCGCCCCCCCCCCCTTTCGCCTGAAAAACATATAGTAATATAATATATAGAATTAGTTACCATTTGGCGCCCCTTTTCGAGTGGAGCCCGGGGCATGATAGACCCCTTTCGCTACGCCACTGGAATAAACTTAAACTCGAACAAATGCACGTTTCAAAATATACCCAACAAGTGGCTTGTGCCTCTTGGACATTGCTCTAGCATCACTAAACTAAACTAAACTCATGGCGCAACAGTCCGCTGTGGACCAAGGCCAGCGGTGCCCATCTCCACTTTCTTCACCGTGGGCTTAGGGTGCCATACAGCATATGCCTCAGTCAGAAGGTCAGCCTGGCAAGTAATTACGACTAAGACTAAAGGAGATATTTATAAAGTGTATTTTTTGTTAATATCCGTTTTGCCAACGTATACGAGTGTTTAGAAGTGGCGGCTCCTTTATGGAGACCTACCATTTATTTTTTGTTCTCTGTCGAACATAACTTCTAGTGTTGTCATATGGAGAGACAGTCTAAAGATAAACCTTTGAAATTCTAAATCCCATCTAAATTTCCGATTCTGTCAAGCTCTTAAAGACTTTTATTTTATTTTTTATTCTAATTGAATTTAATTTCGATATTTCATAGAGCTGTTTTAATAATATTTGCAAAAATTTAAGAATCATGATTTAAAGTTATTTTATCGGAGTTTAATTTTCTTGTTCGAAATAAAAAGTTTCGTAATTTCTGCATCCGAAAATCATTACGCTGTAAAAGTTAGGTTTAAACGGCCTTGAAAGTTTACAGACATTATTTTATAGATGTCTGTAAACTTTCAAGGCCGTTTAAACCTAACTTTTAGAGCGTAAATAGTAAATTACGCTGCCTTCGTTTGTAAATGGACAAACGAAGGGTTCAGAAACCTGAAAAACTCGCAGATCCTTCAAAAAAAAAAAAGTGTTGGAGGACCCCTTATTTCTAGCTCTTAAATTTCAGTTAACTGATGAAGTACAATTAAAAATAATTTTTTTATCGTAAAAACTATTTATTTTTTATTTATAACCTTTAAGGTTCTAATTAACAGGTTTAAGTCCATCATTAAAATATAGCCATATATAAATGCATATTTTTTTTTCAATTTGTTTTATAACGGATGATTTTGTTGCCAGAACTCAAGATTTAAATGTCGGGTTTAATATTTGACATATCCTTGTACCCAAGTCATGGCTCCACATTCAAACGATTAGAACAGTGATTCTCACGGCGGTGGATTTTGTCAGCGACGGATATCGAACCCGCAAGCCTCAGTCACTGGCTCGACGCCTTTGCCAACCGGGCCACCGCGCTCTTTTTTTTTAAGCTGAGTTGATATAGTCTATTCTAGAGTTTGTTATTCATATCTTTCAACAACAAAAAAAAAATCGGCAATGAGATAAGTAATTATTTGAACTTAAATTTCACATGTCACTGATATATATTCCACTTTAATTTAATATTTTTAAAAAATTGAAAAAAACTAAAATTTTAACAAGGGTGTCCCAAGTTTCTTATCTTATTCCCATGGGTGCCACAAACGTAAAAAAGTTTGGGAATCCCTGGATTGGAGGAAGCCTTTCGCGATGGTAAGTTATGCAAAACGAAGTGAACACTGCAGGGCTTTTTCTGATTATTACATGAGATAATATTCATCACCGATGACCGAAAATAATGCATACTTTTGTTTGGGGAGTTTCCATGATATTTAGGAGCCACCACACGAGCGAAAGACACTTTTTCCTTAGACCAGAGATACTCCAATTGCGGCCCACCAAGCTTTTACGTGCGGCCTGAGACGCACACACCCATTATCAGGTGCTTTTGCAAACATAATTTTGGAAATGAGTGCCTGAAAGAGACAAAAATGTGCCACCTGCTGCTCACGAATCATCCAATTCCAAAATGAAATAGGCGAAGATCGTATATAGAAATCGGCCTTCTGATTCTTATCTTAGTGACGTATTGAGAATAGCATGTAGCAAGTATAAGGGCCTGTTCACATAGCATCCGTCAGCGTCAGTGTTACTCGTATTGAAATATATTTAACCAATTACAAACCTCCAAACGATTAGCCACGAAATTGTTATGTCCTGTGATTGGTTTAAAATATGACAATACGAGTAACGCTGACGCTGACGGATTCTATGTGTACAGGCTCTAACAATGATTTGTCTAAAATAGTCAAAAGTTTGTCACAACTTTTAAAAAATCGAGCTTATTTTTAAATAAACGCTTGAATACATTTAGGTTTTGAGTTTTATTTTTTACATTATCATATTATGAGGTATAGTGTACTATGTTTCGGCCCGCGTAACGTACGTAGCAAACATATGCATGTGGCCCGAGATAAAAAATAAAAAAAAGGTTGAGTATGGCTGCCTCAAGGATTTCCTTGCTACTCGAGGATTTACCACATGTTAACTCTGATAATTCATCTTTTACGGAAAGTGACAAAATTTTAATGTCATTGAAATTTTCATAGATAATTGATGATTTATCTATGAAAATATCAGTGACATCATGCGATTAATTTTAATGAGGCCACATCGAGAACAAGAGTTACTTTTCCTTGAGAACAAAGCTTTCCTTAAGGAGCTACCTCAAGATAATTCTTTTACTCTATTCTTTTCGGAGAGTGAAAATTTTTCGATTTCCTGGATATTCTCTTAACTGAATGAGTCTTTAGTTTACTTTTTAGACGAATCCTTCAATGAAATAAATTGTTGTCTTAAATTTTGTTTATTTATTTATTTTTATTTTTTTAATGCACGGTAAAAATTTCTGTTACATTGTCAACAGATTTTCCCCCAGAGCCAAGTACAGACTTCTATGTTAGATCTTGCAATTATTTATTTTAAAATATTTTAAAACAGAATCTGTCTTCGATTTTGACATTTTTATCTCTTATTTTGCTAATAAATATGTCGACAACCTATCCCTTATAATTCATCATTCGTTCATTTAGGTAACAAAAAATATTTGCAACCATTGCTTGACTGTAGAGGTCATTGAAAAACCCTGTGTGTATGGAAACTTTTATTTTAAAATATTCATTACAAATTCAAATTAGCAACTTGTTTTGCACTAATAATTATTAGTCTAAAACTAGTTGCAAATTTGAATTTTATAGCGGATTTAAGAATCTTTTTGATTTAATCTGCTCTTCACGTCTCAAGTAATAGAATAAAGGAAGTTTCGTCAAAATCGGATCAAAACTTACCAAGTAGAACTTATTTTTAATTATATTTCATAGTGTTAGTTATCATTAAGTTTAAAAAGATAATGAGCTGGTAACAAATTTCACATTCGACATCTGTCCGCTGGAATTATTGTTCACGGTAAAAGTATTTTATTTTCGAAAAACGGCCCTTAAAATAAGGTGGCTCTAAATGGTTTTATATGAGAGATAAAGAAAAGAAAATGTTTGCAAGATGGTAAACTAATCAAAAATTTAGTCATTAAAATCAATTTTTTACGAATACAGGAAAGTTACTTCCAAAAAAAGGTGAGGAATAATTAATCGTATTCTTATACTATTTATTGGGCACCCTACTGGAATTGGCTTGAACTCTTCATAACCTATGAAGAGTGGGCGGCTAGAGGGTGACAAATGATTTAGAACAGTGCTGGTGAACAAACTTTTTACGATCGCGACCTATTTTCATTATATAGAAAATCCCTCGACACCCCCCCCCCCCAATGAAAAATTTTTGGTACTACTAAAAAAAATTTAATTAGAAAAATTTTAACAAAAAATAGAAAAAAAAAGAAATAAGCAAATTTTGACAAACCCTTTTAAAAATCAATGAAGTATAGATATTGGGTAGATATTTCATTTGCTATTTGATTTGGGTAGATATTTAAATCTTATTTAACAACATCATATCATACACTTTTTAACATATAAAAATACAAATAAAAGTATAAAAAATATGTAATTATAGAAAATTTATAACGTGTTTTTTAATTAAAAAATTCAATATGATATAAATTTACTTCAGACTATCCGCAACCCATCGATTATTTTTTTCTTTTCCGCACAGCAGAACCCACAGTTTGCGCACCCCTGGTCTAGATTTTTACTAAATCATCGTTACACACACGTGTCACTGAAACGAATGGTTTTGTAACTATATCTTTTTCATACGTAATCTGCACAAATTTTTTGTCAATTTCAATACCTACATGCATATAATTTAATATTAAACTGTGTTTAGATCCACTTGGTTCTAATCTCACATTCATTTCTCATTACCTTTTATATTACTATAGAAATTTAGGTCTATAATAATAATTTACCTCTAACATATATATCTATTTATCTATTTACCTATCTAGCGATCTAACTGCCTGTTTGTCTGTCTCTATATATGGGGGGGGGGGGTGATAGTCTTATCAGCTCAAGATTCGAATTATCAGTATTTGACTAGATTGATTCGTGAATCATATTTCATCAACAAACTTTGTGCTACTATCCGTCTGTTCCCCAAAGTGTCCGAAAGCAACAAGCTGTCTAAACACAACCAGTTTCGGTGGAAAACGGAAACAAAGAATTCGAAACGATTAAAAAGAAATATAATGCATAATTTATGTTCAAAATATACTTTACGTGTTAACTGAAACTCAGCTTAAGTTTATAGAATCTATTAAACTGGGCTTTCCGTACTGGGCGAATAAAACAGCGGGACTGCTACCTGAAAGCATTTACGAAGTTCACTGTGGTCACGGAAACAACTAAAGAGGTTTTACCTTCCAGCCACCCATCGAAATAAACAATTATGTAAAAAAACATTCGTGCTCTTTCTTGGGGTATTTTCAGTATTGTCTAATGGTTGCATTTAATTCCTGACAAATAAGATCAATCCAAAAGAACGCTAGCTCGAGAACTCAACCTAAGATCTACATATCTCAACCATTTCTCTACACTATAACTTGTTGCTGTCGCAGCGTCCTCGAAACAAAGAATGAGAGGGTTAAAGTGATAATATTTCATTGCTTCATCTAAATATAGCATGATTCCTCTAATGAATGACTTTTCATTTGAACGAAAGGCCATCTGTTCTATCATTAGATTTTAATATGCTAGCCCATTTACCTTTCTCAAACAAAAGTGATGAGCAAGATCTACAGTTGCTCCTCATACTCTGTTCTGATCTTAATTGCCTTAAAAATGCTCGTAAAAATTAGTCAATACTTTTAATCTGGCTCTAGTAATTTTTAGCGTTTACAAAAGACTCTTCTGACAGTTCTTTTGCTGGGAATGTTATGCTCTCTTGTCCGGTCAATTTTGATGCAACTAGTGTATATTCTTAGCAAACACTCTGAGTTTCTGAATTTTTAATTTCACGCCCAAAACTCTTTTACAACTTTAAACCTTCTAAAAAACCCCTAAAACTTCTCTCTCTTTCAACAGCAATTTTGTTACTTGCACTCGAATTTTCTTCTATTATAAGTGTCTCTACAAGCTGTATACATATATTTCGCTGAATAAGGCGTCATTTTAATAGAAAAGTTGTGAAACAACTACAAAAGCAACGTGTCATTCTGACGTCACGCCAGTCGAAATCGTTTCAATCTAATTCATTCGAATGTATTATGTATGATATATGTTTTTATTTATTCTTAATATTTTGCCATTTTGCCGAGTCAGACCATCCTTACTCTTCCATCCAAATGAAGCATTTTTTAAATTTTTTGCATCTTGCTGAAGCTATAATTTTTTATCGTATAAATAGTGCTATTCTATAAGTAAGGCATAACGTATTTCGAGGACTGTCAAAAGGCTTCCAAAACCCAAACTCTTGACTAAGAGAGGAAATGTTACAGCAATGATGCAAAACTAGATGAACAAATTCATGAGTTTCGAATCTGGAAGTTGTGTCAATAACTAACTATTCGAAAGAAAATATTTCGATCGATATGACGTCAAGATGACGCTTAATACAATTACAATAAAATTTTTCATCTGCTACTTAAAAATGGCATCACATTGATCATCACATCTTTTCACTGTAAAATCTGTGAAAGCCAATAAACGCCAATAAAATTAAAGAATGAGTCTAAAAAAATTATGTTGGAGTTTTGGCTGCAAAATGAGTTTTTTAGTTTTTTACCTCTTTCCCGGGTTATATTGGCATTTTGCTGAGTCAGACTATCTCAACTCATCTATCCAACTGAAATTTTTTTGCCTCTTGCTGAAGCTATAATTTTTTTATAGTATAAGTACTTCTATTCTATAAGTAAGGCACACCATAAACTGTCAAAAGGCTCTCACTACCCAAAACTCTTAAGTAAAAGACACAGTGGCGTAGCGAGAGGGGGGCAAGGGGGTCTATCATGCCCCGGGCGCCACTCGCACAGGGGCGCCAAATGTTCCCCACAACCTTTGAACCATTTGGTCTCCAAGACCATGGGGGGCGCCAAAAAGGTATCGTGCTCCAGGCGCCAGTTATGCTCGCTACGCTACTGAAGAAACAACATGTTATAGCATTGCTGCAAAACTTTTTTTCCCAGTGGCAAACAATAAACAAAAACAACAAGAAAAAAAGGTACAAGAAAACAAACAACAACAAGAAAAAAAGTAAAGCGAAGAAGGAAACAGGAACGTATCAAATCTGCTGCAAAACTAAATGAACAGATACATGAGTTTCGAACCAGAAAGTTGTGTCGATAACCAAATATTAGAAAAAAAAAAATTGTGTGGTTACGTTATTTTTTCAACTCTAAACGTGATTTAATATGTAGATTTCTATTGATTATATTAGTGTATTTTTAAAATAACAAAAACGAACTTCTCTTTTTGTATTATTATTAAAATAATGAAAGTGCACGTATATATTTTGATTGTATGTTCTGGAAAATATGAATAAACAATCTAAATCTCCGTATTCAAATTCACTACTTAGTATACTTCTTTCACTAATTGGATTTTGACAAGCATTTAAGTAGGATGAATTATAAAGTTGCTGTCGAAGGACTGATGCAGATATTTGAAGATGTAAAATTCTTATGAAAGATGAAAAAATGCAGTTACCGTCGCCAGCAATGTCTATTTCATGATGTAATAGGACGTTTGTCGTTGAACATTCATCATGTTCCTCGTATGAGGGTTCAAATGATGGAAAACTTGGACTTATTACTTGCTGAGCTTCAATATTTATTGGTTATTGAAATTGAAACTGACTATAGATTAATTCTTCACAGTTTGTATCATGGCGATGATTAGTTTCTTTATTATTTTCGATTAATACCGTCGGTAATGAATCTTCTTTCGATGATAGAACTGAGTCAAGTTCAGCGCATTGTTTTTTTAATTTCAATTTATCTCTATATCTTTTAGCACGTTCAGCATTTTTTTTCTAAAAAATTAATAAAAATTAATATAATATTTTATTGTTATTGAGGTTGTTCGGACAATACCAAGCAAGTAAAAAAAAAATCTAATTTTTTTTAAATAAAATTAAAAAATTTAATATATAAATTAATTATTTTGATTTAGATGTTACCTAGCATAATTTTTAATCGGATTAATTTTATTATTTTATCACGAACAAAAATAAAATAATGACACAATATAAATCCCGTGAAAACTTTGCCACAAAGCTAAAGCTTAGAATTAAAATTACAACTAACTTATAAATAACTAACGTATTCATATTAACTTACAACTGACGTATTCTATTATCACCAAATAAAAAAATATTGAATAAATATTTAGAATTAATAAACTAGGAGAAAACATTAAGTTAAGACTAAGTCGGGATTTTAAATAGTAGAAAAGCCGGAGTTGAACATCCGAGAGTGCAGGAGGTGAAACAACGCACCAGTGAGGATCGAACTCACGGTGACAGGGTGGGAGCCAAAAGCGAACGCCACAAGCCAGCAATAGCAAAGTAAGGAAGGTCGCCTGGAAGGGGATAACGCTTTTTCATTACGTGACGATTTCTGCCAGTTCACTCTACTGTAAGCCGCGTAAAAGAACTTCGTTCCAAAAATATTTCGATTTATGTAACGTCAAAATGACGCTTAACACAATTAAAATGCAATTTTTCATCTGCTACCCAAAAATAGCATCATATTGATGATCGCATCTTTTCGCTTGAAAAGCTGTGAAAGCAAATAAACTCCAAGAAAATTAAAGAATGAGTCTAAAAAAATGATGCCGGACTCAGGGCTGCAAAATAAGAAGGTTTTATGTGTTTAGAGTCTCGATGAAAGTTTATGTTAGGAATCAGAAAATTAAAAAAACATAGTGTTACCGTAATATGTTCAAATCCCTTACATATATAATTAAACATATCCCTTTTTAAAATCTCTCATTCCTATTAATTAGAAAAGGGACGCTTTCCAAATCACGATGAAAATATTTTAAATTTCCTTTTGTTAAATGCGTTTCATCCTAACGTCTGAAGCAATTAGTCTACTTAACTCCCATTTCTGTAATAAAAGTTAACATCCCGCAAGGTAGCAGTTTATCTCTGCTACTTTTTGAACAAATCTATGTTTCATCCTAAGGCAAGAGCATTAATTTATCACGGTTGTCTGGAAGGATAGTTCACAAGTTCTACTCGTTTTTTAATTCATTGATACAAATAGAATTCTATAGAATAAAATTCGATACATATAAAGATGAAAAAACAGTGATTTGAGAAAATGAAAGGGGTAGTAATTTTTTTCCAGTTTCAAATCGCTAGAACAATACAGAGGTTGAGAGAGGGGTAAAAGGGAGGAAATATTGCGGAATTGCCAAAGAACTGCCAGCATATTAATCCTCCAAAAAGCTTAAATTTAATCTTAGAATTAGTAATTTGAGACTACTTTTGAACACAAAGCTATTGAACAAATCCTCTTGTCATTCCTGGGGAAAACAGTTAAAATCTAAGTTTAATGTCGAGGAAATTTATACTTCATCTTTCAAGCGGGAGATCATTAGGTGTGATTTAGTAGCTGAAAGGAAAATCTCCGAATAAGTATAAATAAATAAATAAATAATATTTTTATCTCCATGTTTTTAATGTAATTTGTCATATAAGATGGCAATATGCGTGAGATAAAAGAATTTCGATTAGTCAGTTTCTCTTAATAATCCCGTGACCTTCCAAAACATATTACCACAAATATTTAAATACTATTGATGTTAAAACAGAACGAGTAAATGCGAACTCAAAATCTTTCAGACCGTCTGTAATTCGGGACTCTCAGCGAGAAAAATGTAATAAACCCAGATGTCATCTCAAAAAACCCCAACTTTTTAAAAAATATTTCTTTATTAAAAAAATTATTAAAAAAATACAAATAAGATAATACATTGAGGTTACTTGAAGTTAAATTAAAGTCATTTTATTTGATTGTCGTCAAATTGAATCCATTTCATAATAATTATGAATGATGAATTATTCACCTCCAAATTAATTTGCTGAAGATCTTTCTGTTTTAACGTAGGATTACGTTCCTCCATAAGGGTCCTCCGGAAAGCAAAATTTCAGACGCTAAAACCGTCCGTCCGTACCTCGCGAGTTATAACTTTGGCAGCGAGTCAAACCTAGTATGTATCGCTTGGACAAGCAGTAAACAGTTAAACAGAAAAGTACCAAAATGCGTCAAAATTTTGACCTATATATATGCATATATATATATACGTAAGTACATATATATAGATACATATATACATAACACATACATACATATATACATACATACATATATACATACAAAAGGGATAAGCAATGATAAGTAATCCTACGTTAATAACCCGCGGTAGTTTTGTTAGAAGAGACTACCTGAAATTTTTTGTTCTTTCGTTTGTTTGTTTGTTTGTTTTTTGTTTTTAATGCGTGCTTGTTATCGTGTAGAATATGCTCCTTCTATTACGTCTTTTACCACTTCTGTTTTAGGTATCCACGAACGGCAATTTTGATGACATCTATCTATTTATTCTGCCATCATATGATCGTTTAGAGTTTCAGTTTTAAGATAATGTGTGTTTTGTTGTTACTGTATTAACTTATGAAAAAACTCTCTCTACTCACTCCGAAGAGTGAATCGAATGGATCATGGATTGTGATAAGATATTTAGGATTCCATATTTAGGATTATTGAATCCATCTTTGATAGCACGTAGCAAATATCCAAATTCTGGAATGGTTTCGTAAGAGAGATACGCATATATCACATTCAATCGAAATGATCTCGCCTTGTAACATTTTACATTCATTGATTTACACAATTACACAATTGAATTACATAATTACATTTACATAACAAATTATGCTTACAATGATAAATGAATATTAATTTTTTGCTATATTTTTAACTTACAAGCGAAAAACCCAGATTATGAGATATTTTTGAAAGAAAAAAACCCCATAAACCCATATAGTCAGTGAAAAACCCAGATCTGGGAGCGCTGTCTGTAACACTTAACTCCCTAGTACTCATACAAGGATCTACCATCCTAAAACCTTCCCAGTATTTCCATACATATGGGTCGAGCCGTAATGTTTTCAGATTGTTTAACATAGTATTCCTGCGTAGTTTATAAACAAATCAAATTGTAAAATTGTAGAATGAATCAGTTGTAGATTCAACCTATGCAAACCCACTACTTCTTCCAACTAAACCACAAAATTAAAGTTTTGCATTTTTTCATGTACCATGCATACCATGCAAGTTTTTGTTACGTTCTGTGGACTTCAGGTTCTCGTCTAGACACAGAAAATTATCTCAGTTCTTTGGTAAAAAGATTTTCAACGCAGGGGTTATGGGTCTGTTCACATACAATCCGTGAGCGTCAGCGTTACTCGTATCGAAATACATTTAACCAATTACAAACCTCCAAACGATTAGCCACGAAATTGTTAAGGTCTGAAATAGGTTTAAAACATGTCAATACAAGTTACGCTAACGCTTACGGATTCTATGTGAACAGACCCTGTATCTTTTTGCGTCACCTATCAATTAAAAATCGGCTGTATGAAAATCAAAGAAAATTTTTATTCCCTTGATTTGAAAAGAAATACTTGCATTTTATCACCTGATTAACAAAAGAATCAAACGTTTGCATTTTTAAGTAAATTTTATTTACTAACGCGCCACTAATCAATTCTAAGGGCTTGTTCACATAGGAGCCCGGTAGCGAAAGCGTTGAAGTATCGAAATATATTTAACCAATGACAAACCTCCAAACGATTAGCAACGAAATTTTTAACGCCTATGATTGGTTTATTTCCGTCTCAGCGTCATCTTTCCTTTTAAGCTTCCGCTAACGGACTCCTATGTGGACAGGCCCTTACCCTGCGATGTTTGGATGTTGTCTTCTTTTAGACCTTACAGGTGAATGGTTTAGTGCAGTGGTGTGCAAACTTTTTTCGACTGCGACCCACTTATTAGATTTAATTAAATAAAAATCACTCGACCCCCCCCCCCCTCCCTCCGAATAAAAAATTTGCTTTGGTAATAGCAATTTTTTTTTATTTATTAGGAAAATGCTAACAACAAAAGAGACAGACTATTTTTAAAATCAATGAGGTTTTGGGTATATTAATATATAAACCCCGCATAATAACGATAAATAAATGTCTTGCTTACCTTCTGCCCTTGTTTTTTGGAAAATTTCAAACACTAAAACTTCATATTTAAAAATTTATATGTATTTGTATTTCATTTAGGTAAGAATTAGCAAGTATTAATATAATAAAAGAGCATGGTTTCAAAATTATAAGCTTCCTGTACTAAGCTTCATATACGTAGAAGACATTGAAGTTTATAAAGCTTCATTTATTTCGATAAAATTAAAGAAGAAAAAAAATAGCCCAGGTGAGCCTGTACCTCACATAATATTTGTACAATATTTGGCGAACTATCTGATAGTGCTACTCTCTATAAGTCATTAGCGTTGTTTGCTTTTTATAGCTATTACTTTTTGAAAACCCAGTCTAACACATACAGGTAGAAGCAAATGAAAGCATGGAAACATAGCCTGCTAATAAACATAAGATGCTATTGGGCTTTTATTGTAAGACTGTTTGACATATTATTTAACAATATAGTATATATTTTAACGTAGGATTGCGTTCCTCCATAACGGTCCTTCGGAAAGCAAAATTTCAGACGCTAAAACCGTCTATCCATCCGTCCTCGCGAGTTATAATTTTGGCAGTGTGCAAACCTTGTTTGTATCTCTTCGACAAGCAGTAAACGGTTAAACAGAAAAGTACCAAAATGCGTTAAAACTTTGTCATACATATAAGTTTACATACGTACATATATCTATATATATATATATATATATAGATATATGTATACATAAAAGATACATACATATACACATACAAAAAAAGTAAGCAACGATAAGTAATCCTAAGTTAATAACCCGCGGTAGTTTCGTTAGAAGAAACTACCTGAATTTTTTTTTTTTAGAATATGAAAATATGTATAAAAATATTAAAAATATGCAATTATAGAAAATTTAAAGCATATTTTTTAATTAAAAAATTTAATATGATACAAAGGTACTTCAAACTATCCGCGACACGACTCCTCCAATTTGTTTTCGAGATCACTGGTTTAGTGGTCAAATATGTAACATTATAAGGTCTGTAATATGTTTTAAGGTCTTGTCAATAACTTAAAAAGAAATTAGTTTTTAAAAATGAATTAATCAGAAAGTAGTAAATGATAAAGTTACGTACCGCTTTCTGCCAAATTTCATACACTAGAATGTTGCAAGCATCTCCTCTTTTTCAAATTTTTTGCGCCCTTTTAACGAAATAAACAAATTGGGTAACATGTTGAGAATCACAGAAGTTATAGTGAATGCAAAAATTTGGAAACCCATACTCAAAAATTGTGTTCGGTTGTCTAAAAATAGCTTTATCCATGGATGTTGTAATAAATATTCAGAGATTTCGTTCAAAAAACGACATTTCGAAACCATGGAGAAATTATAATGAGTGCGAAACTCGTTTATAGATCAAAGATCGGAAATCTTTCTTTTTCTTTAGTAAAGAATCAAATGGCCTATTTTAAGATGACGTAAAAGGTCACGTGATATCAAAATCACGTGCATACTTGCATTGGACAGCGCGGACATATTGCAACATTAAATGAGACATTTACAGCCTAACAAAATTTTGCAGAATATGCAATTTTATTGCTGAACCGAAATCGCGAAGATGTAAAAGTTCATCACGAGTCTTTTTCATTCTATAAGTATTTTAGAGACACGTGTCTAAGAAATCTTAAGTTTAGTAAGTAAGTAATAGTAAGTAAGTAAGTACACAGCAACCTCACAATGTTAAGGCTGCTGTGTACTTACCCAACTGGATTCGCTCATCTCAATGTTAACCTGTAGAGCAAATGTGTGCAAGGATTGGCAACTGGATAGTTAAAAATAATACAAATATATACAAGAAACAAACAGAAATCAAGCACTCTGGGCATCCACGCACCAACGGCAAGATTCTGTATAAGTGCCGGAACTGAACCATAAAACAACAGAGGTAACCGACAGGTCTCTTCGTCAGGGAGCCTAACCATGTCAGTTACCTCAAGGTGAACTTTCTGAATAGGATGCAGGTAAGCCCAAAAGACATCCCAAGGCCCCGAGTCCCCCAATGAAGCAATAAGTCAAAAAGAAAATGAAAAGACAAACACAACTTACAGTATGGGCTCAACGCACCTTACATGCAAGCACACAAAATCCTAATGCAAAATAAGCGTACATACCCCAATTCCGTAAGTGACGGTTATGGCGAAACAGCAGCCAATTCTATCCTAAAAATTACGGATTGGCAACTGGGATGGAAAGATTTTTATTTTAATTGTACTCCCTAATAGAGAAAGAAATTCTACACGTTGGATCATTTTTCATTAAAAAAAAATGCAAATAATATTTTGAAATTTTAATTATTCGAGGGAAAAATCTGGTATAGTGTGTTTTAAACGCTCCTAAATTCCTTTGGAGGACAAAATTTATAAAAGGAATCCTGTTGCAAGGTGCAGAAAAGTTTCAGTCTACCCGAATATACCATTTTTATTGGATTATCAGCATTTATGTAGCTGTCAATAGTAGCTGACAAGAAGCTTCTAGAAAAGTGTTTGCATGGCTGTACACAGAACCCAAATGAGAGCTTTAACAGCTGTATCTGGGAATGGGTTCCAAAAACAAGGTTTGTAGGCATTAACACACTAAAAATTGGTGTTATGGATGCTGTAATATGCTTCAATGATGGTATGTACAGCCGAACAAAGGTGTTTGAAGCAATGAATATTAATCCTGGCTCAAATATGCGAGCTTCACTTCGCAAAATTGACAAAACTAGAATTTGCGAAGCTGAGATCAAAGTGCAAAAGCACACAAAAAAAGCCAGGGAACATAGAAAAATTATTAAAAAACAGGCATACAATAGAAAAATACAACAACAACAAGATTACATGCCAGGAATGTTTTAAAAATGTTAAAATTTATAAAAATTGGGTATGTAAAGTGTTTTTTAAAGTTTTCTCAAAATATTTTTTCCTCTTTTGGTACACTTTTTGAAAATACTATTGCAGCTATACATGTGAAACTTCACTGTATCATTAAAATAGTAATTTTACATCTACTGAATTAAAAAAATTTTATACAAAAGTTATAAAATGTCTTTATGAAATTAAATAATAAAAAAATGCATTTTTTTGCTATATAAAGTTTATAATTTTTTAAATACATTTGTATGCCTTTAAGAAAAAATATATTGTATTCACAGTGTTAAATAAAGTATATATAAGGTCAATGCAAATTTTGAAGGTAAGATCTTATTTAGTTTTTTAGTAAAGTGTACCTGAAAATACACTAGAATTTTTCATGGTAAAAAAAGTATGTTTTTTTGCATTGTTATATAAAATATCATTATAAACTAATATATGTAAATTTTACACCAAAATACTCACAATACAGCATTTATCTGTGGTTAAAAAATTATTATAATATTTAAGTAACTAAAAAAGTTATGACTACATAAACAATGGCAAAAATTTCGGCTTTTCCACTTGTCATAAAGGTCCCTGTCCCCTTAACAAATGGGTGCATTGATTCGTTTATGTTTACATAGAAATTGCAATCTTCTCTAAGGGAAAATAATTCATACGGGAAAAAATGTGGAAGATTATAGAATACAGAAACAGGTTTCATTTATCACAAAACGATCATAAGTACAGATATCTAATCACACGTTAAATCTAATCGCTGGCGATGATATAAATAAGTATGCAAGTCAAAACAATGGATCTGACTTTAGACCGTTGAGTCAAAACTTCTTCAGCTAACACTTTTAAATCCGAAACGTGTTTGACTTGTTTTTATCTAAAGTAAAACTTTCAAACTTTCACCCGTAAGCCTCTTTCGATATTTTTTTTTATTACAACATATATTGGTGAAAAACTGACCCCAACTATCTATCGATCTGCAAAAAGGTATGCGGAGGGCAAAAGCAAGATTTCGGGAAGAATGGAAACGGTGAAGAGAAACAATTGTGTTTGAATGTAGTGTAGTTTAAAAGTATAAGGTACCGTTTCCCCTTTTACGCTTATAAGGGTTTTTACGTTTATAGATTTACGTTTATAAAGCGGAAAATAGATTCACGCTTATAAGGCGGAAAAGAACGCGTTCGCATGTATTAGGCAAAAAATAAATCTAATCCAGGGGTACCCAGACTTTTTCATATATAGACCACTTTTGATAGAATGATTTTCTTCATGGACCCCCTCACATTTTTCTCTATAATATACAGCATACAACATAACTATAATATTAATATTTGCACATAAAACAGTTAAAGATAACAATTTGACTTAGAATATGAACAAAAAATTAGAAAAAGTGGTTCATTAGGTTAATATTTTATTATTTTTGTACTATTTTCATTTTTAATATCACAAATATAAACAGGATTTCAGAAACAGATTGTAATTGCACAAACATCGCCAAGAAAAAACGAAACTGTTTCTGATTGGTTGCATCGGGAGTACCCATTGCAGTTTAAGTGCTGGGTTGTTTTCGGCTCTCTTCGCCGTTTATTGACTTTAGGCAATTTATTTTAAACGAATTTATCATGATTACTATTAAGTCTTCTTATCCGCAATAGATTTACCCAGGTTTACCCAGCACGCAAAGTTACTACTCAGTAGGAAAAAGACACAACTAATAATTTAAATGACGAGAGAGAATTAAGGTTAAATAATTTGAGATTTATTTACATATAAGCTTTCACTAAAATTTACACAAACATATTTGATATACTTTATAGATATACATTAAACAATTTTACCAACAATGAATAATAAAAACACTTTGAGTCCCTATCCTCTTAAAAGGAAAATTAAATAAAAGAATTTGTCACTCAAGGCATGTTATAAGCGGACTTACCCCATTTCAGCTGGGCTGATGTGCAGTGGTTTTCCATCTTACAACTACCACACTCTAAGGAAAGACCTGTTCTAAGAGAAAATGTACTCTAATACTGAGCACCAGAATATCTCTTCTCTCTGTCGCATAACTTTTTATAACCTTCTCTTTTCTATACCACATTTCTATTTTCCAATAAAATCATTTTCCCCTCCTTCTGAGTCTAATATCAGACCGCCCTTTTTCAAACCTTGATCGCCAAATGGTCTAGAATTATTTCCATTATTAAATGTATCATTCTCATTGGATTTTCTTTATTCGATTAAAGTAACGGACCCCACGCAAATGTCGGCAAAGGCGACAAAGCATGTTCCCCTTTTTCTACCCTAAAAGATTTTGCTACAATACTCCTTTGAAAACTTCCGCCCTTCTTACCGCTTACTAACCTTTGACTTCACAATGACCCTTTCTTACGAAACACTCTTTCACTTTAACCGCCCAATTCCTGATCCTTTTAAAACATATTTTTCTGACTCCGTCTTTCCATAGCCATATATTTTATTACCCTTTTCTTCATTGTAAAATTGTTATTCTCTCTTTCGTTTCTATACTTATTCTTATTAAACTGCCCTTGTACGATTTTAGGCTATACATGAATTCACCTTCCTAAAATATTACTTGCTAAAATTCTTAACATTCATACAAACTCTTAGGTGTGCTTTTATACCTTCTTACACAAACCTTGTATTTTGCCTATACGAACCCCACCTGCATTTTATCTGAAGGCAAGGTGTACCCCACCTGTATTTTATTTGAAAGCAAGTTTTAGGAGTAAACAGCCTCAAAATTCCAAACGAATATCACTTTAGTTTGGTAGACTGAAAGGTCTAGCAATGCACACAAAATCCCAGAAAAAGAAAAAAAATAAATAAAAAAAAGAAAAAAAATTCTAAGTTCCTATTTTTCGATCGAGTGACTGAATGGATGGGGACCCAAATATTAATAATAAACATAAAAAAAATAAATATAACACGCAAAATACCAAGTTATAGAGATATAGATAAAATAGAAAAACATTTTCCCAGTTGCGAGGGAAAAGAAGTTTAAATATAAATGAGCACTAACATGAGAGAATATGCAGGAAGAGTATAGTACACAAGATTCGAAACATAAGTGAATACTTAAAAGCAATAATCATTTGTGTACAACGAATAATCATAATAGTAATAAAAAAAATATTGAACTTATAAAATAAATTAAAGAAAACATAAGAATAATGTACACATTGCGCAATGATAAGACATTTTAAAGCAAAGAAAAAAAAAAAATTAGCTAAAATAATGATATAAGGATTAAAAAAAAATACATAATGCACAATAAAGCAAAGGAGGAAAAAAAATTAGATAAGATACTGATCTAAAGTAATAAAATATCTAAATAAAGCACCCTGAAAAGGAAGTACATTTATCGAGATCGACAACAACAAGTGATAATTGTTGAAAAGACTGTAATAAGGATACACAATAAAAATAAAGATGATCCGACAATTTTCAAAAACAACAACGAAGTATTTAATGCTGGTATTGGGAACCAGTCGAACATTGAACTACTCGTCGAAGAGCTAGAAGAACTAGTGTAATTTAAGTTCAATTGTTGAAGTTCAATTGACGGCTCTTGAAAACATACATTCACCTGCTGACATTGAATTAATGTTTCGGATCGCAGGCACAGTTTGTCTTTCAAACACTGTTGAGAGCTTAACAGTTTGATTGTATAGTACATTGGCTCAATCTGTAGACGGATGGCACGGGTGTACACCGAGAGTCCCTGGAAATGTACAGTCACCACACCCGGCTCACAGGTACTATGCGCCTTAAATTTTATACGGGCAAACAGAGCGCAATTGTAACACCCAGTAGCTTCAATCTCAGAGGTGTCAAATTTAGGACAGACTGTAGACTGCTGTACAGCAATTTTGAAGTTGGTGAATACCAGCTGTACTCTAACAGCTGATGTGACGAGCATAGTGGAGGTTAATTTATTGTCCTGGATCTGGAGGAGATGCATGTCTTTTTGCAATGGGAGTGCACACTCCTGTGTTTTTCGTAAATTTTCCAAGGCGTCTGTCGCCAAGGAACAGCGTAGCGTATCCTCAAAAAAATCGCAGGATGATATATTTTCATCGAAAATGAAGTTTTTAGTGAAGGAGGTGTTCGCTTGGACAGCTCCAATCTCGCTTGCTTTCGGGTGATTTCGAATACTTGTTGGGGCTAAGTAAGCCTCGGAAGGACGGCCGACACGTTGTATCAATGAGTCACTGAAGTGTAGTTGAGGCTGGTCATACGCTCCCAAAATGGAAATCTTGATACCTGTTTTGGTGTATGCTACATCAGAAAGAGAGATGTGCGACACCGTATTATTCTCGATATGCGTGACTGCAATGTTGTATTGGCAATCATGACCAGTAATTTTGCTGACCTGATAAGAGTGCAATAGATCAGGCTCGAACCACGTGCGGTAAAAGTTGCACGCGGCACGCGTCAAAATTGTGCATCCGACACCTAAACCACCTGCGACACACGAGGAAACACCGGGAAATTCCCTGCTCTCTGGTGTCTCCGCTTCAAAGTTGAGTCCCTGTTTACCCACGGACTTCTTAACACAATGTACTCCTTGGCCGCAATATTTATTAAAAATACAAGATGTCTGTGATATATGCTTAGTTGTGACGGGAAATGTGAAATATTGACGCTCCGTGTGAAAAAAACACTTTACAGCGTCCAATTTAAGCTTCAGTGTGAATAGGTGCTGGTCGGCAGAGTTAGTGAACCATAAGCAAACTTCCGATGATACAGCTGGTAAGGAGAATTCGGCGGTTGTATACACATTGCAAACTTTCGTGCTGTCCGAAAGCGTATTACAAGTTCGTAAATCGGATTTTACAATGGCGTGTGAACTGCAATCCGCATCCACTAATCCTATGAGAAACACTAAAGTCAGCAAAACAATTTGTTGCGTTAACATGTTGGGTCGTTGTGCGGCTTGGAACTCCAAAAAATGATAAGTTCCAACACTTATCCGTTGAATTGTAGTGCCCAGGAATGCACCACAAAGTAAGCTACAACGAGCTATAATTCGAAAAAATTTGTAAATATGGTATGCCAGGAATATTAGGCCTTGTAATAAAATTAACGTACTCTTGATTAAGACCTTTAAACTCCATAACACAAAAACCGCCTGTAAAGGTACAATACTGACCATGCGAGCTGCTAGCTGCATGAATCAAACATAGAAGAATTGCTGAAAATGAAGGAAAAGCCCATCTTACAACTTACGTTGAGTGACAATATATTATAAAAATTAATTTTCCTAATTAGAAATATAATAATTAGAAATATATATGTATAAATTTATAATAACCTGAACAAATGCTAAATGAGAGAATTAATGTTTGTAAGCCTTTTAAATTTAGCCATGAGTCTCTTATAATTGAAATTGTAAATTTCCGCGTATATTTATTAAGAATTAGAGAAAAAAAAAATTGCTAAATTAAATAAATGAATATCTATTATGGCATACCTTGTTTAGATAACAACAACCAAAATAGCTATTAATATTGTAACACCATTATCATAATTAGCATTATTTATAGTATTTCTATTATTATTATACACATTGCTGTAGAATGCTTGTTTATGCATTTCTGCACAGAGTTAAGGGGAAAAGAAAATTTATTTATAATTAAAAAAAGAGGAGGATGTAAGCTATATTTCTGTACTAACAACCATGACGGGTGATCAGTCCATCAAAACAACATACATTAAAAGTTACATCCCTACTTTAAATTTATATAGTTCTTGATGTATGTAGAGGTTTAAAGCTAAACCACTATGTAAACTAAATGTATAAAACATGAAATCAGTAACAACATGACATGATGTAAAAAGATGCAGGAAAAAGAGAGAGAGAGAGGAAAAACAATTTATATTTTCGATTTCTTACTAAAATTAAAGGAAGGAGCGGAGAGAGAGAGAGAAAAAATATTTATCTGTTTTAGTTCCCTTATTCCATTTGACCATTGACCTTTTATTTGAAGTAACGCTAGCTAGCTACCAATAAATCCCTAATTAACAATACACAAAGTAACTACAGAAGAAATGAATTAATAACGACTTGAAATCAAAGAATAATAATAAACATATATAAAATTGAAAAAGAAAAAAAAAGTATGTAAAAACAAAATTAAACTTAACGCGAAGAGGTGCGTTCGCAGCTCCGTTCATAAGAATTAATTTCTGAATATCGCGGTTTTCGCGTGGGAAATTCCAACAAAAAAAATTCTCCATTGTTCACTGTTCTCCGTTGTCTGTCCGCAACGATCAAATATCGTCTTATAAATTTACGAACCAGAGAGTTAAATGTAAGTGAAGTGATTTTGAATTTCATCTGTTCCCCTCTTATAGGAGACAATTGTTAGAATATCGAAAATCAGTCATTATTCGTCAGTAATTTTCATAATTATCGCCATTCCCCATTACCGGGATTTAATTATGACGAGTTTCTGTACAAGCATTGAAAGAATACTATAGAATACAATACACAAAAAAAATATAATCACAGGAAATTCCCTGCGTACTTCAAAAGTCCCTGTTATCAATTATCCTAACATAAGTATACGCAACATAAAATAAAAAAAAAATAAATATCAATATCCTATAATTATATCCTAATCGCAAACGCAAAACCCTAAAATCTCAAATAGAAATTTTACATCAAACACAAAGAAAAGAGAGAAAAAAAAATTCTATATACATATGCAAAACCCGTTTGAGATATTTGTAAAACAAATGTAGGTTATGATAAAACCTAATAAAAAATAATAATAATCATAGATGTATATAATCAATAATAAAAAAAATTCCAAGTAAAGATATAAATGTGATGATACAAGTATAAATGTGTGTAAAATCAAAATGACCTAACAATTTGTTCTAAGAATCCAAAGCTTCCGCAATTCTATTCAAGAAACTAACCCCATGTGAAATGACCCCCTCAATTAGTTTAAATTCTGTGTACTTCTATAGGGAAATGAAGGGTGGGTAGGGTACATTCTTCTGTCGGTCGTAAATCGATTGTTGGCGTGGTTTCTGTTGTGGGATGTCGTAAAAGTTCCCCGGGTCGTTTGTTGAGGCGTTGCAAAGAAGCAGCAGGAAGAGTCGTGATTATTGCGACCACAAATTTGACACTGGGTCCTGACGTTGTTAGACCTGTTATTGTTATAAACCCGCGAATTCTGAAAGCGCGGTGAGAAAGTTTGGGGTCTCGAAAGAGCGTTGCGGTTCGAAAAATAATTTGGAGGGTGTGGAGTGGCAGCTCTGAATCTATTCTGCATTCTAAAATTATTATGGCGCGGCTCAATTTTTAGATTTTCGATCTGCTTGGTTAATGCAGCGACAGTTTCGTGCGTTTTCTGCGCGTGACATTCAATGACTTTCAATAAGTCGGCATTTGAATGATTAAGACTATTAACCTCGCTAGAGATATTCTGAGAATCAGTAAGTGTAGATTCATTAGTTTGTAATAATTCAACATAATTTAAAGCCTCTTGGAAGGATTGTGGATCCTTCATTAATGCCGGTTTTTTAAACTCAGGCAAAAGACCATCAATGAATTTGGATAATTTCGTTTGTTCAACCAACCGCTGAATTTCAGGGTTTGTAGAGTCTAATGTTCCAAAAAATTGTTGCGTTGCATTTGAAACTCGAGTTGCAAAAACTTTTGCCTGTTCTTTAGGCATCATGCGGCAATTAGCGAATTGATGCTGTCGGGTGGCAAGACTAGTTTTCTTTTCGAAATAGGCCAAAAATTTTGTTTTGAATGATTGATAGTTTTTCTCTTGTGATAAATCGGGAGAGTTAATAATATGTGATAAAGCATCTCCCCGAATGCGTGATTTTAGAATGAAAAGTTTTTCTTCATCATTACAATTAGCAAGTGATGTAACGTGGTCGACATTATCGAGGAAAAATTTGGGAGTAACCGCGGATACGTTATCGAATTGGGGAATAATCGTTTGAAAGCCCGCTAATTTAGTAAATAAACTACACGAAGTATTAGACATTGTATTTTCCGTTTCAGGCATGATAAAATAATAAGATGAAATTATACTACCGGACAGAAATGTGTATATAATAATAAGATACTGATATACGATACATAAATAATTTAAAAGAAATATTATAACGGAAATTTTATATCAATATACAACATGAAACACATTATGCCACCAAAGATATTCATACTCTTAAAAAAAAAATTTTTAAGATTCTTGTTTTAATCAAGAGATTATAAAAGATAATTCATAATAATAAAAGAAAATTGTATCATACTACTTATACAATATACATAATAATAAAATACTGATTGAGACTCATGAGGGAAGAAATAAATGAAATTTGTTGTGTCTGTTTACTACCGATATTTCTAAAAAATTAAAGACATTTATTGATATTAATCCCAAATGATCACGGTAACCAAACTTATAAGGTATTAAGGAAATACAAATGGTTACAGCAATAATCAACTGGAGTGGTCACGCACCAACTGCTGGGTTGTTTTCGGCTCTCTTCGCCGTTTATTGACTTTAGGCAATTTATTTTAAACGAATTTATCATGATTACTATTAAGTCTTCTTATCCGCAATAGATTTACCCAGGTTTACCCAGCACGCAAAGTTACTACTCAGTAGGAAAAAGACACAACTAATAATTTAAATGACGAGAGAGAATTAAGGTTAAATAATTTGAGATTTATTTACATATAAGCTTTCACTAAAATTTACACAAACATATTTGATATACTTTATAGATATACATTAAACAATTTTACCAACAATGAATAATAAAAACACTTTGAGTCCCTATCCTCTTAAAAGGAAAATTAAATAAAAGAATTTGTCACTCAAGGCATGTTATAAGCGGACTTACCCCATTTCAGCTGGGCTGATGTGCAGTGGTTTTCCATCTTACAACTACCACACTCTAAGGAAAGACCTGTACTAAGAGAAAATGTACTCTAATACTGAGCACCAGAATATCTCTTCTCTCTGTCGCATAACTTTTTATAACCTTCTCTTTTCTATACCACATTTCTATTTTCCAATAAAATCATTTTCCCCTCCTTCTGAGTCTAATATCAGACCGCCCTTTTTCAAACCTTGATCGCCAAATGGTCTAGAATTATTTCCATTATTAAATGTATCATTCTCATTGGATTTTCTTTATTCGATTAAAGTAACGGACCCCACGCAAATGTCGGCAAAGGCGACAAAGCATGTTCCCCTTTTTCTACCCTAAAAGATTTTGCTACAATACTCCTTTGAAAACTTCCGCCCTTCTTACCGCTTACTAACCTTTGACTTCACAATGACCCTTTCTTACGAAACACTCTTTCACTTTAACCGCCCAATTCCTGATCCTTTTAAAACATATTTTTCTGACTCCGTCTTTCCATAGCCATATATTTTATTACCCTTTTCTTCATTGTAAAATTGTTATTCTCTCTTTCGTTTCTATACTTATTCTTATTAAACTGCCCTTGTACGATTTTAGGCTATACATGAATTCACCTTCCTAAAATATTACTTGCTAAAATTCTTAACATTCATACAAACTCTTAGGTGTGCTTTTATACCTTCTTACACAAACCTTGTATTTTGCCTATACGAACCCCACCTGCATTTTATCTGAAGGCAAGGTGTACCCCACCTGTATTTTATTTGAAAGCAAGTTTTAGGAGTAAACAGCCTCAAAATTCCAAACGAATATCACTTTAGTTTGGTAGACTGAAAGGTCTAGCATAAGGTCCAGTGGATTCCCCCTGTTCTGACTAGTGTTGGTACACCAGTAAAAGCCGACGGCGGCATTCGAGGCCTGAACAAAAGCGTCATGACATTCGACTTTAGATGCGTGGATCACTACGCCCTATGCAAATCTGTATTTATACATATTAAAACGGATATTATTATCTAATAATTACATCCCTAAAAAATTAAATTAAATTTTAAAACAAAAAAAAATTATCATAGACCCCCAATAGACCCCTGGAATACTATAGACCCTTTTTAAACTTCCATTGACCCCCAAGGGGTCACCTAGATCCCGTTGGGAATCCTTGATCCTATTGGATTCGCTCACTTCAGTGCTGACATATGAAGAAAATATGTCCAAGGATTGCCAACTTGGATTTAAGGATTTTTTTTAAATTGTACTCCGTAATAGAGAGAGAAATTTTACATTTTGTGGTATTTTTCGTTCTGTTTTTAAATGCAAATAATATTTTAAAATTTAAATTATTCAGGGGGGGGGGGAAATCTGGTATAGTGTTTTAAACATTCATCAATTCCTTTGGTGAACGAAATTTATAAAATGAATCCTGTTGCAAGGTGCCGAAAAGTTCAGGCTATCTGAAAATACCATTTTTATTGGATTATCAGCTTTTATGTAGCTGTAAATAAGAGACAAACTTTCTCCATATGTTAACATTCAGGTGAGCGAATCCAATAGGTTTAGTAAACAACAGCCTTAAAATGGTCCGCCTCATAGATCTTGTGCAAATGTCTAATGCAAGTATGCCCATGATTTTAATTTCATGTGACCTTTTATGTCATCTTATAATAAGCCGTTTGATACTTTATTAAGGAAAAGGAAAGATTTCCGATCTGTGGTCAATTTTCGAGTTCCGCACTCATAATAATTTCTTCATGGTTCCGAAATGCCGATTATTCAACCTGTTACATAAATTATTTATTTCGATAAAAGAACGCAAAAAAAAAAATGAAATGGAGGCAATGCTTGCAATATTCTAGTGTATGAAGTCTTCAGTCCCCAAGTTAAGCTATGGGAAATATCTCTTTCCATAGTTTTTACTCAAGGATGAACAAATGCATGTTTTTTAATTCTGTTTTTCGACAATCTTATTATTTAAAAAAGATATTTATTAAAAAAACACTTACTATTTGTTGCGATAAACATGAATAATTTATACCATGTTCAAAATTAATTAAGGAAAATTCAAAATTTTTTTAAAAAAATTCGCACTCTTTATTTAGACAAAGCAGAATTCAAAATTATGCATTTCCTACTAATCTATGACTACGGAAAAATACGGTGAGAAAAATTTCAATTAGTTTAACATGGTAATGAATACGTGAGATTTCAACTTATGCGGCGTCTTAAGCAACACTTGTACATTCAAATAAAAAAAGGCCTTAATTTGCTTTTTAACTTTAGTATGTTAAACTTGACAGCTTAAAACTGATAACTCCAACTTTTTTGTGTGATCTTTGAGAAGAACATTAGTAGGTGCGCAATTCACTCTTCGGGTAAACGCCCGGTACCTAAAAATTAAAATCTTGTCCTCTAAAAATTAAATTTAAAGACAACAGTAGACTTCATGATAAAAAAAATTCTAAAATTATTTTTCTAAAATGATAATAAATCTTATACTATTGATTGAAAGGAAATTTAGTAATTATTCCTCGCTAAATAATTACCAACTTTCAAGCCAGGGTCCGAATGATAAATTCCGATTAATTATTGAAATGGTGTCTGCTTTATTTTGGAGTCCCCCTACACCCCTTTTTATAGTTTTCAAGAGAGAAAAAAAAAAGTGCTTCCAAATATTAGCATTTTTTTACGTAAGGAAATAGCTCTTTGAACTGACATTTAAACTTATAAAACAATTTAATATGCATCATCAATTATGATTTTTAATTAAAAAATAGTCTTTGTAACTTCAAATATACATAGATTTTAAACAGTCCGTTACTGGAATATCCCGTTACAATGAATTACAAGTAGTTTGTTCATCGTACTTAGATTTCGTACCCATCAGAATTAGAATATTCCAGTGTGGGTAAAATAGTGGATTACACAATACTGCACTAAACAGAGTTATTATATATACAGTGCTAGATTTCTAGAAATAGGGGTGCCGGAACGGCAACCTTCCGTTGTTTGTGTGGGGGTATTCCAAATTATTGATAAAGAGAGGTACCTAAAGAAAGGTACCGGAACGCCGTTCCGGCTCGTTCCGCCTTAAATCTAGCCCTGTATATATATATATATATATATATATATATATATATATATATATCTATACTAATATATAAAGAGAGAGGGGATTTTGTACGTGGAGGGTAATCTTCAGAACCACTGTACCTATTTGAAAAATTCTTTCACTGTTTGAAAGGTACATTATTCCAGATGGACATAGGCTATATATTATGTATATCTAATCAGTAGAAATAAAGTTAGGGGCTTAATCCTAACAATGTCTATTGTTACCGCTACTGTCCTCTTCTGCTTTTTGTGGCGAAGTCTTCAACGATCCTTAGCGTGGTGCTATCTATACTAATATATAAAGAGAGAGGGGATTTTGTACGTGGAGGGTAATCTTCAGAACCACTGTACCTATTTGAAAAATTCTTTCACTGTTTGAAAGGTACATTATTCCAGATGGACATAGGCTATATATTATGTATATCTAATCAGTAGAAATAAAGTTAGGGGCTTAATCCTAACAATGTCTATTGTTACCGCTACTGTCCTCTACCGCTTTTTGTGGCGAAGTCTTCAACGATCCTTAGCGTGGTGCTATCTATACTAATATATAAAGAGAGAGGGGATTTTGTACGTGGAGGGTAATCTTCAGAACCACTGTACCTATTTGAAAAATTCTTTCACTGTTTGAAAGGTACATTATTCCAGATGGACATAGGCTATATATTATGTATATCTAATCAGTAGAAATAAAGTTAGGGGCTTAATCCTAACAATGTCTATTGTTACCGCTACTGTCCTCTTCTGCTTTTTGTGGCGAAGTCTTCAACGATCCTTAGCGTGGTGCTATCTATACTAATATATAAAGAGAGAGGGGATTTTGTACGTGGAGGGTAATCTTCAGAACCACTGTACCTATTTGAAAAATTCTTTCACTGTTTGAAAGGTACATTATTCCAGATGGACATAGGCTATATATTATGTATATCTAATCAGTAGAAATAAAGTTAGGGGCTTAATCCTAACAATCTCTATTGTTTCCGCTACTGTCCTCTACCGCTTTTTGTGGCGAAGTCTTCAACGATCCTTAGCGTGGTGCTATCTATACTAATATATAAAGAGAGAGGGGATTTTGTACGTGGAGGGTAATCTTCAGAACCACTGTACCTATTTGAAAAATTCTTTCACTGTTTGAAAGGTACATTATTCCAGATGGACATAGGCTATATATTATGTATATCTAATCAGTAGAAATAAAGTTAGGGGCTTAATCCTAACAATGTCTATTGTTACCGCTACTGTCCTCTACTGCTTTTTGTGGCGAAGTCTTCAACGATCCTTAGCGTGGTGCTATCTATACTAATATATAAAGAGAGAGGGGATTTTGTACGTGGAGGGTAATCTTCAGAACCACTGTACCTATTTGAAAAATTCTTTCACTGTTTGAAAGGTACATTATTCCAGATGGACATAGGCTATATATTATGTATATCTAATCAGTAGAAATAAAGTTAGGGGCTTAATCCTAACAATGTCTATTGTTACCGCTACTGTCCTCTACCGCTTTTTGTGGCGAAGTCTTCAACGATCCTTAGCGTGGTGCTATCTATACTAATATATAAAGAGAGAGGGGATTTTGTACGTGGAGGGTAATCTTCAGAACCACTGTACCTATTTGAAAAATTCTTTCACTGTTTGAAAGGTACATTATTCCAGATGGACATAGGCTATATATTATGTATATCTAATCAGTAGAAATAAAGTTAGGGGCTTAATCCTAACAATGTCTATTGTTACCGCTACTGTCCTCTTCTGCTTTTTGTGGCGAAGTCTTCAACGATCCTTAGCGTGGTGCTATCTATACTAATATATAAAGAGAGAGGGGATTTTGTACGTGGAGGGTAATCTTCAGAACCACTGTACCTATTTGAAAAATTCTTTCACTGTTTGAAAGGTACATTATTCCAGATGGACATAGGCTATATATTATGTATATCTAATCAGTAGAAATAAAGTTAGGGGCTTAATCCTAACAATGTCTATTGTTTCCGCTACTGTCCTCTACCGCTTTTTGTGGCGAAGTCTTCAACGATCCTTAGCGTGGTGCTATCTATACTAATATATAAAGAGAGAGGGGATTTTGTACGTGGAGGGTAATCTTCAGAACCACTGTACCTATTTGAAAAATTCTTTCACTGTTTGAAAGGTACATTATTCCAGGTGGACATAGGCTATATATTATGTATATCTAATCAGTAGAAATAAAGTTAGGGGCTTAATCCTAACAATGTCTATTGTTTCCGCTACTGTCCTCTACCGCTTTTTGTGGCGAAGTCTTCAACGATCCTTAGCGTGGTGCTATCTATACTAATATATAAAGAGAGAGGGGATTTTGTACGTGGAGGGTAATCTTCAGAACCACTGTACCTATTTGAAATATTCTTTCACTGTTTGAAAGGTACATTATTCCAGATGGACATAGGCTATATATTATGTATATCTAATCAGTAGAAATAAAGTTAGGGGCTTAATCCTAACAATGTCTATTGTTTCCGCTACTGTCCTCTTCTGCTTTTTGTGGCGAAGTCTTCAACGATCCTTAGCGTGGTGCTATCTATACTAATATATAAAGAGAGAGGGGATTTTGTACGTGGAGGGTAATCTTCAGAACCACTGTACCTATTTGAAAAATTCTTTCACTGTTTGAAAGGTACATTATTCCAGATGGACATAGGCTATATATTATGTATATCTAATCAGTAGAAATAAAGTTAGGGGCTTAATCCTAACAATGTCTATTGTTTCCGCTACTGTCCTCTACCGCTTTTTGTGCCGAAGTCTTCAACGATCTTTAGCGTGGTGCTATCTATACTAATATATAAAGAGAGAGGGGATTTTGTACGTGGAGGGTAATCTTCAGAACCACTGTACCTATTTGAAAAATTCTTTCACTGTTTGAAAGGTACATTATTCCAGATGGACAAAGGCTATATATTATGTATATCTGATCAGTAGAAATAAAGTTAGGAGCTTAATCCTAACAATCTCCATTGTTTCCGCTACTGTCTTCTACCACTTTTTCTTCCGAAGATTTCAACGATCCTTATCGTGGTGCTATCGCGGTGGGCTTCTGTTCTGACGCTAGCGGTTCGAACCTAGCCGTTCTCCGGCACGCCTTTTACTTTAAAAAAATTTATTTTAATTATTAACTAACATAAAATTAATTTAATGTATTATTTAGGTTATTATTAAGGTAAAAAAATATTTACAATTTATTGGCTATCAACTGGAAATTTATTGGTATAATATTTTTTTCAACCCTGACAAAGTCGGGACGGGCCGCTAGTATATATATATATACATTTATTTATTTATATATATATGTATGTATGTATGTATATATATATATATATATATATATAGTAATTATTATTATTATTAGGTTATTATATATATGTGTGTGTGTGTGTGCGCGCGTGTGTTTGACTGAAAGCGCTCCGGTCACTTTTTGCTCCACGAGGATTCATTAGACCGGGACCTATTGCTTCAAGCCAATTCCGAGCGGCTGCTAAAGAATGACAACAGTGGGACTCGAACCCACGGGTTCCGGTTCCGAATGCCAATGTCCGAGCCATTTTGTCATCGTCCGTCATGCATGCATATGCATATATATACATACATACATAAATATTATATATATATATATACATACATGGAGTGAAAATTCTGTAGCCGGGCACCCCTCAAAACGGCCACTTCTTTTTCGAAACCATAACTGGCCGCCATAGAGAAGTTTTACTGTGTGTGTTTGTATATTATATATATATATATATATATATATATATATATATATATATATATATATATATTCCTAAGCAATATTCATAAATTAGAAAAAAACAATTTATAAAGAGATCTGCGAAATTTTTTTAAAATTTAAAATTTTTTTTTTTTTTTTTTTTTTTTTTGGGGGGGGGGGTGAAAGTTCCAAGTTCCCCATGATTGTCAGATGCACTGTCATGGTAATTGAATTCAATTAACGATCTTCCACTCGGAAAATCATAAAAAAATTCTCCAAGCCAAAATTTTGGGTATTTATCTAAAATGGTGTCCTATTTTTCAATAACCTAACGTAAATTTAAGTCTTTATCCTGCACCATGCCTAAAGAGCAAACAAGCAGTCATTATGAAGTACAAACAACTAATTGTAATGATATGTTTAAATATGCTACGAAAATAATTTATTTCTCTAAAAATACTATGTATGTGACCAGGTCTTACACGAACTATCTCGTACAACACTCCAAAATATTATCCCAAATAAAAAAAGCATAGAAATTTGAATTCAAATTCACCTAAAATCAAATTGTGCCACTTTATACCCTCCCCTCTTCAATGGTTCCACTATTGATCCTTTGAATCGTCTAAGGTTCTAGAATTGTGAGGAGGATTTTGCAAACATCATTGTGGAGTTTGTTATACAGTGATTAGTAAGTCAGTGAATGGGAAATTTCTTAAACTCTCTGTCTGGCAATTCAAGAAAAAAGAAGCTCGATTAATTAAAGGGAATAAAAAGTAATAATTACTAATAAAATATGCTACATGCGATCGTCGTTTTCCAAAACCTACTTGTATAGATTTTTGACCTTAAAATTGATTAGAAACGGCTTTTAAAAAATTGTCAATTGAAAGCTCGAAACACGCAATGACTTTTTATTTCTAAAATTCACTCGCTCAACATAGAAAGTAACCATAGCAACAAGCAGATTTTCCATATTAGAATCGTATGCGCGAGCTTTGCCCAGATTTTTCAAATTCGGCGGTGGCTGGCGACTTTTAAGTGGTTGAATCCGATTTTCTCGTGCGCTTCGGCTAAGAGGCGAAAATAAAAGAGAGAAAAATCTCCACGTAGGGTTATATTTAGGTATTGAAATAAGAATCACGGAATATGTTTTCTTGCATATGAAATCATAAACCGCAGTTGCTTCATTGAGAGGGGTATAAAATGGTCTGTTAAAAAATGGAGATGTTGTGATACAGATTTATTCGTCTGCATGGCACTTAAATTGGAAAATCTTGTGCAGTGCGTTCATGACGTAGCTTGGCGGTGTAAGGGTAAAGCACATCTGTCTGGAGGGTAGAATGCCAAGGGTTCAGTTTCCGAGCCCTCCAAGTGTGTTATGAATCATGAGAATCTGTACCAGGGTATATTTTATAGGTTTTCTACTAACTGTGAAAAAGTTTAAAACACGGGTTTTTAGTTTGCTATAATGGGTAGTAAGGGGAAATTTCAGTATAATGGAGAATTTTCAAACGATTCACGCCTATTAAAGATCCTTATAATAGGTACTTAAGAAAATATGGCCGTTCAGAGGGGTGGCCGGCTAAAGAAGTTTACCTATATATATATATATATATATATATATATATATATATATATATATATATATATATATATATATATATATATATATATATATACACTGCTGGCCATTAAAATTGCAATACCTGGAAGGAAAGCAAAAACAAAACTTTACTTAATGTACTGTTTACAGCATAGTATACAGCATAGTAGGAAGAAAACATGATTAAGTTTGTAGGCAATTTGGGGGTATACAGGGTCCGAAATTAGTACACAGAGCTGTCGCCTCTGGGAGCTAAAACGGCTCTAACCCAGTTAGGCATCGAATCGAATTGGGCTTGGATGATAGATACGGGCAAGTCATTCCATGCTGCTTCAAGTCTATGCTATACTCATCAATCGTATTGGCTGGAGAGCGGTGACAGCCAAGTCTCTCAGCAACCCACGACCACATGTGTTCAGTGGATGAGAGATCTAGAGAACGTGCTGGCCAAGGCAACAGTCGAACACCCTCTGTGTCGCGGTAGGTCAGGACACGACGGACAACATGCGGTCTTGCGTTATCTTGTTGAAAAATGTCTCCAAGGTTTCGAAGATATGGCACAGCTACCGACATTAAGATCTGAGAAATGTAAAGCTGGCTGTTCAGATTACCAACGACGTGAACAAGAGGTGTTTGTGTCGTGTACCCAATAGCTGCCCATACCATCACACCAGGTGCAGGGCCCGTATGACGATATCGAATGCAAGCAAGCCACGTGCGTTCTCCTCGGTGCTTCCAGACCCGGATACGTCCATCATGATGATGCACGCAGGACTCGTCGGAAAAGACGACGTGGTGCCACTCCTGTATCCAGTTTTGTCGTTGGTCGCACCACTGTCGCCGCGCGTTTCTATGTTGCAGTGTCAAGATAGGCCGCAATAATAATCACAGTGCGGACAGTCCGTGCTGCTCCAGACGTCGTCGCACTGCCCATGGCGATACTTGTCGTGCTGCAAACAAGTCCACTTCCTGACTGAAGGTCCGGGATGTGGCTGTACGATCCTGCAAGGCCACCCTGACAACATGTCTGTCCTCTCGTGCGTTAGTGATGGGAGGCCGTTGAGATCCTGCATGGCGTTCACCTTCCTGAACTCATCGATTCCACATTCGTATGACAGTCGTTAGACCAATGCGAGTAGCAGTATCGCGGAACGATAGACCGTACACTCGATAGACCACGATCCTGCCGCTATCGACTTCCGACATGTGCTGGTAGCCGTTTCTCCATCTAATAAGATATATAACACGATCTTTTCACAAAGAACCAACATTCAAATGCGATTTCCGACTGAGAAACCCGCTGTTTAACTTTCCTTTTATACAGAGTTTGAGATGCCGTTTCTCTCTTCTGCGCCTTTCGATTGCGCTTAAGTGCTAATCATTTGCATATCCCAGCATCTTCTTCCTTTCATGCGAATTTGACATTTGTATCATCCCTTCTTCATGGTGTTTTAATTTTAATGTCCAGCAGTTTATATATATACAGTGGAATCTCGATCGATCGTTCCCCGAACGATCGTTTTCCCGTATGTATCGTTTATTTCACCCAGTCCCGAATAAATTCCATAGAAAACAAGCAAAAACAGACCGCATGGATCGTTCCTCGATCCATCGTTTTCCCGCAATATTCGTTCAGAATATCGCAGCTTTATATTAATTTATCGGATCGATCGTTTTTTCATAATAACTCAACCTGAAATATAAATGTCTGCATTGAGCTAGAATGACGCTCTAATTAAACAATGAGCAGAACATTTGAGATGCACGGTCTCGTATTTTTGTTCTCTTCTGTATAGCCTGGTTTCGTGTTATCGTACCACTCCCATTATTTGTTCGTCGTTGGTGTTCGTTAATTCTTTAGCCCCTGGAGTACCCTGTTTTCAGCAACTCATTCCTAATTCTCCGACTATTCAACATTACCGTTCTTATCAGCAATGGCTCACAGTCAGCCGACCTGAGCTGTTCCTGCTGCCCTCTGGCTTTTCTGTTGGCCTTGGGATGGAGGCACCCTGGTGTTTGGTCTAGAGTGTGAGAAGTTTCTGATTGCTGCAGTTCTACACTGGCCGATGAGGGTTTCACCCGGAAGCAGAACTTCCTGGTGATCTAATGTCGGACCCCATCCAGTGAAATAGAATGGTTCTAGTTACAAACGATTCAAGGCTGCCGCTTCTTTATACTCTCACACAATAACCGATATCGAAAAGAATGCAATTTGCAACACAGAAAAAAATAGTGTTTGTTTGTGGAGAGAAAAACGCCAAAAAACAAACGAAGATTAATTACTTTTATTTGAACCAAAATTCCTGTGTATTTACGTGTATTTCTTTTTTTATTATTATTATGTTGGATTTCAGTACAACTTTGTAATTTCATCTTCAGTTACACTACGGGTATGTGTGCATTTATGTATGTGAGTAAATATATTTTAGGTTTATCAAACTTTAAGGTATGTTAACACTTTTTTGTATGTCCCGCATGTATCGTTTTCTCGCATCCATCGTTTAGTCCAGTCAGTCCCTTCGAAAACGATAGATCAAGACTCCACTGTATATATATATATATATATATATATATACAGAGGCTGTTCGTACTTTTTTAGACGATTTTTGTAAGCGGTAATAAAAAATCGTTTGCTGCAAAAGAAATAATTGCAATTGTACTATATTTTTAAAAGTCAAAATTATCGTCTCAGGCTTGAAAGTTTTGTTTTTATTCAAAATGGCGTTTTTAACAAAGCAGTGGTTCGAAGGCTACATTTATGCTCTTTCCGAAGAGAAATAGGCATACTCCGTTATCCAAACACGATGTGAGAGTCATGGTTTTGTGATATCTAAAGCGTCGAAAGGTAATATCGTCAACAAGAAAGGAAAAAAAACGTCAAATTGGAGCCTCAAGTGGGACAAAAATTCCAAACAAGTATCCAAGGAAAAAACGGACATCTTCGACTATTGCAAAGGTACGTTGTTTAATGTTAAAAGAAAATTCCCCCTAGTCAAAGGACAGTTGCAAAATCATTAAAATGCTCGGTGTCCACTGTAAACAAAATGATAAACGTTGATTTAAATCTTAAGAAAGCGAAAAAAACGCAATGTGCATCGTCTTCTTCCAAATCATATCGCTGAACGTAGGACACGCTGCAGAATTCTATATGAGAAACACTTATCCAAAGAAAAATAGAAAACAATTGTCACAATAGATGAATCATGGGTGTATTTAAATGATTGCAACAAAAAAAGAGCCATTTATTATCATAAAAAGGGAGAAAAAAATTTAAGTACATGGTTCAAAGAATCGAAAGAAAGTTTTTCTAAGGGATTCATGATTGCTGCTGGTTTATCTTATAATGGCAAGTTAAAAATAAAGAGAGTGGAAAAAATTGTCAAGATTAACTGCAAACACTATCAGGAACATATTTTATCGCCAATTTTTCTGAATGAAATACCATCGCTTTACCCACAGTGCCATCAATCTGTGAGACTCCATCAGGACAAAGCTAGCAGTCACACATCAAAATCCACTGTAAATTTCCTAAAAGAAATGGAACAAAAAACTGGTATCAAGGCCATACCCTTCACTGATATCCCTACTAAATCTCCCGATGTATCACCTATGGATTTTTGTGCTTTCGGACTTTTAAAATCTGCATTATCCAAACGTCGTCCAAAAACCCTTACAGGACTCTGGAAAGCTGTTCAGGAGGAATGGGATAGAATACCTCTTCTGACACTTCAAAAGGCATTATTATCCTGGAAATTGCGGTGTCGAAAGATAGTTCAGAATAAGGGATGTCAAATAGAACATTTAAAACACAAGAATTTTATGTAATTTAGTTTTGTGAATACAATATACATCGTCTAAAAATGTGTGAACAGCCTCTGTATATATATATATATATATATATATATATATATATATATATAGATAGATAGATAGATAGATACACTTTTTGAAAATCCACTCTCCCTAAAATTATGGATTCGAAAGCCCACCCAGAAGGTTAACCTGAAGCTTTCTCTGTATATCAATCTATTTCGACCTTTAATGGCATATCACTGATCAAAAAGGAGAAAAAAATAGCACCCCTCCCTAGCATGTGTCTATAAATAATTTGTTAGATAAAACCGAAAATTCCAAGTAGAAGCACAAATAAATGTCCAGTAATAATAAAAAACAGAAAGTCTTTTCGAATGGAAAATATAATTGTAATTTCCCATAATGCTCATGAGATAGCAAAATTTTGCAAGTACCTTCTCGTTTGTGAAATTACTAAACAGTAAATTGTCGCTGTATGACATTGGTGCGACTATTAAAAATGAAGCATTAGGTTAAATTTCATCAAGGGATATTGATCTTCAGATGTGAAAAAAAAAAGCATTTTAAGGAAAATTTCTTTGAACATGAATTTTGAATTTTTGAACTTTTCTAAACATCTCAAAGGAATTTGAAGTACTAACAAAAGTAGTTTTTCTAGAAACTTAACTAGAAGCCGCTATCAAGTTGCGAGTACTTGAGTTGGTAAATTAAGAATTATCGCATATTTATAAATCCTTGGTATGATTGTCTGAAAATATCGTTCTTTTACTAAAGAAAGCTGATTTGATATTAAGGCATGGTTATACTAAAACTTCAGAGTAGGGCCAGCTTTAAGCCGATTGGATCAATTGGATGCATCGCTCACAAAGAGAAATCAAAAATATGCCTGAAATATAATAATTAATAAAACTAAAAATATATATGCAGTCGAGCCCCGTTATAACGAACTTCAAGGGACCAAAGGTTTTGTTCGCTTTATCCGGTGGTTCGGTATGTCCGAACCGTTAAGAAAAATGCTAGATTTCACAAAATATATAACTCATTAGTTGCATCATTATAGAATGTGTATTCAATAATGATGTATTAAAAATGATAAAATCTATTAAAAATGATCATTAATGAATTAAATCGACAAAAATCGATTACACTAAACTGACACAATACTAATTAAATTACGTACAATAGGAAAACGGCGGGACCAAAATTTTGGTTTGTTATATCCGGGAGTTAGTTATATACCGGGTTCGTTATAACGGGGTTCGACTTAACAAGTTTTAGGTGGAACCACAGAGCTTACAACTAATTTAAAAGTAAACTAGACTTTCGAGAAAGAAGTTTACGAAAACCAAAAATGACTATTTAATCACGAGTGTTCGGATGAATCCATAATTAATTCACATCAAGAAATGACGCATTGTTTTTAACCAAGTAATGGACAAAGTTAGTAGGCAGGCTCTGCAGCAACGTTTGGAGCAGTACGTAAAACATTATAACGCTTTTGGATCCATAAGAAGAAATTCAGACAATTCTAAAGGACGAACTGCAAAAACATGCTTCGAGTTTAGAAACTGCCTTAACAGATGTAAAAATGATTCAGAATAACGACCAAACGAATCCTATAAAAGATACAGATGTCGATGGCCATATGCTGGTCGATGAAATGGAAGCATTGAAACCTATTTTTCTTTCGTCGTGTTTCGGAAAGTCCATAAAAATTCTACAATTCCTTGTTGCAAATGACACAACTACTGGCTTTCCAAATGTACTTGTATCTTTGACGATATTTCTAACAATTCTTGTAGCCGTGGCGTCAGTTAGAAAGAAGCTTTTCTAGATTAAAATTAATTAAAACATACAACATGAGGTCAACGATATAGCAGGAGAGACTTAACAGCTTTGCAATACTGTCTGTAGATCACGAAGAAGTGAGGAAATTAAAATTTGTTCAAATTGTAAATGATATCGTTTATAAGGACATCCAGAAAAATTCGTTTGTGAATATTTTCGTACTGTGAATAAAATCTTTGAAGTCTAGCTACTATTTAGTTTTTGTTTTCTTATAATTGTTCATAGAAAAACGATAAATATGACCTTCATATTTTTGTCTTTTATGCTTCACATTAAATATTTTATCATTTAATATATATTAGTATTTTTAAGTACCCCGCCGAATATTCTGCTATAAGGCCGCGCAGTGACTTAGGCCTGTTCACATAAGGAGTCCGGTAGCGGAAGCGTAAAAGGAAAGATGGCGCTGAGACGGAAACAAACCAATCATAGGCGCAGGCCCAGATTTCCGCATGGGCAAGTGGGGCACTTGCCCAGGGCCCCAAAATTATGGGGCCCTCTAATTTAGAATTAAGTTGTAAATATTTTTTAAAATTTCCTATATGTACGCAAATTAAAAACGGTTTCCATAATTTTTTAAATTTTTTTTTGATAATATATTGACCATAATTTCTCTCTCTCTGTCTATTTTTATTGAGGGGGGGGGGGGGGTAAGTATAGTTTAATCAAAAATTTATATCCACATTAATATGGTTGAAAGTATAATGATGGAAACAGTCAAAGATTTTGACCTATCTAGTTATAAAAATTTAAAGCAAGTGAAAGCATACTTACATCCGTAAGCGTTTCTGGTTTTATTTATTTATTTATTTATTTATTTATTTTTTTTTTTTTGGGGGGGGGGAGTTTTAATAACTCCTGACTGTGATCTATTATGAATTCGAAAAAAAATTTCATGAATTCATTTATTAACTTTTAAAAGTAAATTACTTAATTCGCACTTATTATTATTATTATTTTCAAATTTTTCACTTGATGGTCGAAAATGTTTTGAATTTCTGGTCCCAATTTATGGCGGGCCTGGGTAAGTGTCCTACATGTTCATGTGGAAATCTGGTCCTGGGGGGAACACTTTCCCCCCTTTGGATCTGACGTTGGGGGCCCCCAAAGTCTGCTTTGCCCAGGGCCCCATTGGGTCAAAGTCGGGCCCTGCATAGGCGTTAAAAATTTCGTTGTTAATCGTCTGGGGTTTGTCATATATATATTTAAGTTGCTAAGCCGACTTTTTGGGCAGTCCGTGAGAGAAAACTACTGCATCAATTTACTTCATTTTGGTCTTAAACGAAAGATTGTAATCTGTAGATTTGTCAAATTTGGTTTTTGAAACCGCAATTTCTGTTAATTAGTGATAATTTAGAATTAAAAATTGATTTCTACGCATGCTCAGTGGTATGTTTAAATCTGTCTTTAGGAACTCACTGTTTCTGTGCATGCTCAGTGACATGTTTTAATGATAGTCTCTCTAGATCTCTCTGTGTAATTTTAATTTTTATGATAATTATGTTTATGAAATATAAGATTAAACCTCCTGGAAAATGTTTATATCGTGCTGTTTAATTAGCAATAATTTACAGTTAAAAAATTGCTTTCCGCGCATGCTCAGTGACATTTTTAAATCTGGCTTTAGATTCTCACTAAGCACGAGGCCGTTTAAACACATTAATTTGTTTCTACGGATTATTATGATTTTTAACATTTGGCAATGATGTGTGGAGTATAATTTGAGTATTAGTACATTTATTTACTATCTAGCCGTCATGTTTTGACGGGTATCAACTAGTTGGTTAAATATATTTCAATACTTTAACGCAGGGGTGTCAAACTCAAAGGCTACCTTGGGCCAAACAAACAAGGTTTAACTATAGGTGGGCCGCAAAAAAAAATCAATATTAATAGAAACGTAGGTTTATTTACCTAATTACAGTATATTCAACATAAATATATGCATTCTGTTTAATAATAGCAAAATAAAAAAGAAGAGTATAATTTAAAAAAAATTTGCGAATTCTTCCTATCTTATTATAATTCTGCGTCGGTTATTTTATTATATATTATTGTGTGTCACTATATTGGCCGGACCGCAAGTTTGACACCCCTGCTTTAACGCTTCCGCTACCTGACTCCTGTGTGAACAGGCCCTAAGGCTGGTCTTGGTGCAGAGCATTTACATATGTCCAACATACATGAAAATCGTTTGTAAGATATGAGTTGAGCAGTGATTTCAAACCGGTGTGCCATGGCACTTTGGGGTACCGTGAAATCGACCAGGGGGTTCTAGGGATTTGGGGGGAATAAAAAATTACTAGTAGGGCCCACTTAAAACAAAGATTAAGTTGAATTAATTATTCTCACGTCCATTAGATTGTGACACATATCGAGGCACGCGTACTGAAGCTATGGGCCTCGTGGTTTTGGGGGGTTAACGTGAGATGTTAAACCTTGCAGACTTTGCACAGAGGGCAAATTGTTGGAGCACGTCAAATGGGAATATCTCTTGCTGCAACCACTCGGATTTTGGGTGTTTCTAGAACTTTCGCATCGAATGTCGCGACAGCATACAGAAGGTACGGATAAACGTCGTCTGCGAAACAGAATAGTGGAAGAAAGGGAGAGCTGAGTGAAAGAGACAGACGAGTATTAAAGCGGATTGTGACTCGTAAAAATAAAACAACTGCAACCAAATTCACCATAGAGCTCGATCTGCATCTACAGTCTCTCGTATCAGCCATTATAGGTAGGAGACAACTTCACAAAAAAATATTTACCAATGAGTAACATTTCCCAAACCACTTGTAACAGATGTGAATGCAAAACGTCGTCAACGATGGTGCCACTAGCACAAATTCTGGTCAAATGATATGTGAAAGAATGTCGTGTGATCAGAATAATCAACGGTCCCATTGATCCTACAAAAAGACGTGCGCACTACTGGAAAACACCCAAACAAATATATGATCCTGATTAGCGCCCTTTACACGCACGCTCTTTCGCGAGTGCTTGGAGCGTACGGGATTGCGAGCGGGAAAACTTGCAGTACGCTCCAAAGCAGTTTTCCCTTCCTCTCCGACACCTTCACACTTGCACTCAATCGTACGGGATTGCAGTTTCACGCGGGAAAGAGCGTACGTGTGAAGGGCGCTAATATCTCGTGAAAACTATCAATCATGGAGACGGATCTGACCTGATTTGGGCTGTTATCTCATGGTTTTCAGCAAGTCCTATTGTTACGCTAAAAGGGAGATACACTGGGAAGGATTATGTCGAACTTTTGGCCAACCAGGTTCATCCTAGAATGCAAACATTGTTTCCCGTTGGAGAGAGTGTATCCCAGGATGATAAAGTTCCTGTCCATACAGCCAGTCCTGTCATATTGGGGCTTGAGGAACATAAAAATAGAGGCAAACATGTTACCTAACCCCCACAGTCCCCCGACTTCAATATCAACGAAACACTGTGTTTCAGAGAACAGATCCAAGTATCGATCCACCAAAAACCAACTCTACATTAACTTTCACGATTTCTCCATGACGAGTGGTATAATACTCCCTTAACCACTATTCATGTCTTGTACAAATCTGTTCGTAGGCGAATTCAGGCTCTATTACATGTCAAAAACGTTCCTACTGCACACTAGTAAAGTATTTGATGTTATTCTTTGATAACCACCTGTATATATATATATATATATATATATATATATATATATATATATATATATATATATATATAAAGAGGTAGATATATAGATAGATAGGTAGATATTCATTCTTGGGCCCGTATTCTTGGGATACATGCTATCCCACCCAATAAGAAAAAGGTTAATGAAACAAAACTGTTTTCAGCGATTCCTATTGTAGTTCTCTAACGTAATACTTGGAGTAAATAATACTTAAAAGTAATAAATAATACTTAAAAGTAATAATAAATAATACTTAAAAGTAATAAATTATTATTATTAATAAATTATATTATTTATTATAAATAATACTTTAAAGTAATACTTAACGTAATACTGAATCCCATGGCTATTTTTGAAACTGTATTAATATATTCTATTTTGCTGTTTGTTGCTTATATCTTTCAATAAATGAATAAAATCAACAATGGAGTCAGTATTTATTTGAACTTAAATTTAACATGCTCCTGATATATATTCCACTTTGATTAAATTTTTTTAAAAAATTGAAAAAAACTAAAATTCTACTGAGGGTCCCCCAAGTTATCTAATCTCATTCCCAAGGGTGCCGCAAGCCTAATAATGTTGGGAATCTCTGAAGTAGAGGGTTTGATCACAGGTTCAGACACAATAAGAAGTCTTTGGGCATTGCATCCAGCTGAAGACGAAACTGAGGTGGTGAAACAGATCTCCCCTGCACTGAATTGCCGATTCAGTAATGAACCAAGCCAAAACACCTATTACCCCGGCAACGAGACTAATAAAAATGAAATATATATGCTAAGGAAAGGACCGAACTCATTAAAATCGAATGTTGTGAATATTTTTTTTAATCGATTACTCTTTTATTAATAAAAATTGAGAAAATTCATTTTGCACACTACGTCACCGCCAAGCCAAAACCAGCTATTACCTTGGCAACAAGACGACTGAAAAATGAAAAATATATAAATACATCTGTTAAGGAAAGGATAATACGCATTAAAATATGACGTTGTGAATGATTTTATGGAAAAGTGTTTTGAAAAAAAATCGTGTTGCACGCTATGTGGTGCCACTCCCATTCCCCTTGATCAATTGCTTCGAAACTATGATCCGTGGTCCCCTTGGGATCCGTCAGATCATAGCCAGTTGAGGAGGTCATGCTTCAACCCGAATTCATTTAAAAGCCGAATTAAAAACTTTCCATGGTATGAAAAAATACGGACAAGATAAAAAAATAAAAGACTATTTACAAACTGTTTATATCGTGTGATACACGAAGAAAAACTTTGAAAGGAAATGATCTCTCTGGATGCTTACAATCAGAAATACTTACCCGGAACTGCCAGGAAATTCCATGCGGTATCTAGTTCTATTTTCTTCTGTTACTTGCATTTTCTAACTTTCTTGGGCTTCCTCTGTATAGCCGTTGATAAAAAAAATAAATAAGTAAACTAAGAAACCGAACAAAAGCAAAACCTGGAACATGGCTTGAAAATCCGCATGTCTAACGTTGAGTTTGACCGCGCTTGGCACGATAGCAAAGAAACAACATCGCACACCTGGAGGAAAAAAAATTAATACGTATTATATACATTTTTTTAACTTCTTTTTAATGACAGACTGACAATACGAAGAATATTTGCATACCATTAATATTATTCTCTAAATTCAGGCAATGAAAAATGCAAGTCTTGCGATATTTTAAATTTCTTTTTTGAGTAAGCATCAAATTGCTGTGTATGCTTACAGTGAAATTTCTCTAGAACGAAATTTCACTGTTTCACCCTTCTAAACAGCCCTTCTAATTTTACCCTTCTAAACAGCCATATTTTGTTTAGAACTGATTAAAGACTTCACAGAGCCAACGTTAAAGAAGAAACCTCTTTTCGACGGCCACCCCTCAAAACGGCCATATAATATTAACATATATACATATACATACATACATACATACATATATATATATATATATATATATATATATATATATATATATATATATATATATATATATATATATATATATATATATCTGTGGCTTGGTACAAGAAGTGCCTAAGTCAGTCTTTTCCAAGATGACTCTGTTTGCTGATGTTTCTTTAAAAAAATATTATTTTCAATGTAAGAAATACCCAAGTCGGCACAATGGTTTAGGAAACACTTTTAAAGCAACATAAGCAAACAAAGTATATACAGGGTGTTCATAATTAAACTTCCCTACTTTAAAGTTGTCTACAGTCGAAACTATTGTTCAGAAAGTTATGAAATTTTGTGTAGGACATATTGAAGGGATGGGAATATGTTTGAGCGAATAAAAAAATTAGTTCAAAATTTCACCACCAGAGGGCGTTTTTTGACGAATTACACATTTACGACTGGTTCTTTACTTAATATTTCACCATCATTTTATTCATAGGTCACCATAACACAATAACTCATACTCCTTAAATTTTAAAAATCTTTAAAGTGATTGCAAAGTTAATCGGAAACTTGTTCGATAACTAATTTTCGGACAAAAGATTTGAAGGAACGAAGAAGAAACAAATATGCAAATTAATTTTTGTCGACGTAGAGCAGAAGCTGTAATAAAACCTAGAAACTTTCATGGAGACTTTGTTTCCAGCGTGCGTACTATTGCTAATCAGAATGTCATCGTTACGGTTACCAGATCGAGCTTTGCTAGTAAAATTGTTTTACCAAAACGATAATTCAGCACTAGCTGCTCTACGAAAATTTTGTAGTTTGAAGGGGATACGAAAAGGTCCATTGGCTGTTAAAGATCTTCGATTAATGGTGCCAAATTTGAAGAAACTGGTTCTTTTAACATTCGTTCTGGAAGAGGAAGAAAACCTGTTTCCGCAGAAGCTGTAGAGAAGGTTGCGCTTCAGGTGGAAGAGGACAAAGCTTCCAACGAACAAGCTATTACCAGTGTCCGTCGTGTTGCAGAAGCATTGGATCTGCCCCGTTCAACTGTCCAGAAGGTCATGTGGAATATCCTCCGGTATTATCCGTACAAGCTTCAATTTGTGCAGAGGTTGCTTTACACATGATTTCGAGACTCGACAGCGGTTCCCACATCAGTTTCTTGCTCGCTTTGAGGCTGATGCAGAATGGCCTTGGAATATCCTCTGGGCAGACGAAGCACACTTTTATTTGGACGGTTCGGTGAATACTCACAACTGCCGAATTTGGGAACCAGAAAATGAGCGTTTAATCTTAGATGTTCCGATGCATTCACCGAAAGTAACCGTGGGGTGTGGATTTTCTGAATTTTTTATTCTCGGCTCGTATTTCTTAGGAATTAAGTCCTAGAGGTCCAGTAACATGCTCGGTCACCGGGAAACGATATGCATACTTGTTACTCAATAAAATTGTTCCGGATCTGCAATCACGTCAGTGCATTTCACGCACAATTTTTATGCAAGATGGACCTCCTTCACACAATAGCCTTCGTGTTAAGAACGTTATTAAAAATCACTTTACAGAACAACGTGTTATCAGCCACCACTTTCCTAATGTGTGGCCTCCCCGATCCTCAGACCTCAACCAATGCGACTTTTGGCTGTGGGGGCATGTGAAACATCTAGTCAGTCTTGATAAACCAAGAACTATACCTGATCTAAAAAACAGCACTTCACATGCTCTCAGCATTTCCCCGGACACACTGCGGTCAACCGTAGAACATGCTATCTTACGATTTCAATTGGTAGCTGAAAATGATGGCCGTCATGTTGAACATGTCTTGTTGTAATACATTTTTTTAACTTTGGTAAATGTTGGTTAAATGTGCAATTAATCAAAAAACGCCCTCTGGTGGTGAAATTTTGAACTAATTATTTTATTCACTCAAACAAATTCCCATCCCTTCAATATGTCCTACACAAAATTTCATAACTTTCTGAATAATAGTTTCGACCGTGGGCAACTTTAAAGTAGGGAAGTTTAACTATGGACACCCTGTGTGTATATATATATATATATATTCATCTGTCCTTAGGTTTGCACAGTACCCGGTTTACACGGTTTCCGAACTTTATAAATAAAAAAAATATCGATGTATTGTTTGATTATTTGAGTGTTTTACATTGAACGCACTCATTAATTATCTGCACAAACGCCACAAGTGCATTGCGTCGCGTTGCGTTGTGTTTAGCATTGGCGTCATTAAAGTAGATTTTGTTTCATTTCCATACTGTCATTCCTAGTTCATTTCTACACAAGGTAAGACGTTAATTTTTGAAATACACTGCTGGCCACTGTAAATGCAACACCTTGAAGGAAACATGCAAATAACATGAAATTTACAACATGCATTAGCGGAGGTGAGATATGCAAATGATTAGAATTTCAGCGCAGACGCACATTACGTGCGCCTGTGGCGCCACTTCAAAGCGCTATTTAAGGCTTGGAGATTTCGACGATTTCAAGTTCGGCAATTGTGTTTTTCTTGTGGTTTTTCAAAAAAACGATCAATTATGCCTCGTCGAAAACAGCGATCATCTTTTGATCAAGTATCCGAGTTCGACAGAGGAAGGATAGTGGCCTACCGAGATTGTGGATTATCTTTCAGGGAAATCGGTAGTCGTGTTGGACGAAACCAAACAACTGTAATGCGGATATGTGATCGTTGGATACAGGAGGGTACGACGGACCGGCGTGTTCGATCGCATCCACCTCAGCGCACCACTTCACGTGATGACAGGCAAATTGTGCGCATGGCAGTGACGGATCGCTCAGTCACATCACGAACCATAGCACAGCACATACAGTCTGTAACGCATCATCCAGCGTCTGCGCGTACCATTCGACGCCGTTTAGAGCAGAGTGGTCTGTCCGCAAGACGTCCATTGCTTTATCTACCCTTGACGCAGAACCACAGACGTCTCCGCCGCCAATGGTGCGATGACAGAAGGATGTGGACGGCAGAATGGAATGAAATTGTCTTTACTGACGAGTCACGCTTCTGTCTGCAACACCACGATGGTCGCATTCGAGTCTTGAGACACCGTGAAGAGAGGATGCTGAACAGCTGCGTTATGCACCGCCACACTGGTCCTGCACCGGGTATTATGGTACGGTATTGGATATCACTCTCGCACACCTCTAGTACGCATTGCCGGTACTTTAAACAGCCAGCGCTACATCTCCGAGGTGTTGGAGCCAGTTGTCCTTCCTTACCTTCAGGGCTTGCCCACAGCCATATTTCAACAGGATAATGCGTGACCACACGTGGCACGCATTGTCCAACGGTTCTTCGTCAATCGCCAGATTGAATTGCTTTCCTGGCCGCCTCGCTCTCCGGATCTTTCGCGATAGAAAACATGTGGTCCATGGTTGCTCTACGATTGACCCAGATTCCATCCCCAGCTGCCACAGCAGATCAACTTTGGCAACGTGTGGAAGCTGCTTGGTCTGCTGTACCCCAAGAACTCATCCAAAGTCTCTTTGAATGAATGCCGAGGCGTGTGGCAGCGGTGATCTCCAACAATGGCGGCTACTCTGGCTACTGATTTTGGCAGGAACCACACTTCACAGAAGTCTATAAATTTAATCATTTGATACTTGGTCAACATGTTATCTACAAACTAAATTTTGTTGTGATATCTCTTGTCTTTCTTGGTGTTGCAATTTGGGTGGCCAGCAGTGTACATATATAAATAAATAATTTATCATTGCAAAAAAATTTAACTGCTTTGTCTTCACTTCGGCATAAACTCTTTGCATTTTTACACTTTTATTATAAACATAACTACGACCTGCACGTATCCCCTTGTGTAATGTGAATGCTGTGTCTTGTTTTACACTTGTTTTATATATGTAAAGAATTAATTAGGAAAAGAAAATAATCAAGTTAAAATTTAAAGGGGGCTTCAGGATAACTTATTTCGTGGCATTAAACGTCACTGTTTTCACATTTCAGCACGTGCTTCGGGCGGAATAAGAGGAAATTTCCCCGTTTCATTAGGTAACCTTGACTCGCATCTGCGGTCGAGCGAACGAATCTATTTTTAGAGAAAGCACGGGCTTGCGAGTAGTGAAACTATTACGTAATTTGAGAGATGGAGGGGCTTCTCGAACATTCCATAGACATCACAGAGCACGCGCGAAAGTTTTGCGCCTAAGTTTTAACAAAGGGTTAATTGGCAGAGCGTCTTTGGATTTCAAATTGAGCGGAGCGCGTGTCAGGAGGTGAGAGATCGAACAATGGCTCGGATTGAATCAGGTTAATTAATAGTATTTTAAATAAAGGATTTAGATGTAAACTAATTGTATTTAATTCCATAGGCCTACGATCATTGACTGCATAGATTAGAATAAATATTAGTGGGAACAAATTTAGAGGGAGAACGAGTATTTAAGCTCGTCATATATATATATATATATATATATATATATATACAGTCGAACCTCCATATATCGAAATAGCAAAGTACCGGAAAAAATTCGATATTTAGAAATTTCGATATATAGAATTGATCTTAGTTTTATCACAATTCTCCTAAAACATTAAAATTAAAGCTAATTTTCGTATACGAAACTCCATTTCCAATTTATATGCGAACCACATTAAATGAAAGTTAATAACTAAAAAAATTATCTTAGTTTTATCATAATTCTCCTAAAACTCATAATGGAGTTTCGTATACGAACCTCCATTTCCAATTTATGTGCGAATCACATTACATGAAAGTTAATAAACAAAAAAATGAATTAATATGAAAGATTTATTGAGTGCTACATACCCTTTAAAAAACAATAATCCAGGCAGTGGTTACAATGATCACAGTTACATTCTTTTAAAAAAACTACGAATATCTCGCTGAACAGCCAGTATTGCAGAAAGTTCATCAAAGAAATGTTCGCATTTATTCAGTCCACTAAAAACTTCATCAAGGACATTTCCGCGAATTGAAGTCTACGACGTATTGTTTCAAACGCCAAAAATTGGAAGATTTTATTCTAAACTAGAATGAAATCTCCCAATATGTCTTGAAAAAAAATTTCGATATATAGAGATTTTTTCGATATATGGAAACAGTTTTTCTATGTAATGAACATGGAGATTTGCTAAGAGTTCGATATATAGAAAATTTCGATATACGGAAGTTCGATATATGGAGGCTCGACTGTATATATATATATATATATATATGTGTGTATATACATATATACATATATAGATACACACATTTATGTACATACACACACACACACACATATATATATATATATATATATATATATACATATATATATACACACATATATGTACACACACACACACACATATATATATATATATATATATATATATATATATATATATACATATATGTACATACATACATATATATATGATCCGGCGCGAGTCATGTGTTTATATCTTCGGATTAAAGTTCAGGAAATAAAAACAACGGCTGCTAATAATCATCTGGCGTGACGACACAAAGACAAGGTACTTTATTTTCACACATATAGATAGAAATCAGAACAGCATCGCAATGCTGATCTTAGCACGAAGCTAAACGGAACACAACCGTCTTATATCGAATCAAAACTAACTGTACAGAAAGACAAAACATTACTAGCAGTTGCCAATCTATAATACAAAACTATTCAAATTACGATAACATATGACTGACATCTAGGGGCGAAAGAATAAACTATATGTAGTTTAAAACAATATATATATATACCGGGTGATCCAAAAGTCAGGACGAACTTTAAAAATGGATAATTCGAAAACGAATAAAGAAAAAAAGATGCGGTTTGCACCAAACGGATGGAAAAGAAGCCGGGTTTTGTGTGGCAACGAAAAAAAATAGTTCTGTTGGCGACCAACAGATGGCGCTATAGTTTTTATTTCACCAAATGATGATTTACAAATGAAAAAATGTTTACAAGTTACAAGTCAGCTTAATTACAGTTAATTACAGTAAATTTTCAATGTGCTGTCCATCATTCAGAAGTACCGCTGTGAGACGAGTCACCACACCGTTCACAGCATTGAGTAGCATTTCTTGCGTTCTGTCAGACACATTTTGGCGGATGGCATCTTTCAGTGCTGCTAGTGATGCCGGTTGGTCGCGGTAAACTTTTTACTTCAAGAATCCCCACAGCCAAAAGTCACAGGGTGTCAGACCGGGAGATCTCGGAGGCCATGCGTGATTAAAGCATCAACTGATAATGCGATCCTCCCCAAATGTTGAGCGTAGCAGGCGTTGCACAGGCAGAGCAATATGAGGTGGTGCTCCATCTTGCATAAAGGTGACTGTTTGGAGTGCCTGTCGCGCTTGCAGTTCAGGAATAATGTTGTTCTGTAACAGTGCTGCATATCGCTGACCAGTGACAGAAACTGTTTTGAAACCCGTCTTTGTGACTTCCTCGAAAGAAAAGGACCAATTATGAAATCAGCAGTGAAGCCACACCAGACTGTCACTTTAGGCTGTTGTAAGGGTACCTCAACAAATGCATGTGGATTTTCTGTGGTCCACACTCGACAATTGTGGGTGTTAACAGCGCCAGAGAGTGTGAAATGCGCTTCATCTGTCCAAAGCACAGTGTGAAGCCAGTCGTGCTGCTCTTCTATCTTATTGAATACCAAATTCGCAAAATCTTGGCGAGAGTCGAAGTCAAGAGGTTTCAGTTCTTGGTTATGTTGCAACTTGTAGGGACACCGTTTCAGGGTTATTCGCAGTGTTCTCCAGACACTTACGTACGACACTCCTGTCTGCCTCGAAACTTCTCGAGCACTGCACTCCCCATGTGTAGAAACCGCCGACATGGATTGCACCGTCTGCTCCACTGTCGTGAGGGGCGTCCACTTGTTGGACGTGACGCCAAAGAACCTGTAGCTTAATTTCTTCATCATTTTGTTCAATGCAGAAGACGTTATTGGTCCTTTGCTATCTCGCATACCCTTCATGTAGCGATATGCTCGCAATGCCGCAATGGCACTTTCCGAATTCGTATAATACAGTTTAACTAAGAGGGCTTTCTCAACTATGGACAGCATTTCGATGCATATAAGCTTCGACTACCATTACCTGCTGCAGTTGCTCCTTTTTATATCGTTTGTTGCTTTGCATAATCCTATATCAGAAATACGACAGCGCCATCTGTTGGTCGTCAACAGAACTATTTTTTTTTCGTTGCCACACAAAACCCGGCTTCTTTTCCATCCGTTTGGTGCAAACCGCATCTATTTTTCTTTATTCGTTTTCGAATTATTCATTTTTAAAGTTCGTGCTGACTTTTGGATCACCCAGTATATATATATATATATATATATATATATATATATATATATATATATATATATATATATATATATATATATATATATATATATATATGCATGTATGCATGTATGTATGTAAATGTATATTATTGTTACAGAGGCAAGCGTAAACATACTTATTCACCAGGTTTAAAATAAAAGTATAGTATCTTTTTACTCATTTAAAGTTACCGGATATTACTCACCCTCTGTTGTTAAATCTTCTCAAAGAGAAAGACCCATCTTCTACAATTACGAATAACTTTTGCATAGCAAAAATTCAACATTAATTTACTCGATTTCCGTGTTATTGTTTGGAGAAATCAGGCTAATTGTCTTGCGGAGTGAATATTATCCTCTTGCGGCGGAGAAATGCAGACTCTCCACGCGCACCAGTGCCATTGATCCCAGTACCGTTTAGCGCGGTGAAAGGTCTACTGTCACATAGTCAGTGTTCTTTTCTAATTTAGAAACCGCGAGCAGTTTCCAGTTTCACGCCTAAACAGAAGCAGAGGCGTGTGCACCCATCTCGGCGAGTCCTTGATGCATGTCACAGCGGAACAGGACTCAAATTTGTGGAGAGGCCAGAGAGATGGGTGCTAAATGTGTGTAAACGGGTGTGAATTCTGGGAAATAGTGCGGTATAATACTGTCGCCTTGTTGTTTGCTGAACTAGTAGATATTAGCTTACAAGCTTCCCCTTTCTTTATACATACTATATAAAACAGTTCTGTAACTGACTGACTGACTCACAGACTGAATGACTGCCTGACATACAACGCACAGACCAAACCGCTGGACCTAAAGGGCTGAAATTTTGCATGGCGATTCTTCTTATAGTGTACGGGTGCACTAAGAAACATTTTTCAAATATTCTTCTTAGATTTTTTTAAATTAAATTTTTAAGCTGTTTTAGTAACTTTTTTAATTTGCATTTAAAATAATAATTTGAGGGTTATACAATTTATATCACGAGAAAGATCATAAAAATTCCTTTAAAATGAAATCTTTTTCGAAGCTTTACCTCCATTTTCTGATTTTTGGTGAATTTTTGAAGATTAATTTTTAAAATTTAATTTATTAAATGCTGATCACGTGGTTTCTTTTTCTGGTACTTTAAATAACTTTATCGTCACGTGCATAACAACTAAATAGACAAAAAAAAAATTTTTTTTCTTCCTAATGCGGCAGACGATTGGACATTATCCAAAAAAAGTATTAAAATACAATAAAAGATATGTTTCTTAAACTGTACTATATTCTTTAGCATGTCTTATTAGATTTAATTTGAATATTTTCTTCTACGTTATTTTGTCTATAAAAATTTTTTTATAATTTTTTTTTGCATGAATTGCATACATTGATCGTAGTATTTAATACAAATAAATAAATAAATATATATATATATATATATATATATATATATATATATATATAGATAGATAGATAGATAGATATATTTGACATTAATTGCATACATTGACCGTTGTATTTGATTTGAATGTACTCCGTAGTGAAGTGAGGGTTTACAGCTAGTATATATATATAGGGGAGACCTGTGTACCTAGAGCCATCATGTACCTAGGGCCATCCCACTTTATTTGAATAATATTTAGTTCTAAGTTTTATTACTCACTTGGGTGAGTGGCAACAGTAATTGCTATTTTAGCAGCCAATTAAAAATTTTCGAGGAGAAAGCTGTGGCAAGTTATAAGTCAAAAACGTTTTTGCCTGGTCTGAAGTAAAATTTTGCAGCTCATCTCTTTTATTGTTTTACAAAGGTAAGTCAAATACTTTTCTTTGAATTCTAGTGCATAATTTTGTTTGTAATATTAGGTACTAAAAAAGGTATTAAATAAGTCCCCTCTCCTTGTGGGTTTTTTAGTAGCAGACATTTTGTATGAAATTACCTAGTCTTGTACCTAGGGCCACATAGTTGCCTTGTACCTAGGTCCATGGCCCTAGGTACAACTGTAATCATATTCTGTATGTTGTTATTTTATTGAAAAAGTGTTCATAATAAATGGAGGAAAAATCTGAGCAATTTTGGTTTACTTAAGTTTTTTTATTATTATTGGGTGTTATTTAAATAGAAGGGGTACTATATAGTATTTTGCTCTGGAACTCTCAATGTGCTTGACTTACAAAAAATATGTTTGCTACTATTATTATTATTCAGGATTATTAATTTGTTTATATAAACATGAGAATCGATTTAAAAAAAGTTATATTTATAAAAGCAAAAGTATAATTCTAAATGAGGTTTATACGATATTTTAATTAAATTTTCAACCTTTAACCTATTTTCATACCACAAATTCCTAATTTACCAGTAGGGTAATTACAAACTCGTAATTATTTCTTTAGATGCCTAGAAATCCTGATGGAATAAAGCAGTCAAAGCCTAATGCATATAATGTAACTGCAGCTGCAGACGCAGTTTTGATTGAAGTTCCAGTTCGGACTGCAGCACGACAGTTTGGAATAAGCAGAACAACACTGCAAAGACACATTGACTTTTGTAGGAAGACTAATTCTGAAAATACAGATTTAAATTTTGCATATTCTAACCGATGTGCTGTTTGGATGGTATTTTCTAACGATGAAGAGAGTGTCCTTGTTGAGTTCCTTGTCGTTGCATACAATATGCATTACGGGTTGTCAAAACAACAGGTTAAAAAGCTTGCTTTTGAGTATGCAAAAGCAAATGAAAAAAATTTCCAAAGTCCTGGGATGCAAATGGTGAAGCTGGTGATCAGTGGTACTATGATTTTATCAAAAGAAATAACGTTTTGTCACTAAGAAAGCCCCAAGCCACAAGTTTATCAAGAACTACAAGTTTCAATAAAACAAATGTTAATACTTTTTTTGAGAAGTATCAGGAGGTATTAGCAAATTATAAGTTTTTGCCTGAATCCATCTATAATGTGGACGAAATGGGCATTACGGCAGTGCACACACGGCAGTGCCAAAGTTATAGCCCCCAAAAGGCAAGAAACAGGTTGGCAGCATGACTTCTGGTGAACGAAGAACTAATATAACTATTATTTGCAGTGTAAATGCAATAGGACATTCCGTCCCCCCTATGATGATTTTTCCAAGAGTGAACTTCAAAAACCACATGCTGAAAGGTGCGCCTCCAGGAACCATGGGAACAGCACATATTAGTGGCTGGTGAAATGCCGAAAAATTTGTTGAATTTTTGAAGCATTTTATTCAACACGTCAAATGTTCAGAGGATCAAAAGTCTTGTTACTTTTGGACAACCACGAAAGCCACGTCAGTTTTGAAGCACTCACTTTGGCTAAAGAACATGGCGCAGTTATGCTTACTTTTCATCCACATACCAGCCATAAGCTTCAACCTTTGGATAGAGGAGTGTTTGGACCCTTTAAGAAATACTAAATTACAGCGTGTAGTAATTGGATGCTGACAAACCCTGGGAAACCAATCACCATATATGAAGTTGCAGAGAATGTTGGCAAATCATATCTTTTGGCCTTTACTCCTGTAAACATTCTAGCGGGCTTTCGTGTGTCTGGTGTATGGCCAGTGAATCCAAACATATTCACTGATGATGAATATTTGTGTTCAAGTGTGACCGACAGACCAGATCCATCCATAAGTTGCCAAAATAACGATTTTCCTAAGGAAGAAAGTGAGTCAACAATGACGGAACTGGAAGTTTCTGTATCAAACTCAGTTTCACGACCTGCAGAATTTTCAGAGCCTTCGACATGAAACTCCATTTCATGTGCTGCGGAATTTTGTGAGCTTCGTACATCTAACTCTATTTCATTTGTAACGCCTGAACAGGTACGACCTTTTCCAAAAGTAAAACCTCGTACATCCAAAAGAGGCGGCCGAAAATCAGGGAGATGTAGAATCCTGACAGACACTCCAGAAAAGAAAGAAATTGAAGAACAATATGTAATGAGAATGGCCAAAAGAAAAATTGTGAAAAAACGTGTGTTTCAAATAGAGGCAACTTCATCTGAAGAATGATGAATCATTATGAAAATACTTGCAATTCACTAATAATTTGGCACGTATTCATTTGGTTTCTGTTATAAAATTCATGTGTATATGTTTATTTCCTATTCATTATGGAATGAAACCTAACTTTTAGGAAATGGCCCTAGGTACACCAGCTACTGGCCCTAGGTACAATGCTATCTTGTACCTAGGGCCATTTGTGAAGTTTCTTAAAAAAACCTTCTAGTTCACAGAATTTATTATTTTGAGTATTTATATTAATCCCAATGGGATGGTAATTAGTATAACAATGTGTGCATATCAGTTTCACAATTTTCAACAGGTCAGTGGGTCTGTTTTCGTTCATTGATAAAAGGTGGCCCTAGGTACACAGGTCTCCCTATATAAGACAAAGTTGAAAATGAAAAAACAAGCATAAGCTATATTACACAATGCAGTGTGAAACTAAAAACATGGAAAGATATGAAATCAATAGGTTTTTGACAGCATCTCTTCATCAGCGGTTCCAATACTGTCTAAAAACCAATGGATTGTTTCTGATAGGTATGATCTATCAAAATATATTTATATTGTAATATGTTGGACTCAGGGTAGTGAATAATAGAAGATATACAGAGTCCAGTCTACAGAATTAATAACACATTTATTTAGATTTATGCACATTTATTAGGCACATTATTTAGCCCGTAATTTATATAATACGAAGTCAGCAACGAAATACAATTCGTCAGACTTTTCCAAGATTGGAATAACGCTTTCGCGTGATGCGAATACAATAGACCGTGCTGGTCTCAAAAGATGCAAGATGTTCTCTTAACTATAAATTAACAGACCGAGGACTTAGAAGGGTCTGCACGAAGCCTCTAGAGCAGGGGTCCCCAACCATATGCCCGAGGGCACCATGGCGCCCGCCGATCGTTTTACGTGTGCCCACCGCTGTGCGACCACGATAAAAATATTTCAGTTTCCAATAAAATGCTACGTAAAAGTTTCCTTACTTTTAACGATTAACCACAGAAAAGTAGAAATGGCGTTTTTTATAAAGAATCTTTATACTTTGTAGATTTTGTATGCATTATTTAGTAATCATTTATTTTACACAAGAATATTAACAATAATTTTTTTTATGTTTAATTATATTTTTGGAATTATATGTTTTTTTAGTATATTAAGTGTATGTATTATTAACTATGTCCAACTATAAATTCCCTTTGAAAAAATAAATGGTGCCCGCCGTCCGACCGGTATTCTAGAATGTGCTCTTAGGTACAAAAAGGTTGGGGACCCCTGCTCTAGAGCGTTCTGCTCTGAAGATAAAATACCTCCACTGTACAACCTGTACTTGGTTTACTGCTACGTAAATGCTGATAATCCAATAAAAATGGCATTTTCAGATATCCCGAACTTTTCTGCACCTTGAAACAGGATTCTTTTTATAAATTTCGTACACCAAAGGGGATTTATGAGCGTCTAGAACACACTCTACCAGATTTTTCCCCCGAGTAATTTTAATTTTAAAATGTTATTTGCATTTTTTTTTAAACGAAAAATGCTCCAAAGTGTAAAATTTCTTTCTCTACAGAGGCTGTTCACACATTTTTTAGACGATGTATATTGTATTCACAAAACTAAATTACATAAAATTCTTGTGTTTTAAATGTTCTATTTGACATCCCTTATTCTGAACTATCTTTCGACACCGCAATTTCCAGGATAATAATGCCTTTGAAGTGTCAAAAGAGGTATTCTATCCCATTCCTCCTGAACAGCTTTCCAGAGTCCTGTAAGGGTTTTTGGACGACGTTTGGATAATGCAGATTTTAAAAGTCCGAAAGCACAAAAATCCATAGGTGATACATCGGGAGATTTAGTAGGGATATCAGTGAAGGGTATGGCCTTGATACCAGTTTTTTGTTCCATTTCTTTTAGGAAATTTACAGTGGATTTTGATGTGTGACTGCTAGCTTTGTCCTGATGGAGTCTCACAGATTGATGGCACTGTGGGTAAAGCGATGGTATTTCATTCAGAAAAATTGGCGAAGATGGTTGGGTAAAGCGATGGTATTTCATTCAGAAAAATTGGCGATAAAATATGTTCCTGATAGTATTTGGAGTTAATCTTGACATTTTTTTCCACTCTCTTTATTTTTAACTTGCCATTATAAGAAAAACCAGCAACAATCATGAATACCGTAGAAAAACTTTCTTTCGATTCTTCGAACCATGTACTTAAATTTTTTTCTCCCCTTTTATGATAATAAATAGCTCTTTTTTTTGTTGCAATCATTTAAATACACCCATAATTCATCTATTGTGACAATTGTTTTCCATTTTTCTTTGGATAAGTGTTTCTCATATAGAATTCTGCAGCGTGTCCTGCGTTCAGCGATATGATTTGGAAGAAGACGCTGCACATTGCGTTTTTTAGCTTTCTTAAGATTTAAATCAACGGTTATAATTTTGTTTACAGTGGACACCGAGCATTTTAATGATTTTGCAACTGTCCTTTGACTAGGGGGATTTTCTTTTAACATTAAACAAAGTACCTTTGCAATAGTCGAAGATGTCCGTTTTTTCCTTGGATACTTGTTTGGAATTTTTGTCCTACTCGAGGCTCCAATTTGACGTTTTTTTCCTTTCTTGTTGACGATATTACCTATCGACGCTTTAGATATCACAAAACCATGACTCTCACATCGTTTTTGGATAACGGAGTATGCATATTTCTCTTCGGAAAGAGCATAAATGTAGCCTTCGAACCACTGCTTTGTTAAAAACGTCATTTTGAATAAAAACAAAACTTTCAAGCCGCAGACGATAATTTTGACTTTTAAAAACATAGTACAATTACAATTATTTCTTTTGCAGCAAACGATTTTTAATTACCGCTTACCAAAATCGTCTAAAAAATGTGCGAACAGCCTCTGTATTACAGAGTGCAATTTTTAAAAAAAATATTTAAATCCAAGTCCTTGGACACATTTTCTCCAAAGGTTAACTTTGAGGTGAGAGAAACCAATAGGGTTAGTATACAGAAGCCTTAAGTTATTATTTTGGAAAAGTCCGTTAAATCCCTTTCTTTATGAGCTGTGCTGACTTTTCTTTTTTTTTGATTCACGGATAACCCACAAAGCGGATTATCGGGAGATCTAACCGCATAGCGTTAACTACCTGTCAACACTATCAGCGAATTGATACAGGAGGTTCTTGCGTCAGACATGTGAAATACGCATACCAGGAATACTCAGCTTTTTGAAATGATCAATAACAAAAAAATGGCGACTCGCTTCGGATCAATTAATATAGCATTATCACGCCGCCGTGCATAAGATCTAATTGTGTTTAAAGGCTATTCACAAATACCAATCAGATCTGAAGATCCCTGACATGATAAAGACCGATATTAATTAGCTCGAAGCTAGTTGCTATTCTTAATTTTTACTGGGGATTTTATGACTATGTGTTCCTTTTATGATTCTGGAGGCTTCGATTTTCTTAACGCATTTTTCTTTTCTGATTCTTGTGTAATACAGAAATGTAAATAATTAAAGCAAACCTAAAGGAATCCTTGTAGTTATGCTATTTACTTATTTATAAAAAACCTTGAATATATACAGTGAAGCTTCTCTAGCCTGCCACCCCACTGAACGACCATATTTTGTTCAAAACCGATTCAAGACTCCATAGAGCCAATGTTATGGAAGAAACCTCTTCGTCTGCCACCTCTTATAACGGCCACTTTTTTATGGAACCATGACTGACCGCAATAGAGAAGCAGGCCCGGACTGGCTACTTTGGGGGCCCTCGGCTAGAGACTAAGGAGGGGCCCCTTACCAAGCGGAGGGGGAGGGCCCGAGGGTCCTCCCCGGACAATTTTTGAAAATCACATGCCTGAAAACCACATTTTTTGCTATTTTGGCACTTAGAAAGTATTTCAGTAAAGGCAGGATCTTTATCAAAAGTTAAGCTGTTATATTATAGTTTACTTAAGTTTGCGATACACTTTTATTATTATTTTTATTATATATTATTATATATTATTTTTATTATATCTAATCTCTTTACACAGGAGAAAAAATAGTAATCAATTACAAGTGGTTTATTACTTGAAAATGAGAGTGAGAAACATTTTTAGATTAAGGGCCTGTTCACATGGGAGTCTGGTAGCGGAGCGTTAAAATATTGAAATATATTTAACCAATGACAAACCTCCAAACGATTAGCAACGAAATTTTTAACGCCTATGATTGGTTTATTTTCGTCTCAATGTCATCTTTCCTTTAACGCTCCTCTACCGGACTCCTATGTGAGCAGGCCCTTAGGCAACCTAACCTGTGCTTAAGCCATCATCTAAATCCTACTGCAATACCTCAATAAAAAATTGAAAAATAATTAGGGAAAACACTAATGAGTAAGAAAAGCATATGTAAAGAAAAAAGTTGTATTTTACTACGATTATGTTTTTAAAATCAAAGGAAAAGGATAGATGATACAAATGAATTATTTACAATTTAAATTAAGAAATAACCTAACCTAACAGCTTTTTGGCCAGTTCTTCACTAATCCTGGCCATTTCACGTATAATTAAATTTTTATCTAAATTATTAAATAAGTCTCTTTCTACATTAATAAATAGGAGAATAGACGTAAGTTCATGGCTTAAAGTAGACCTAATTCGATTTTTAACGATTTTAAGTTTAGAAAACACACTTTCACAGGTGACTTGTGTACAAGGTATGGTTTGAACAAATTTGTAAGCTATATACAAGTTGATAAATGGTCCAGATTGAGAGAGTTGGAAAACAACACAAAAGGCACACGACAAACACTGAATACATGCATTTTCTGCATTCATTGTTTCTTGTCACAGCAGTATCCATAAAGATCTTATAAAGATTCGGATTCTAAATTTTCCTCTTCCCAGATTTTTTTCAACTTCATTTAGCTTGTCTTGTTTTGTTTTTCTCTTCCATTTTCGTTCTCAATTTTTGCAGTTGTGATAAAACTTTTGTATTGATCTGAAAACTGTTTCAGCTCAACTAACAATTGACTTCTTTCAGTTTTACAAAGCTTAGAAATGCAGAAAAGGACATCCGTAAGAAAACTATCAAGCTTTTCAATTTCATGAAATTTCTTTGGCTCTAACAACGAACAATCTCTCAAAATTTCTTTATTTGGGCTGAATCTCTCTTCGATACTTGTCTTAGCACAATCTAAAATATTGAAAAAGACCATTTTATAGTTTTGGACAGTTGAGATTCCAGGAGCTTCGTCTTTTGATTTTTCACCAAGCATTACCTTTTCCTTTGAGGTTCTTTTTTCCTTGAAATCTACTTCCACTTCTACATTAATCTTGTAATCTTCTAAACTGCTATTAACTGTACTACGTATAGCATAATATTTTGTTTTTGAATACAGAACCTCAAAGTGTTTATCACTCCTTTTATCGCTTACTTGTTGAAACAGCGTCTGTACCAAGTTCCAAGTGGTAGAATAGTCAATGATTTTACTTTGTAAATATTTTGAAACAGGAGATATATCCAGAAATAAATCTAGCAAAACAATAGACATAAATAGGTTCTCAAATTTGGACCATTGACTGATGAAATTGCTTGACATGAACTTTGATTTGCTGTCAAAGCTTCTAATTGATATTTTTTTAAAAACGGTAATAAAATTGAATAGATTCTCTGGTATTACAGTTTCTTCACTCCTTAACAACTCTTCGTCAATAATCGAAGAAAGAGCTTTGTGTTTGCTCCACTACCTTGTGGCTCTTATTTTTTACAACTTGTACAGTTTTTTTTATGATCAATATGTTTTCTTTTTCTCTCTCCCACACGGCCATTCTTTTGTAAGATGATCTTATTAAAACAGCAGATTCTTCCACCAATCCAAATAAGTTTTCTTCTTGGAGCAACTTTGTTGTTGAATCAGCCACTACTAAGTTATGTACGTGTCCCATACAGTGAATGTACACTCATGTCCATAAATTAAGGATAATTCAGAATCACACGGAAATCGAACTATAAAGTAAAAATTTCATCTGTAGAATTATCACACACATCTTCAATATGCAAATTACAGGAAGCCACCATATGACACCGATAGTACGTCAGAATGACGAGAGTGTAAGAGAGGGGTATATAAAGAATGGTGGCAAAAGAGTAAAATTGTTCACAAGCGTTCTGTAAGCCGCTGAGTGCCATAACCGAATAGTTATGACACAGAGGACGCATGTAAATGATTTTTTATGTGGTAGAATTATCGGCCGCCTGGAATGTGGGCGTACTCAGATGGAACTATCCGAGGAACTTGGAATTGCCCAGTGTCATCTCTAGGCTTTGGCAACGATTCCAAGATGATGGAAATGTCAGTCGACGTTACAGTATAGGTCGCCCCCGAGTTACAACGCCGAATGAAGACCGGTATTTGGCAGTAACTACCAAAAGAGGCAGACGGAGCACATTATTCGACCTGTCTCGTCAGCTATCTGCAGCCACGGGTACCACAGTTTCAAGGCAAACCGTGTACAGACGTTTGGAAAATATTGGTCTATATGCTCGCAGGCCTGTGAGATGTGTTCCGCTCACGAGAACTCACTGTCGGCAGCGATTAGTCTGGAGTGGAGAACATGCAATGTGGACATCCTCACAGTGGGCTTGTGTGATGTTTTCCGACGAGTCCAGGTTTAGCTTGCAGTCTTATTCACGTCGGACTTTCATATGGAGAACTTCAGGTACCCGTTACCACGAAGACAACATCATTGAACAGCACCTTTACGGTGGTGCAGGATTGCTCGTTTGGGGTGGAAATATACTGGACTCCAGAACAGATCTGCATGTTCAAATTGGAACCATGAACGGTCACATTTAACAGGACATTATTCTGCAACAACATGTACGTTTGTTTAGGGGTGCCATAGGCGCAGAATTTGTGTTTATGGGTGACAACGCCCGTCCTCACCGAGCACACATCGTAAACGAATGCCTTCAATCTGAGGATATCCCCCGTATGGAATGGCCAGCATTCTCACCTGACTTGAGTCTGATAGAGCATGTGTGGTACATGCTTGACCGACGAGTTGCAGCCCGTCAACCACCTCCTACATGTGTACCGGAACTTGGGAAAGCATTGCTTGCTGAGTGGAGTAATCTCCCCCAATTTGATACTCTGCATGCCTAGGCGTTGTACGAACTGTATTTCATCGCATGAGAGCCATACAATGTATTAACCATCATACCAACCATGTAATATTAAGTTTTTGTAAAGGAGATATTTTTTACAATTGCTCCATGAAGCAAAAATCGTAGTTTTTATGAATGGTATCATACATACACCATCTTTTTTGTTCTTTATCTTTTGTTTAATAAATGGGCTTTATGAATAAGTCATGTTTGTTTTGTTTCTGAACCTTTATTTGCCGGAGCTGGCATTATCCTTAATTTATGGACATGAGTGTAAATAAGATCTTCGTTTTCCTTTTTGAACTGATCTAACAGCCTTTCATATTGCTAACTCCCTCAAATGAACTCGCAATAATATTTGATATTGCAATTCCACACATGGCTAATTTTGATTGTATAAGTTCGTACAAAGCAAGTTTACTTGAATCATCAACTATTGTTACTTTTAAAAGTCTTTCATATATCTTTCCTTGGCCGACATAACGGACGCAAATTTCCAATTGGTCCGTAATAGCTACATCTTGGGTACTATCTACCATCACGCTGTATATTATGCTACTGTGAAGGTCTTTCAAAATAATAGTACTGCCCATCGAACAAATTACTTTGGTTAGCTTGTTGATAAAATTTTTTGACAAAAATGTCAACAGAGAGTCTCGTCCAATCGGTCCTTTAGTTAACTTTCCTGTAATTTTTCTTTTGTTAATTATTTCCATTCTGTGCTTTTTGCTGTCTTCAATACACTTTCTGACATGATTTTGTAAAATCACATCATAATTTGCAACCAACATGACGAGTTAAAGAAAATTACCGTGATTTTCTATAGAGTCCAGGGTATAAGCCCCTTCTGCTTTATAGTCTCTGTATGCAATGTCTTGCCTACCAATGAAAAAACTATATCAATTTAACGTTGAACAACCAATCTTCTCATGTGAATTTCTCTTTCTCGCTGTTTGTTTTGGTTACCAGTCAGAAGAGTTGAAATATCATGACCTTCTTGGCTTTAGCTGCCTTAGCCGCGAGTTCCTGATAACGAGAATCTTCATTAATCTCAACGGTTTTATAAATCTGTACGTCAGAAGTAAACCATCTGATCAATTTTTTTTCATTTTCGATATTTTTATTGTCTCGTTTTGGATGGAGCTTCTTTGAGGAAAACTGTCCTATATACAAAACAAAATGGTGGGGGAAATACAGACTTATAAACTATCGCATATGTAAGTCATGATGAGATGTAAACCATAACAAATGGGGAAATTCACTGAAAAAATTCACTTATGATGGTTTACTTCTGACTTAGAGAATAGGCTTAGGAGAAACGTCATGCCCGGTATTAAATGAGAAATGTCTATTATCTTTGCCTCCAAAGGCAGCAGGAGCAGTACACTTTGTTAAGACGAATCGAATATGATAACCATTTTCTATGAATTTTTTCACCGTTCGGCAAAAGTCGGTAATAAAGTTTTGAAGAGTCGATTGGCAGTTTAGTTTCATTTCCTTCACAAACTTGAATCGGGTGCTTCTCCATAAAAGCTTTTTGAATTCCGATAGGGTCATTTTCGTTGGGGCAGATGAAATAGCCAAGCTAGTGTGCAACCGCATCAGGTGTCTTTTGGTGGGTTTCGTCATCATCATTTTCTGTGTCAGAGTTTGAATTAGTTCTGATTAGATCAGATTTGATGCTCTAAAAATATATTCCAATAAAAAAAAGAGCTAGGATGTTTAGTTAGGAAGTTATGAGTCAATAACCAACTTGTTTAGAACGGTCCCAACCGAATCAACTCTCCGGATATGAGTTGCCATGTTGGATCGAGGGGTCAGTCGTATTTACCACTCGCAAAATTAAATTTTTAACTTACCAAATTTTAGCTAGTATTATTTTTAATCCCGTCCGGATTAACCGGATGTTCAGACATACGGGGTCCGGATTAGGGGTACTCTACTGTACTTATGAGCTAATAAACTAATTCCAACTTTCTTACCTGTATTTGATGTATCATTGTGAGTCAAAGGCTGACTTTGCGACTGAGAAGTGGAACTAGTTAACCAAGAATTTAAACTTTTGGAACTTTCTTTCAACGTCTAAAGATTTTCTCTCCTTTTCTTTCCTTTTCGTAGCGCCACTTTGATACACACGTTTTATGTTGGCAGAACTGTCTAGTGCACTAACAACAACATACACTGACTGAGAGGTGTAGTGGTAGGATGAAAACTTCCAAACTGTTTGAAACAACTGTTTTTCACTAAACAACGATCGAATTGCTTTTCTGAACCGGCCCAAACACTTGGAACTGTTTGATCTGGGGATCAGACTGCCTGTTCTCTAATCTCAACTGTTCCAAGGTCACAACATAACTTAACATAAAAGAACAAATGTAAAGTGGTAATGTTTTAACCGTTTTTACTTTTTCTCCTCTTCTCGATCCGGACTCAAGAATGCTATGGACTCTTCTCGTTCTTTAAGGCCCTCTTCAGACGAGGCACATAGTTGATCAAACTGATTTCCGGGCGGCTGTCAAGGAGTGTAGCCACCATAGCAAATGTATGGGAATCGCCGGAACCTTTTCACACGGAGTGAATTCAGTGCCCAGACAGTTTGACATCTGGCACTTGTGCCGATAACGCTCTCATCCCGATGAGTAGACTCAACACAAAAGACATTACTGAAGGTACGCTCTTCACACCAGCCGCCTAGCTGCATGAGCTCAGTTCAGTATGGAAAGCGTTTCAATTGCAAGTTTGAATGTGGAACAATTCATCGAAGAAATTCGTATTAGTCCCGCGATATGGGACATGAGATGTGATGAATATAGCGATAAAATTAAAAGGGGTGGAGCTTGGAGGGAATTGGCACGCAAATTTTATTCCGTGTTCAAAAAAATTTATTTTTGAATTTGTGGTTTAAAAAATAGAGCAGATTCTGCAGATTACAAATATATATAATTTATGTACTTTTTGACACTCTAACAACAATTATTAGCAACTTAAAAATGTAAACATGCATTTAAATCCCATATAATAGGAAAGTATTTTTTGCGTTTTTCTCAAAATGTGATTTTTTCATGTAATGGTACACTTTCTGCAAAATCTGTTGCAAGTACATCTCTGTAATTTTAAACGTCAATAGAATAAGTGCTCTTGTACTAATATAACCTATATTTTTATTTTTAAACCTTAAGATATTTTTGTAAATGGTGAAAATGTATGACAAAAATATGCAGATTTCTGATAAGTGAAATTTATAATTTTTAAAAAAAATTTCAAATAGTGTAACAAAGATTTAAATGGGTTAACTATATAAAATAAACTGTGTTTAATCATCACACAAGATTTCAAGGTAAGATTTTCACTAAATTTTTGAAAAAGTGTTACAAAGTGAATACCTCAAAAATTTCAGGGGGAAAAGTATGTTTGTTTATATTGTTATTTTAAATTTACCTTTCATTCCAAAAAGAATTTTTTTTATCTTAAAATATTCATAAAGATCTTACTAAATTATCATAAAAAATCATAATGATACATGCATATTTGTATAAGATATGGGCTTTAAAAGAATAGCCCAAATTTCCAACTTCTTAGTTGTCGCAGACGTCCCAGTCCCCTTGCAAATATCGATATAAATAAATACAGATGCCTGCTCAATAAAGTAGTCGGTACCATTCAAATTTAAAAGTTCATTTGTTATTTTGTTAATGGTGGTTAAAAACTCCAAAATTAAAAGAAAATTTTTAACTTTTTTAGAATTTTTTTAAAAATTTATTTAGAAGCCGCATTATCATTAAAAAAAATTAACAGAAATATTTATTTGGTCATTTCAACGAAATATATTCTTTTTCATTGGTTGTTTATTTGATGTTTCTATGGTGACATACGTCACTCTCTTTACATTACTTATCAAACAGCATTACATCGATTAGTACAGGTTATGACTGTTACACTTAAAAATATATGTGGAAGCACCAAATTGCGCGAATTTACCCATTATTTAATTAAATTTATCTAGATTCGCAAATGTGAACATCGCTTTATGCCTACAATTTGAATAGTTTTCATATGAGGGAGGTTTTTGCATTAACCCTTTCAGGTGTGCAATTTAATTATTATAATTTTTTTTTAAAAAGTAAGAATGAGGTATAGTGGTCCTACAAATAAAAGAAATGCGATTTAAAAAATTAGCAGAGCAAATATAAAAATAATACATTTTGTATTTTTGTAAGTAAAAACCTGAGTGCCATGTTATGATGCTTTCTTAATTCTATATTCCCCTACATCATTATAAATCAAAGACCAATATTGTGTTATAAAATTGGTGTAAAAGAAAGGTATTGGTAGAAGAAAGGTATAATATTTAAGTTAAAGTTTTTGAAATTTAAAAATGTAAGAAGGGAAATCACCTTAAAACCTTAAAAAAACTCAATTTTTTATTATGATTTAATTATGAAGAATGGAAAAAAGGAATCTTATGAAAAAAATGAAGTCGATATTACAACCGATTTTATGGCCAAATGTATAAAGCTAATAGTAAAGTAATTTATAGAAAATTTAAACTTTAAATGGCTTTTTCTAAAAACTGTTATTTTGAAACTTGTGCGCACTATTTCTTCAAAACTAATCGTCCCAAATTGCTAAAATTTTGCATACATGTATATCTTCTATGTTTATACAAATTCTTTCTAAATTTAGTTAAGTACATATTAGTTAAGTACATATTGTGTAGATTAAAGTATGGCCTACGGATAGAATATATACACATAATTTAATGTAGTAAACTGTCTTCTTCCACATCATTTTTCAGTCGCGTTTTCGCCTGCGTCTAGCTGCTGACGAAGCGTTGCCACAACCCCAGAAGAGAAGGTTTCGCCTTGAATTGGGCGCCGCGCCTCGTGTGAAAAGAACCTCACACGGCAGTCAACTACATGAAAATAAACAAGACAAATCAGTTGAATCAAGAAATGTGCCTCGTCTGAAAGAGGCCTTAAGGAAACAACTGTTCACTACAAAGGGACCGACAACTAACTCTTCTCTCAAACAATAAAATTGTCCATTTATTCAAATTAAACCTGATTTTAGATCCAAATAAGAACTGAAGTAATTTATCATATTTTTAAAATTATGGAAACTTTTAAATATTTGTATAATGTATCGGGAATCCAGGTAAAACACTTCAACAAAAAAAGTTTTCCTCTTTAATGCAAAATATATAAAACTATTTTTATTTCTGAATTAAAACGTAAAAAAAAATATTCATTGGTTATGAATGTAATTTTTGAAATTTCTCATTTTTCCGTTCCGAGATTAAAAAGAAAAACAACACAATAAAATTAACTTATTTGTTTGTGTTTCTGTTAGAACAGAACAGAAAACAGACTAGATTGGGATACCGAGTCTGGACTTCCTGTTTTTTCTTTTCGTCAATCAGTTTTTTTAAACAGTTTTTCCAAACGGTTGTTACAATTCTGCAAACAGTTCGTTTGAATTTTGTAAAAACAGCGATGCATCAGTCGCTTCCCATCACGCTTCCCAGCGACACGTCCCCACACACCGGTGGCAATACTCGTACATATGCAGACTGACTGTTCTGCCTTACTGCTGTGCTAAGAGTAAACATTTACTGACGTTTTAACAACAGCTTAAAATTGAATGTTCACGAGTAAACTTCCTGGGAAAAAGTAAAATGACTCTAGTGCAACTAATTATAAAGTAGTGTAGTTAAAAAAGTAAGTGAGTAATAAAATATATATAAACCACTTCTTTTGGGGCCCCTTCGGGTTCCCAAGTATAAACCACTTTTTATAGGTCCCTTCGGGGCCCTCGGCGATCGCCGACTAGCCGACCTAGCGAGTCCGGGCCTGTAGAGAAGTTTAGAATATAATGAAATCGGGACTTTACACGCACGTTAACTTTAACGGACCGGTAAAGGTGATGGATTCACACTTTCGTAGACGTGACGGTGGACACATTCGAGAAAAGAGCATGAACTCACACACACTTGGGATCCAGAGACGAACACCTTTTTCAGGAGCCAAAACACATCGGGGAGGAAATAACCACAGAGATGAGAGGCATTGATGAAGACGCACGACACTGATGCGATACACATTAGTTTTATTATTCCACATAACGAAGATATTCCGGATTCAGCAGGACACACACAAACAATACTGGTGGCCACCGGACCGGCTGCCGGGGCTAGAGAATACAGACTTTACATTATGGTATAGGATTGGAAGCAGTACGCGGACAGAAGCAAAGGAGTTATGAAGCAGAGAGCGAGAAAATCCTCTGCCTCACCTTTTGTACTGAGTAATTTCTGATTTTGCCGCTAGGCTTAGAATTCTTTAATTGGCTGACCCCCGATCATGTGGTATATGAGTCGAAAGTTGTGTGATTCTTCGAAGGGGGATCGAGATCACGGAATTATGAATCAAGTTTAAAAATAACTTTCCCGCGCGTGCATGGAAGAGAATAGAATATTAAGTTATTTCGATTTCGCTTTTGAAATAGGGCTCTACTTTATTGAGGAAAATTTACGATAAGCGTTAGATGTTGTAGTTGTTGTTGTTGCTTATGCCCCTTGACCGGCATGTAACATCAGATCAAGTCCCGAAGGCTATGGGCGATGAAGGTGCGGCTCCTGTTTTGAATTAGCACCACAAGGGTCGGAGTCCGACTTGGCTAAATGACCGGTTCCGTAATTTTGAACCGATTCAAGTGACGAGACCGGAACACTTGACCCCGCACCTCCAGAGGTAAATTTGAAAACTTGGAGGACATTGTAGCCACGGCCTATTTTACGTGCCCCAGCCACCATTAGTGAACACGGCGGTAGATTTGCAGCGACGAGCATCGAACCAGGGACGTTCAGAACATTGGCCCGCTGCTCTTGCCAACTGGGCTACCGCGCCCGCGTTAGATGTAGGACAATTAATATTAGTGGGGCGTTATTATTACTTACACACGGGAGAAGTGTTGATCCAGGAAAGCACTTAGGAAATTTAGGAGAGAAACACAAATTCCATAGACGTATTGTATTTGTCAGTAAGCAAGCTGTAGTGGCCTCTGGACTTGTGACGTCCATGCAACAGGAAGGGGCACGAAAAAGCGAAGGTCTACATACGAGAAGATTTAGGAGACGAGAGCGAGAAGTCTTCCGTTCCGGCAATTATCAAATGACTGTTCACCGATCCTGCCACTAGGGCCCGAAATTACTTATTATTTAATTGGACGAATTAAGTCTCGTGGAGTTCACGTGTCCACGTCGTGGTTCTCCTCTCTGGGATAAATTAATTGCTAGATCACGCGCTGCTCTGCGTTTTGCCAAAAGGAAAGAATTTGAAACAGGTCTTATTTATTGTATACAAATTTAATGAGACCTCCGGGTTCGGTAAAATATTGTGACGTTATGGAATTTAGATATTTAAATGCCTGCTTAATGATCTGCAGGGCCAATATAAATTGTAACTTACATTATTTTTAGGTTGAAATTTGGAAGAAGGGTCGTGCTTTATTGAAAGGATAATTTAGAATACGCGTTAAATGTAATTTTATAGGAGGACACGGTGGCCCATTTGTTAAGGACAGGGGGTTAGTGATCTGAAAGTCACTGGTTCGATGCTCGTCGCTGACAAATCCACTGCCATGTACACTAATGGCGGCTGGTGCATGTAAAATCTGTCGTGGCTAAAATGTCCTCCAAGTTCTCAAAATTTCCTCTGGAATTGTGGGATCAAGTATCCTGGTCTCGTCACTTATCAAAATTACGAGACTGGTCCTTTGGTCAAGTTGGTCCTTTTGCCAGTCAAAACAGGAGCCGCACCTTCATCGCCCATAGCCTTCGGGACTTGATCTGATGCTTCTGTCGGTCAAGTGGCATATGCAACAACAAACATATATATATATATATATTAATATTTATTTATTTATTTATACATATATATAAAAACTCACGGCGAAACAGTCCGATGTGGACCAGGGCCGGCGGTACCCATCTCCGCTTTCGTAGGCTTGGGGTACCATGAAGCTTATGTCTCAGTCAGGTGGTCAACCTGACGTTGGACCCCCAGAGTTTAGTTCCCAAGCATGCTTGGTCCTCATTTTATCGACCCACTGAAGGGATGAAAGGCTGAGTCGACTTTGCCCAGTCACAGGGTTGAACTCTGGACCTGTGGGATGGCAGCTTGACGCTTTTAACCACTACGCCACCGGGCTTCTATCTATCTCTCTCTCTCTCTCTATATATATATATATATATATGTATATATATATATATATATATATATATATATATATATATATATATATATATATATATATATATATATATATATATATATATATATATATATATATATATATATATATATATATATATATATATATATATATATATATAAAAACATGTGGGAATTACACTCTTGTGGCAACACGGATGACGTGCCGCTTCAGCAAACGAGTTGCAACTTAACCGCTGGTGCTGAGTGGGCGAAGACAATGGAACGCACGCTATGTTTACCTTCGCTGAATGCAAACGGCACGCTGTGTTTTTATCTTTGCTGAGTGCAGACGGCACGCTGTATTATCTTGTTTTACGCTAGACGAGCGTTAATGTCGTCTCAGACGGGCACTGACATTCTGTGTTTTCTTATTGTAATAATCTGTTGTGACCATTAGTTGTAATTGGTTTGTGTTTGATTAAATATTAATCAAGAATACGTGTTATTGCATTTTGATATTTCAACCGTGGGAATAAATTTCCCATATATATATGTGAGAGTGAGTTTGGCAACACAACTGAACTATTACTACAACTTCCACTCCTACTACTGCGGCACGAAGGACTTTAAGCGGATGTGTTGTTCTGCAAGCTCCCGATGTTTAGCTCTTTTGATGCTTCTGTGTTTATTTTTTAATTTCATACTAAGTGTTAGTCCTGTCTTGTAAACATCGTCTAGTTTAATTAAATGTTCAAAATAATTAAGTCTAATGATTCACTTCTAAAGGAAGGAGTACTAACTCCTTCCTACATGGGTGCTCGGCCCTCGGACTCGAAAAATACCCCTAGCATGCTGAACTTAAAAAAAAAAAAAACTTTATTTTCTTTCGATGATACGACTTGATTTCGACTGGATTACTGTTGTCTGTCATTTTGGATTTGGATATCGAAAGCGAAAGCCAAAGTGATGTGCCACGGACTCTGATGATACTCTGATGGGATGATGAGAACCAAAACCAGAATTGTAAGTAACTTGGATCATATTAAAATTATTTGATGCATACGTTGACGCTTGTTCAAGAAAATTTTGATGATTAAGGGAATTCTCAACTTATTGATGATTTAAGAAAACTGAAAGATATTTCAACGTTCTTTTGATGCAGGAATTTAATTGATGCTAAATTCACTTTTGATGGTCTTTGACGTTGAATTTATCACTTCTGTTTTCTTGAAGAGAATTCTATTTCGATGAAATTATTTGATGATTTGATGAAAATTTCGACATTTAACTTGAAGAATCTTGTTTCCTTGAACAAACCACAACATAATATATATTTTGAAAGATCGCGAATTGAATACTTTTGAAGATTATTATATTATTATTTTGATGCATAATTTTGACGAAGCGAATGTTTATTTGATGACAACTTTGCTTATTTGATGCGCTTTGATGTTGAACTTAATTCTGCTGTTTTCTTGCGAGAATATTTTTTATTTTGCAGAATGCTTTGATGCTTTCGATTTCACAATTTTGATACTTTCGATTTCCCAATTTTGATGCTTTTAACATTAGAACTTTAACTATTATTTTGATGCTGCATTTACATCCTCTATTTTCTTCAACCAGAGAAATTATTTTGAAGAACTTATTATTTGATATTTGATGCTTATTTTAGTTCATAATTTTGTTTTCTTGAACAAAACCTGTTTTAAAGATTACTTATTTTGATGCATATTTTGAGAATCAATATTTTATTATTGAATTGGTATTTGAAAAAATTTCGATTTGAAATATTATTTTCTACTTTTGAATTTGAGTAACTACGTATTATAATTAGTGATTTTGGTTTTGAATATTTGTATATTTGTGTACTATAATTGTTTGAACCTAGTATATAGTTATGGCTACTCTCAACGATTACCCCAATATTGCAAAATCATTAAAAATTGGTAGTACGAATCAAATAAAGGTTCTACATCGTTTAATTTTTGGTACAGACGGCGACAGACAAAATCGTACCAGATTACGTAAATTTACAGGTTTTAAACAGCCATTCGTGTTGGAAGCAACGAAACAGAAAGTACTTAAAGATTTTTCACTTAAAGACTTGATTTCTATTTGTAATCTACTTCATTTAGAATTTTCAACTGACCCAGACAAATGTGCCAATACCATTCTTATGAGTCTTACTGATTTATCGTTATTAAAAGCAGAATTTTCTGATCTTTCGGAATGCGAAGTGAATGATGACTCACTTCCGGGTGCACGTTCATCCCAAACTAACAGCGTTATAGAGGAAAATAGATCTCCCTTTTCCCCCACCATTGACGCAAAAGAATCTTCGAATAAGCAAAATACACACATTTCCGTTGGTGAATCAGATCAAAATTCATTGCCTTCAGTTGAAACTGCGAATCTCTCTTTCCAGTTGTTTAGTCTGAAAGACGTTGTTGATTTAATAAAACCTTTCTCGTCTCGTGATAATTACAGTGTTGAGAATTTTATATCTGACGTTGAAGAACTTTTTTGTTTATATCAGATAAACAATCCAATTCACCAAATTACTTTTGTTAGAAAATGTTTAACTGGTCCCGCTCAAACTTTAATTAGGTCTATTCGTGGAATTACAAATTGGGAACAATTGAAGCACCATTTATTAGACGAATTTTCGGACAAAATTAACGGTATTCAGTTACATAAATTAATGGAATCTCGACGTATAAAACCGTTTGAAACCCTACAAGAATATTTCTTAGCTATGAGAGATTTGGCACACAAAGGTTCTCTCGATGACTCCTCTCTGTTTGAGTATGTCATAAACGGAATTCCTGATTCAACAAACAATAAAGTTATTCTTTACGGTTGTAAATCCGTCCCTGAATTTAAGGAAAAGTTGAAAATTTATGAACAAATCTTTAACAGATCACAAAATTTCAGACAAAATAATCAGAAAAAAATTGATGCTTCCTACCTCAATGTGAAAGTCGATAATACACGTAGCCCAAATACACAGCCAGTATGTTTTTCCTGTGGCTTGAGAGGTCACAAAAGCAACCAATGTTTGAATAAGTCACATGGTAAACAATGCTACGGATGTAAAAGTTTTGGTCATGTTCATGCTAATTGCCCTAAAAGTTATCGAAATTCTAAACCAAAACCTGATTCTCAAAAACCTATTTCTGATAAAACTGTAAATACACTTTCTCCTGAAACTTCATCGAAAAATCCCATGCATGTTGACATTCAACTTGCAGGAATTCAATTGACAGCACTCTGTGACACTGGGTCACAGGCAACCCTCATCAATGAGAAAACCTATCGAAGAATTGGTTCGCCACCATTGCAGCCCACCAACATTCCCTTTTCAGGAATTGGCAAAAACCAAGTTCACAGCATCGGATTCTTTCAGGATTCCATCGAAATTCAAACCATTACTTTACCTGCTAAAATACATGTTCTAGAGGATGACTTGATTCCTTTTGATGTGATTATCGGAATCGACTTTTTACAGCAAACCCAATTTACATTTGATAAAGACGGTATTCGTTTATGCAAAACTCCTGAAAATAACACCTTCGTTAATATTGCTAATGTTTCTGATGATCAAGCTTTCCCATTTGATCTTTCACACATTTTGAATTCTGAAATTCGTGAGGAAGTTCAAAATATCGTTACTTCCTACAAACCCCATAAAGTTCAAGACACTGAAATTAAAAGGACTATTTTATTACAAGATGAAATCCCCGTAAATCAACGTTCTCGACGACTCCCTTTTGCGGAACAGAAAATTGTAGAAAAACAAATTCAAGATCAGGGCCAAATATGCATGTCTGAAAAACCTCTAACATCTACTCAAGATAAGATTTCTAGGGTAGAGAAAATGGATAATCCAATTGATTTTGAACGTGATGATGATGATGATGATGCCAATGATTTAGATTTGTTTCATGATAATGATGATGGAAAATATTTAGATGATGCTGATGCCAGTGATTTAGATTTGCTTCATGATAACGATGATGATAATGCTTTTGATATTGGAACTATCAAAGCAACTCTTGAACCAAAAATATTTGATGCCGATGATGATGCCCTTGAGAATGAATCCGTCAAAAGTGAAAAGGTTGAACCAAAATTTCAAGTTATTGAAGCTCCCAAACCCCCTGAACAAATAGCAGCTTTTCAACAACAGAAAAACATTCTTTCACAAAATCCAGTTCTTCGTGTTTTTCAACAGGGATACCCATTAGAACTCCACACTGATGCCAGCTCCTTAGGTTTTGGCGCTGTGCTCTTGCAACAATCCGATGATGGACAGTTTCATCCTATTCATTATTTTAGCCGTAAAACTACAGTTCAACAAGAAAAATATCATAGTTATGAACTGGAAGTTCTTGCCGTTATTGAAGCGCTAAAAAAATTTCGAAACTACTTGTTGGGAACAAAATTTAAAATTATCACCGATTGTGATGCTTTCCAAAAAACGATGCACAAAAAAGACCTACCAGCTAAAATTGCTCGATGGGCATTGTTGTTAGAAGACTTTGATTATGAAGTTTGTCATCGACCCGGTAGACAGATGAAACATGTTGATGCTTTAAGTCGTAACCCCATTCTTGTAATTACCTCAAATGATATCACTCAAAAGGTGAAAAATGCCCAAGACCAGGATGAATTTATATCTCAAATTAAATCTATGCTTGAATCTACACCTTCTGATGAATTTTTTGTTAAAAACGGAATTCTTTATAAACTTCATCAGGATGCCGAACTTTTAGTAGTACCACAAATGATGCAGAAAGAAATAGTGCTAAACGCCCATTCACAAGGTCATTTTGCTTCACAAAAAACCGAATTAATTGTTTCTCGTGAATTTTTCATTCCTCAACTTAAGAAATTAGTTCAAGAAATTATTTCGAACTGTATTCCTTGCATTTTGTCCTCGCGAAAATCTGGAAAACAAGAAGGATACCTTCACCCCATTCCAAAAGGTGATGCACCCCTTGAATGTTACCATTGCGACCTTTTAGGACCTTTACCATCGACAAAAAAATGTTATAAGTATCTTTTTACAGTAGTTGATGCCTTTTCCAAATTTGTATGGATCTATCCCGTGAAGTCCACCTCTACGAAAGATGCCTTAGACAAATTATCCTTGCAACAAACTACATTTGGCAACCCTTCAAAAATCATTACTGACAAAGGTAGCGCATTCACATCTTCAGAATTTCAAAGTTACTGCCAGGAACAGTCAATTGAACACATTTCAATAGCAACAGGTGTGCCACGTGGCAACGGTCAGGTTGAGCGTGTTCATGGCACAATTATTCCCGTTTTAACTAAGTTAGCTCTAGATGAACCTGACAAATGGTTTAAATATGTCCCAAGATTGCAACGTATCTTAAATAGTACCACCACACGCAGTACAAAATTCACACCCTTTCAACTTTTAATTGGTGTTAAAATGAAACAACAAGAGGATCTACAGATTAAAAATCTTCTTGACGAGGAACACCACCAAAGAATTCTTGATGACAAAGAAGCGTTACGTATCGAAGCTAAACGAAATATCCTCCGTTTACAGGAAGAAAACATACGACAATATAACAAACGGCGTAAACCGGCTTGTAAATACAAGATCGGTGACAAAGTGGCAATACAACGAACTCAATTTGGAACCGGATTAAAGCTCCGACCAAAGTTCTTCGGACCATATGAGATCACGAACATCAACCCCAACGATCGTTACGAAGTTCGAAAGTTAGGACATCACGATGGTCCAACCATAACATCAACTGCAGCGGACAAAATGAAACAGTGGTGCAGAAACTGAACACCAATACCACTGTGTTGAACACTGCTTGATTTTTGAAATATTTTTCCTTTTTCTGCTCTTTTTTTTTTTTTATCTTTTCAGAATTATTGTTTACAACCCAGCCGCGGACGTCTGGAAAGTCAGAACGGCCGTGTGAGAGTGAGTTTGGCAACACAACTGAACTATTACTACAACTTCCACTCCTACTACTGCGGCACGAAGGACTTTAAGCGGATGTGTTGTTCTGCAAGCTCCCGATGTTTAGCTCTTTTGATGCTTCTGTGTTTATTTTTTAATTTCATACTAAGTGTTAGTCCTGTCTTGTAAACATCGTCTAGTTTAATTAAATGTTCAAAATAATTAAGTCTAATGATTCACTTCTAAAGGAAGGAGTACTAACTCCTTCCTACATATATATATATATATATATATATATATATATATATATATATATATATATATATATATATATATATATATATATATATATATATATATATATATATATATATATATATATATAAACATGTGGGAATTACACTCTTGTGGCAACACGGATGACGTGCCGCTTCAGCAAACGAGTTGCAACTTAACCGCTGGTGCTGAGTGGGCGAAGACAATGGAACGCACGCTATGTTTACCTTCGCTGAATGCAAACGGCACGCTGTGTTTTTATCTTTGCTGAGTGCAGACGGCACGCTGTATTATCTTGTTTTACGCTAGACGAGCGTTAATGTCGTCTCAGACGGGCACTGACATTCTGTGTTTTCTTATTGTAATAATCTGTTGTGACCATTAGTTGTAATTGGTTTGTGTTTGATTAAATATTAATCAAGAATACGTGTTATTGCATTTTGATATTTCAACCGTGGGAATAAATTTCCCATATATATATATATATATATATATATATATATATATATATATATATATATATATATATATATATATATATATATATATATATATATATATATATGTATATATTTATATATATATATATATATATATATATATATATATATATATCTGTGGTTTAGTAAAAGAAGTGCCTAAGTCAGTTTTTTCCAAGATGACTTTGTTTGCTTATGTCTCTTTAAAAAAATATTATTTTCAATGTAAGAAATACCCAAGTCTGAACGATGCTTTAAAAGCGTTTTCTAAACCATTATACAGACTTGGGTACTTCTTGCACTGAAAATAATATTTTTTTTAAACAGACATAAGCAAACAAAGTCATCTTGGTAAAAACTGACTTAGGCACTTCTTGCACCAAGCCACAGATTATATATATATATACTAGCTGAGTGGCAACCCGATGTGTTGCTTTTTCGATTTAAAATGAAATGGTTTTATTTCTTAAAGATTAAAAAAACTGTTTAATGACTTTTAAAAATATATTAGAATTTTTAAAGAACGAAATAATTATTTAAAATTCTATTTTCAAATTTTGTTTTTTGGCTTTTGAAATAATTCTTTCAAATTTCAGTTCTCAAATTTTGCATTTTAAGCAAAAAAGAAGTTCATTGAATTAGAATAAATTCTAAAGATTTTAACTTCTCATTTCCTAAAACAAAATTTATTTCTGGATTTCAATTATTAAATAAATGACTCGTTCTCAACTAATTATTTTCCGTTTGGCAACATGGCCGAATGTAAATATTACATCTCATGGGAGAAAAAAGTGCTTAAAAAATAGAAAGACAGTTCTGATGAATTCAAAATTGGTGGCGGAAGAATCCTCATCACTTCCTCCTTAATTAGAAACAAATTTCACGAATTTGCTGGAATTATTAGTGAGTAAAATAATAAGTCGAAAAATTACGAACTCGGTATTCAAGTTACATTAAGATACTATGGCAATCAGGGCGGGAAATTTCAAAAGTGAGTTTTGTAAGTACGCTTTTTTAGAATGATAACATTTTTTATTAAATGTATTTGGTATATTTTGGAAGCTGAACACCTAGAAAATACCGATGAATCGTAAAATTGACATTAATAGGTGCAGAAAATCGAAATTTTTGTCCATCAAAATTGTCGATTTTGTGAAATTTGGAAAACTTCTTTGGGGAAAAAGCTTCGTTTGCAGGGAAAAACATTTTTAACTTTTTGAAAATGTGCATATCCTTAAAGATGAAGAGTTGTAGAACACATGGAAATAAAAAATTTGTCGACTACGTGGGCAGAAAAGTTTAATTTTGCATCCATGAAAATAGTGGAAATTTGCAAAACGGAAAGGAGTTGGCCCACCCGGAATGACATCTGTTTCTATTGCCCGCTTCTTTTGAGTTCGGCGATTTTAATTTAATAATTTAAAAAGTTTAAAGTTTTGAAAGTTGAGGATTGTATCAGTGCACGCGTCTCGTCCGTCCGCGTCCATCGGTACCAGTCACGATATCCTGCTATGCTCGGTTCGCGAGATTAGCCCGTCCTCGTGTCTGCTGACTAACTAACTAACATTTGTTTACCTTCAGCTGTTATTATATATATATATATATATATATATATATATATATATATATATATATATATATATATATATATATATATATATATAAAGAGATAGAGAGAGAGTTGGACTGATAGATATAGATATGTGTCTATGTTTGCATTTTGGGGTTATATTAAATGAGCCAAAAGGCACTTCTTTCTATGCGCAACGTATATTAATTCTTTGTTATTTCCTCTAATAAAACGAAGAGTCTTGCATAGAGTTCACGATAGAGAGAAATTCCACATAGAATCATTCGTTTCATAGCTAAAAGCAATGATTAGGCTCTCTCGGATTTAATTTTATAGACAGTTTTTTATTAGAAATTCTGTAGTTATCTATATAAGGGTTAAAGTAACCTCGCGAATAAAACTCCCAGGGCACTCCGATCAAACGGAAAGCCATTAATATAAATCTCGAACCATTTTTCATCAAACGCAGTTCTTAATATCAAATTCTTTCACAATGCGCTATTATTCTCGTGATGTTGTACCACAACATACTAGCTGTGAAGTCATTCGTATCTTCAGCTAAGATAACTGAACGAACGGCCAATTCGCTAGTCATAGTGGTGAGCGGAAAAACGAATTTCTGATTTTCATTCCATTACACATGAGTGATATTGTCCACAACTTGGCAGTTTCGTTTTTAATGAGCCTTTTCGGTTCTGAAATGCTTCACTGGCATGGCTATTCTCGACCTCATTTCGTTTCCTACGAGCATGTGTGATTTCAAGCACAAAATCTGATAACGATCGAATACATTTAGAAATATAAGGCGAGGAAAAAAATGCTGCCAAAACAATTGGACGGACCTTCTTGACAGTTTCCGGTTGAATCAAAATGGCGTTGATGGATTTTTGCATGAAGAAGCAGAAAAAAAGCAGCCTATATTTTTCAGCTAATACACTTGGTGAATGCCTTTTCACGAAGTACTTTGTGAGCTGTATTAATGTGAAAGGCTTGTCATAACATATTCGAAGTTTATTCTGTTTATAGTATTTCGAAACACAGCTGAAACTTTATTATTTCTGTAAACTGTGTAAACAAAGACTAGTTAAAAAGTTTCTTTTGACTTGATATAAAAAATATCAAGCCTTTAAAATATACGAGAAAATAAGTTTTTAAAGGAAAAGTATAAAGACTTAGTTTTATTTACTCCATTTATATATATACATATATATATATAATATATATATATATATATATATATATATATATATATATATATATATATATATATATAATATATATATATATATATATATATATATATATATATATATATATATATATATATATATATATATATATATATATATATATATATATACATATTAATTTACATTTTTTTTCATTACTATTAACTTTTGTAACATATTACTTGCTCTAAACGGATAACTTTTCATTTTCTTGCGGTGTCCATTTTTAAAATATTTCGCTTTAATTATTGATACTATTTGATGGGGGAAATGCCCGTGCATTTAAAATTTTCTATGTTTTTAAAATAAAAGTTTAAGATAAAAGAGTATTGCAAATTGCAACAATACAAGAAAATGCGGAAAAACACCCAAGTTCTTGATTTTCGCCGTCATTTTCAGATCTGATCAATAAAACCGTTATAGCAGTAGCGCGGTGTAATTTTCTTCCAATATGGACGTCGTATCTAAGAATAAATAGTCTGACCACGTAATCAATGACTCGGAAAATTATGTCACCTGAAATGATGTATATAAAATATCATGGTCATCGATTTAAGAACTGATCTAACTTTTACTTCGAACTGATATTGTTGAGCTGACATAAATTGGATTTATCTTTTTTTGTACAATCATAGTAATGTTTGGGCCACTGAAGTCAATTTTCTCAAAATAACCTTAACCAGACATAACACGTTTCCTTTCTTCCCGAAGACTTCATGCTGAAAAACACTTTTTAATATTAATAAACTTGCAGCGCCATCTGTCGCATTTGATATACATTATAAATGTTTTTTAGAATGACTGATTTTTTTAAGATTTATCCAATGAAGGTAGATGTATTTATAAAGCCCAGTTTTTTTTTATTAATTGAAAGAAATGTAAACCGTATAGAAAATTCATTAGTAAACATTATCGTCAATAATGAATTTATTATAACATAAATTCTAACGAAACAAAGGGGCAATTTTAAAAAATGGAGAATTCTAATAGGAAATATATCAATTTAAGTTTAAATTCTGAATATAATATTTAAAGTAGACAATATGAGTAAATGGCTGGATTTCTGTTAACAGTTGAAATTGCACTCTTATTGATAAATGATATAATTCGCTACCAGATGAGGAATTTGAACTTGTATAATTCATTTCGAAAATTCTTAATTATTTTTTTTCCACAAATTGGCGAAAAAATTATTACTACTGACATCTCTTTTAACTTATTTGCAGAAAAAAAAGGAATTTAACTCCAAAATTTATTTATTCCTTTGATGCTTCATTTCGTTATTTTTATATATTTGTTCTATTACATAACATTTATTATATAACATTCCTAAATACAAAATACCAGCGATCCCAATCGAATTTATTCGAGAATGAGAACTCAACAAATACAGATGATGCAAGCTCAACGAGTTGGGGGGGAAGAAGTGTAGATCATCCGGGCTCATGATAAAATCGAGGCCCGCAGTGTATGACCTTCAGGGCCGATAAGAACTTAATCCTTAGACCCAGAAAATAGTCTCGACACCCCTGAATCGATGCAAATCGACAGTAACCAGAACTATGTAATTAAACCATGGGGCTCACTATTAAAAATAATCGTTGTTTAAACATATTAAGGAAGCAATTTATAGATTAAAAATAAATAAATAAATAACACGAATTCAAAAAATGAATTAAACAAAACAAAATTGTTCATGTACAATTAATTGCCACTAGCAATTTTCCACTACATTAAAATTTTAAAAAACGAACATCCAGGAAGAAAATCGGAAAATAATCAACTGCCTATGACGGCAGCCACTCCCCACTTCTTAATCTAGCACCCGAGTAACGCAGACCTTCTGGTCTGTTTTGAATTCATCAATCCGTTTTCCTGCCCTAGGCTAAGGCCCAGATCAGCCTTGCGGTTAGCGCGACGGAATTTGGCTCTTAGGGTGCTCGGTTCGAATAGTGACAAGTGCCACTGAATGCTCTCGTGTCTAAGCCGGGTATGGGCACGTTAAATTTGTAGACTTAAAAATCTCTCCGTTGGGTTTGTAGAGGTAGAGAAGGGTACGTGTTCACTAAATGTTGTTCCTGAGGGTGCTCGGTCAAAATTGTGATGGCACCTGCCAAAACGTCGGCCTTCGACCCTTGTGGTGACCAATATACATATCTCTCCGCCCTGCAGCCTTCAGTGGATCTGGTTAGGAATTATTCGGACAGGGGCATTAGTAACAACAACAACAAATGGGTATTAATTGAAATACAGTGATTTCCGCTTATAAGAATGACGTTTGTTATTACTGTTTTTGCTTCTTATAAGCGGTTGATTCTTATAGCCGAAATTTAGGTTTTTGGACAGATACACACACACACACACCTATATATACATATATTAGATAATTTACCATAAAATACTCTTCAATTGACGTCAATTATCTTTTATTAAAATTATTTTTTATAATTTTAAAAATACAACTTAATTTCTAGACCTAGAAGGAGATACACATAATTATAGTAAGAGAAGAAAAAATTCAATATTTGTTACCACATACCTGCTTAACAGTTTTAACATTTCAACTACAGGAAGGGAGCAAGAAAAAGTTTTCTATGGTAGTTTCACGTAATGAAGTTTTCAGGAGGTTGTTTATACCTCTTTCAATACCAATAGTCTCAGACGAAGATTCACCTACTAGCTTACGTTTCACGGTTTGATAAGAAAATTTTTGTGTTTCAGGGTCCAGGAAGCCTCAACTAGGATGTGGGAGGTGGGAAAGAAAGAGTCCCTATTTTTGTTTGTCAGTGGAGAAAAGTGAAATCAGACCCGGACGGGTAAAGATGCCCCTGGGTCAAGCTAATAGGACAGTGTTGTGCTAAAGAGTTTAAGGGGAAACTATTATGTTATGTCTAATAAAGAAAGGGATGAATTTTACTACTATATTCCATGCCATCTTATCAATCTTCCTTTTAAAAAAAAAGAAAGAAAGAACTCCGTGCCTTTTGAGGGTATAAGTGGCTTTTTTTGAAAAATGAAAGGAAAGCGAAGAGTGTAAACTGATTCTTAAAACCGGTGGATTGATTCTTTAAAGCGAAAATTTTAACATGGAAATAATACATTTGTTTTTGTTTTCGCGATATTGATTCTTATAAACAGTTGATTCTTATAACCACTGATCACTATAAGCGGTGGTTACTGTAATAGGAAAGATAACGTAATTTTCTTTTAAAGAGGCGGTCACTTTTTGTTGTTGTTGTTGTTGTTATTAACTAGCCATGCTGGCATCCTTTCTGACTAAGGGCCTGTTCACATAGAATCCGTCATCGTCAGCGTTACTCGTATTGATATAATATAACCAATCACAGGTCTTAACAATTTCGTTGCTAATCGTTTGGAGGTTTGTAATTGGTTAAATATATTTCAATACGAGTAACGCTGACGCTGACGTATTCTATGTGACCAGGCCCTAAACCTATTTTTTTCTGAACTTTTCCTTTTTTTCACGCACTGTTGAGATACCGAAGAATAAAGTGGAAAACTCTGTACTTAGTGATAATAATCATCAATACATTATGAAATAATATCAATTCGATTTCGAATAATTGTCTCGGTCGCAAACTTGTCCATTACTCACAATACTTCCATGTCATGTCTGTAGATATGTAGTAATACCGTGATATAAAAAGAAATCGGTCTATTTTTGCCAGAGCTTACAACCACGACACAAAACAACAGCAGCGGTGAAGCTTTTAATCAGATGTGTTGAGGTCGATGGTCAGCGGTTCGAGCTCATAGCGCTCTGTAACATCCCGCATTGGTTTATAACTTCTAGGAGCTTTTTAATAACTCAAATCTTAAAGAGCTGTGTAAATCAATTACTTCTTTATGCGAAACACATCAATTTCTAAGTAAAAACCACAAATTTAATTTTTAGCTTTGTTGCATACTCATCTACATTCTTGATAAAAAAAAAATGCATAAATAAGAACAAGTGGGATCCCAAGAAGGCAACTTATCATATATTCTTGCAGTTACGTATTTACGGGGGTCACGCTGAAATTTTTGAGAGGGTGGGTAGACGATATACGCCGAAAATAAAATTACTGGTCGGATATTGAAATTTGAACGCTCTTATGTCCGCAGACGATAATTTGTGGCAACAATTGCAATTCAGCTATCGGAGAATAAATTTTGAAAGCAGAGAAAATGGAGTTGACGTGAAATCATTATCGAGCTATGATTTTCTATAATTTTAAAGTGGGGTTAAATCAAGAAGAATGCCTTTAACGTCTACAATTAGCATATGGAAATGAAGCTCCATCTCGTGCCACTTACGAGGTCACGCTGAAAGTTTTGAGAGAGTGGGTAGACGATATGCGCCAAAAATAAAATTATTAGTCGGATATTTAAATTTGCTGTATTCAGATGGTTTACAGAATTTAGAAGAGGTTGAAATTCACTCCTGGATCTAAAACACAGGAAGAACTTTGTCAGCTGTAGTCCCAGAAAATGTGTCGGGCGTACAAAAATGTCAATCGATGATAATCGTTGTTCTTACCAAATGATACAGAAGGAACTTAACATTGGATCCTCAGCCATACATAAAATTATTCATGAATACAGTAATTTCCGCTTATAAGAATCACGTTTGTTATTACTGTTTTTGATTCTTATAAGCGGTTGATTCTTATAGCCGAAATTTAGGTTTTTGGACAGGTACACACACACCTACATATACATATATTAGATAATTTACCATAAAATACTCTTTAATTTACGTTAATTATCTTTTATTAAAATTATTTTTTATAATTTTAAAAATACAACTTAATTTTTGGACCTATTAGTACATACACATGATTATAGTAAGATAAGAAAAAAATCCAATATTCCTTACAACATACCTCCTTAACAGTTTAACATTTCAACTACAAGTAGGGTGCAAGAAAAAGTTTTCTATGGTAGTTTGACGTAATGAAGTTTGCAGGAGGCTGTTTATACCTTTTTCAATACCAATAGTCTCAGACCAAGATTCACCTTCTAGATTACGTTATCAAACTGTTTGATAACGTGCTGCATCTAATAATGTCCCGTTTGCGTAAGTGATAGTGGACACTTCGCCGAAGATTTGTGTTTCAGGGTCCAGGAAGCCGCAACCAGGATGTGGGAGGTGGGAAAAAAGAGTCCCTGTCTTTTTTTGTCAGTGGAGAAAAGGGAAATCGGATCCGGACGGGTAGGATGCCCCTGGGTCAAGCTAACAGGACAGTGTTTAGCTAAAGCGTTTAAGGGGAAACTATGATGTTATGTCTAACAAATAAAGGGATGCATTTTACGACTGTATTGTATCCCATCTTATCACTCTTTCTTAAAAAAAAATAAAGAAAGAACTTCGTGCCTTTTGAGGGTTTAAGTGGCTCTTTTGGAAAAATGAAAGGAAAGAGAAAAGTGTAAACTGATTCTTAAAACCGGTGGATTGATTCTTTAAAGCGAAAATTTTAACATGGAAATAATACATTTGTTTTTGTTTTTGCGATATTGATTCTTATAAACGGTTGATTCTTATAACCACTGATCACTATAAGCGGTGGTTACTGTAATTGCATATGAAAAAATTAGTTTGTCGTTGGGTCTCCCATAATTTAACAGAACACCAAAAAGCGGAGCGTGTCAGAATCAGTAAAGAAACCCTAAAATTACTTAATGATGGTGGGCACCGCATTATTTGTAAAATAATCACTGGTGATGAGACGTACTTGTCTTTTTTTGACGTTCCATCACGTCAAGAAAGTAAAGTATGGGTCTTTGAAGATGACCCCAAGCCAATAATGGTGAAAAGACAACGATCAATGAAAAAAGTAATGTATTCTGTGATCTTCAGAAGTATAGGACTGGTCAAAGCCATAAAGATAGAGGGACAGAAGATAGTAGTGTACAGCGTATTGGTACACTACTCAGTGTACTGGTACAGCGTACTGGTACACTATTCAGAAATTCTTCAAGAGGTGAATGTTAGGGGACTCATGCTTCACCATGACAGTGCATCTTCTCATATAGCAAGGATTACAGTCGAATTTCTTGAACAAACAAACAAAAAAAAAATCAAAGTGATAGAACATCCACCCTATTCTCCTGATCTATGTGTGACTAAGGGCCTGTTCACATAGGAGTCCGGTAGTGGAAGCGTTAAAGTATTGAAATATATTTAACCAATGACAAACAATTTCGATTAGCAACGAAATTTTTGACGCTTATGATTGGTTTATTTCCATCTCAGCTCCATCTTTCCTTTTACGCTTCCGCCACCGGACTCCTTTGTGAACAGGCCTAATTGGCTATTTTTCAATCTAAAAAAAAATTACGTGGGCGTCATTTTCATTCCGAGGATGAGATTGATGAGGCTGAAAAAGCATATTTTTCATTTGTTTCAAGAAAGCGATGGCTTGAGGCATTTAATCTTTGGAAAATCCGCCTACAAAAGTGCATTGATTTTGGAGGGAACTACTTTGAACACTCAAAAGAGTTGGTAAGTTTCACTTGTACCATCTAGCCGTACGTCAAAAAAAATTTCAGTGTGACTCTCGTATATATATTTAAAAACAATTATCGTCAGAAAAAGGCTAATATTTCTACCGACATATAGATGGCGTAATGTTAATTACAATTATCCAAAACCTCATCAACTTAAATTGCCTTCTCAATAACCTTAAAAAAAATAGTATTAAATTGTGTGATATATTTTATATCTCAACTTTTCAGTTTAAGGATAACATTTATACAAGAAGTAGTTACACATGCTACAAAATGTCTGAGTACCATTTTAATATTTAAACAAAAATCCTCATTTTATGTCTTGTTTATATAGTGTTTTCAAAAATATAATAGTTAACCCAAAAACTAAGATGCAAGGTTAATAGATCATGCATTCCAAGTAATATTTAAAAGAATTTCGATACATGACCGAAGTCGTTATATGAGGCGTTGAAAGGCAAAGTGGTGTAAGTCACATTTTCAACATTTTTTATTTGAGGGCAAAAATGTAGTCTCCGTGTTCAATTTATAGTGGAATTGCAAATAATTATTATTTGCAATATTATAATGATTATTATGAATTATAATTTGTTCAATTTATAGTGGAATTTTCTGTAGTTTTTGCAGTAAAACGCTTTTGACTTACACCACTTGACTTATTAACTTACACCACTTTGCCTTTCACCGCCTCATATCCAAGCGGGACTCTAAAAATTTAATTGAGAATATAAGAGATTGTTATTTGTGTTATATAAACTGACATACAAATGACGATTGATGAAAATGAAATCCCAGTAATACTGATTCAAAGACTTTTTAGTTATCTATTAATTTTTAGAATGAATTACACACTTTTAAATAAATGTTTCATAGACTACTATTTCCATTGTTTACATCTTTTGTAAACTGGAAGAACCTATTACGGTAAGAGAAGTCACGATGTTCCCACGAGAGTGGGCGAAACTTTACACATATGAGCGACGTATTGCTTATGCAGAAAATTTCCCATAATCAGGGACCAATATGCGATAAGTGTCATCTCGCGAGAAAATAAATAAATAAATAAGAATAGAAAAAAAAACCAAGGGTTCATTGCCTACACTTTCTCTTTCACTGCTTGTTTTCGAATAGTTTCTATTCAAATTTTGACCGTTTACACTTTCAGGTTTACACAATTAAAGGAATTCATCCTCAATAGTTTCTAAACTTCTCACCGTGTGCCTGCTAAGGCAGCAGGCTGTACGTATTGTTTCAATAGTTTAAATAACTCGGGGTAGCAACAAAATGGTACAAAGTTGGTTCAGTTTGCTAGGCGAAAATGAAATGCTTCGGCACGTAGTTATGCTCTTCCATCGGTCTTTTAAGTGTATGGCTGTAAGGATATTATCAGCAACATTTCTTCAGACACAATGCGTTTTTGTTTCATTTTCTCGTGTAGTGGCTACTGATGACAATATATATGTCAATGAAACATATTTTATTTTTCGTTAGTTAATATGTTCATCTACATTTTTAGGTCCAAGACGTAATGACTCAATATATATGCTTGCTTATATATATACAGTGGCGGACCTAGGTGGGGGCGGCGGGGGCAGTCCGCCTCGGGCCCCTCTTACTAAGGGGGGCCCCACGACAGGGGCCTTTTTTAAATTGAATAACTTTATTGCAAAAAAAAATTACATACATTAAAAAAAATTTTTTTATTAATCAGACGAGAACGTTATTGTTTTTAGAAAACATTACGGTTGTGCATATACATAAAGTGAAAGGTCATCAACCTCATTGGCCTGCGAATTACTCTTTTCCTCTTTCGAACCGCGGATAACTGAGACCTTGGCTCCAGTGGCGTAGCGAGCATAACTGGCGCCCGGGGCACGATATCTTTTTGGCTCCCCTTTTGGGATACCTTTTTGGAAAATCTTGTTCGTCTTAGGGACTATTTTGGCGCCCCTCTGCGAGAGGCGCCCGGGGCACGATAGACCCCCTTGCCCCTCTCTCGCTACGCCACTGCTTGGCTCACGTAAATGAGGGGTGGTATAGATAGGTCAACCGCGGGTAAGCAAAACTGCGTAAAACGAGGGATTGCTATAGGTTTGAGGAGATCGGCAAGGTAGTGGGGGGGAATCATGCTATGCACTTCTGCCCACTCCATCATCGTTCTCTCTCCTTCGGGTACTATGAGTAGGACACCTTCAAAGTGTTTGGCCTATAGATTTATAATATGCTAGCGGCCCGTCCCGACTTTGTCCGTGTTGAACAATTATCTATCTTAATCCACTATCTTAATCCACCTATCTTTATCCACTCGCAGAGGGGCTCCAATTGGTCGCCAAGACCATGGGGGGGGGGGGGCGCCAAAAAGGTATCGTGCCCCGGACGCCAGTTATGCTCGCTACTCCACAGATTCATAACAAATTTGAAGTCTTGCAGTCGGTTAATTTGATCAAAGCTCCAGATCAGAAATTGCCAGAACTTATTTCTCCTCTAACTGAAAAATACGATGAATTTTCTAAGGACGAGGTTTTGCCAGAAATAAAAAGACTAAGACGTCATATGCAGGCTTCAAATATTAATGCAGAGGAAGTAAAAAAATGGTCAGCTCTTCAGGTTTTGCAGCCCATTGTTGGTAGTTCATTTGTCATTGGACTTTCAAGAGTCCGTACCAAACTTGTGTTTAGCACTAAAGTTGTTTTTGACGATTTGCAATTCCGTCGCAACTTGTGAAATAAGTTTTTCAGAGCTGAAAATCATCAAAATTTTTGCGCTCAACAATGAGCTAAATCAGGCTAAATGGACTAGCAATGTTATCCATCAAGAACAAGTTGGCTATTAAAATAAACTTCCATGAGACAATTAGACAATTTTCTGATACAAAAGTTAGAAAGAGACAATTTTAAAAGGAGGATTTTACATATTCAGAATTAATACAGAATTATGTTTCCCTTAGTTTTGTCTTCACATGAGATTATGTATGGAAAAATCGGAAATTTATCTATCTATCTATCTATCTATCTATCTATATATATATATAAATATATATATATATATATATATATATATATATATATATATATATATATATATATACACATAAAGATACTTTGCTAGACTTGACTTTACATATGTCTTATTTTGTAAAATATTATTTTATTTTTGCTCCAAAAAAACTTCTACTGTATTCACCTCAACACGAAAAGTTTTTGCCGTATTCCCATTCTACTTTTTCATACTGATACTGTAAATGTATAATTGTGTTCTTGTATAAATGTATAAATGTATATATGTGTCCTTGTGAAAAATAAATTTTTTTAAACTTGAATTACCAATAAAGTTAATGTAGATCAAAGAGAAATATTTCTTTGGTTTTCCTTGAAGCTATCGTAATATTATAAGAAAGTATTGGCTCCAAAACGGCTCCTTTTCTTTTTAATGTGAATTTTGTCTTTAACTATTATTGCTTTGATTAATAAAACTTCCAAGTCTTTTATAGTCCACCTTGGAGGATAGAGGAAAAATTCATACAACAAAAACCAGCGCCGTACAACTGATTTTAATCTTGTTCCAAACTATAAGTAAAGGAGCTCATAGCTCAGACGGTTAGAACGTTGGTCTCGGAGCTGTGCCTTGCGGAACGTCGTCGATTGCTCGAACCCGGGCCTTGACGTAAGACTTATTTTCAATATAACTTAAACAGTAATGAACATTGCTCACCTCGTACTACACGAGTTCGATCCCTTATTCTGTTTTTTTTTCTCTGCACAGGTCAAAAACCCGTGGAGACGGTCTGATTAAGGCAAAGAAAGGCTAGCTATCATAAGAAAAAGTTTAAAAAATTGACGGTGCTTTTTTTTTGGAGGGGCGGGGGGCTCAAAAATAAATCCGCCCCGGGCACCAAATGGTCTTGGTACGCCACTGTATATATATATATATATATATATATATATATATATATATATATATATATATATATATATATATATATATATATATATATATATATATATATATATATATATATATATATATATATATATATATATATATACTCATGGACAAAAAAATTAGCGCACCAAGAAGGAGTCGTCAAAATGAAACGAAATTTTACATACGTAACGACTACTTTGATATAAGTAAATGATAAGAAAATCAAAGAAAAAGGATAATTTATTTCAGAGAAAAAGGCAAAAGAACGGAGGAGTTAATACTCCGTTGGACCCCCTCTAGCGCGAATGCACGATGCGATACGATCAGGCATTGAGTCATACAAGTTCTGTATGATGTCTTGAGACATTTCGTTCCATATTTGCTGTAACCTTGCCTCTAGTTCGTTCAAACTCATGGGATGCCCAACTCGTCGTCCCAAATGATCCCAGATATGCTCGATTGGAGACAAATCTGGGGATCGGGCAGGCCAAGGAAGGGTAGTAACAGTGTGGAGACAGTCTTGTGACACCCTTGCCGTATGAGGCCGAGCATTGTCTTGTTGAAAAATGGCTCCTGGGAGCCGTTGCATGAGTGGCAACACATGTGGTTGCAGGATTTCATGAACATACCGATGGGCTGTCATGGTGCCACGGAACAATACTAGGGGTGACCGCGTATTGTAGGCAATGGCACCCCATACCATCACACCAGCTGTGGGAGCAATGTGTCGCTGTACAGCAAAGGCAGGATTGAAGCGTTCACCACGGGCTCTCCACACACGAACACGATTGTTATCACTGCCGAGATTGAATCTGGATTCGTCGCTAAAGACGACCTGGTTCCATTCCGCTGCAGTTCAGTTTCCTCGTGCGCGGCAAAACTCCAAACGGAGGCGTCGATGGGTGCGCGTCAAGGGCAGCACACGTAATGGGTGCCGCGATACCAACTGTCCTTCAGCCAGGCGCCTTCGTATGGTTCGAGAAGACACAGAGGCCCCTAGTGAAGGTGCTACCTGTGCCTGGATGGCGGCCGATGAAGCAGTTGGCTGTACGCGTGCATTTCTTACGATGTGGCGGTCTTCTCGACGACTGGTCTGTCGAGGGCGTCCTGAGCCTGGTCTTCGTGTACATGACATCTCTCGGGTCCACTGGTCCCAACACCTCCTCACAACACAATCAGAGCGGCCTAATTGACGAGCTACTCGCCTAGCTGACCACCCAGCTTCTATCATCCCGACGATTCTCCCCCTCTCAAACTGCGACAACTGCTTATATTGTCTTCGAACACGGCGTAATGGCATGTCTATCTCAGCTCTTCCTTTGTAAATGATTCAGCTCACTCAAACAAGCTTTGGTTACCTGTTTTATACTCCACAGAGTACGATGTTCAACGCAATCTACCGGCTATACTTAATGCGCAATCACGCTGCATTTCTAATCATTTGCATATCTCCCCGACATGCACCTTCATTGCAACTTTCGTTACGATCCCGCAATTATTTCTTGGTGCGCTAATTTTTTTGTCCATGAGTGTATATTATATATATATATATATATATATATATATATATATATATATATATATATATATATATATATATATATATATATATATATATATATATATATATACAGTATATATACGTACGTATGTATATGTATATAAAAAGGAAAATGCCCTCTCCAAATTTTAACCCACGTATTCAAAATTATCTCTTTTAACAAAGAACAACCCCTCATCTAAACGAGACATAGGAGTAATTTAATTCATATTTTATATTTGCCTTTAATACAAGAGCCGCTGAATCTTCTAAAAGCACTAGAAATTCCAATACTGCAATAGATATTTAAAACCTCACTAACATGATCATATATAATATGACAAGCAAGCCTCAGTGAAGTTAATATATAATAAATAACTGCTTTCAAGCCCCTACTTATTAAACCCCAATGAAGAGTACATAATAAACATGAATCGTTCAAGTCCTACTTACCAGTTAGTATATCATAAATATGCCTGTTTTAAGCCCCTACTTACAAGCCTCATTAAAGAGTCTATAATAAATATGCCTACTTTCAGGAACTGCTTACGAGTAGTCGCATCCACGAGCATCAGCCATGTGACTGATTCTGGCCAATTATACAATTCCAAAACCTGGTGGGAATGTAGGGAAATGTCCATTACAAATACGCCTGGAACGGAAGACTTATCCGCTTTTTTTTCTTTTTTTTGTTCACTCACTCGCCCGATTTTTTGATAGTTTGGCCACGGTTATGATAGTATGTAAGTCCACGGCTCTTCTTCTCTTGATACATTGCAATGTACAGTGGAACATCGATCTATCGTTCTTCAAGGAACCCACTGAACTGAACGATAAATGCGGGAAAGCGATATATGCGGGAACATAACAAAGCAATATGATCGTCGGGACTGGGTAAAAATAATCGACACATACGGGAAAACGAAGATCCGGGGAACAATCGATCGAGATTCCACTGTAGTCTATCGCTTTTTGAGTTCCTGAACTTTGTCTTCACGGTGCTGAAACCTAATAAAATTTCTTTCCTGGATGTATGACTGCCATCATCTCTCCCGTTTGTAAATTGTGTTTGTTTTCACACACACACACACACACACACACACACACACATATATATATATATATATATATATATATATATATATATAAACTGCCCTCCAAAAGTTAAGGTACAACATTTTTTTATGTCTATTTTAAAAAGGATTGAACAGAAAAACCAAAAAAATTGGATGAAATGTGCACTAAACAGTTCTTTATTAAATGCGACAAAGAAATTTACACAATTTACGTGAGTTAGAGCAAAACAGCACTCTTGGCAGAAGACTCCATTATTGGAGAAAACAATACATCACAATTTTATGTGGAAAAATGTCATGGAAACGTAAAAAAATGGTTTCGAATAAGGAATATGTCCACTCCTAGCTGTAATGCATAGTCGGCACCGAATTTCTATGCTGTCAATTAAGTTGTCGGACATCGAAATAGGAAGAGAAGAGCAGACACGGAGGAAACCTTGTTACAGCTCATGTAACGACCTTGTAGGAGGACATAAAGCAGCAACGTATCTTCCAAGGTAGTCCCAAACATGGTCTATCGCTTTCAGGTCTGGAGATCAAGCTGGCCATTCCATTCGATCCCAACCATGGCCCTCAAGATAATCCTCTACGAGTACAGCTCGGTGAGGTCTTGCATTATCATCCATTAGAATAAATTCGTTGCCAACAGCAGCGGCATATGGGCGGACATATTGATCCAGGATCCCGATATCTTACACCAGTCAGAGTTCCTCTATGGAATACATGCTGGTCAGTGTGACCCCCGAGAGAGAATCCTACCCAAACCATGATTCCACCACCTCTGCAACTGTGTCTTTCAGCAATGTTGGATTGATTGTATCTGGTAGCTTGTTCCCTCCAGATCAGCAGACCGCCTGAATCGCTCTCTAGTGTGAACCTGGACTCATCTGTGAAGTGTACAGAAGCCCATTGCTGCCAGGTCCAGGAAACGTGTTCTCTTGCCCAACATAAAAGGGCACTTCTCTGTCGTCGGTTAAGTGAGACACACGCTTCTGGTCGTCTTGCATAGAGACCACTATTGCGAAGGCGTCTTTGCCCCGTAGTAGCGGATATTCTTGTCTCTGAAGCGATAAAATGATCTGAAACCAGCTAAGGCACAGTAATGATTCACCTCCTTCGGGCCGAAAGCGCTAAAATGCGGTCTCCCGCGGTTGTTGTAACTCGTGGTCGGCCTGGAACATGTCTTCTAGACACAGAATCTTCTGATGTAAACTGATTCCACAGTCGTTGGACCACACTTCGAGACACACTGACACGTCTAGCAGCATCAGCTTGGTAGAATCCCATTTCCATCCATCCGATCGCCCGCCACCTTAATAAATCAGGTAAATGACTTCTCCGAGACATTGGTAGACTCTCCTGAGTACTGTCAATGAAACTGCCAACAAAAACTGAAAATAAATAATCATACAGTATACTTGCAAAGTCAGGAATGTCTATTTTTCCACATTTTCTCTTACTCTTATTAAGTGACTAGTCTTTAAAATGAAAGTGCTGACCAAGGTTTTCTTTACATAAGTTTTCTTAACGTTCGATACTATCATTCATATACACTATGAAATTTATTGTTACTGCCTTGATTTTAATGGTGCTATTCGAAAAACATGTTGAACCTTAACTTTTGGAGGGCATTGTATTTATCGTAAAATCTCGACTATAATACGCACTTTTCTTTCACAGTTTAGTCCGCAAAAAAGGAGGGTGCGTATTATACACGCGTACAAAAATAAACGTAATTTTAAACATTGAACAAGCGAACGTACAGCAGCTGTAAGACATTGTCGTAACTCGGGTGAACGCGCATCTCCACTCCGTGATTCATCCACCCGTTTACTAGGCAGGTGTCCCTTTTAAACAAACGGAACTCACACGCGTTCGTTTAATAACAGGTCCCTTGAAATAGTGATAGCTCCTGGTTCTTGCAAGAGCAAAAATTTATTATTTTATTTATTTCCCACAAAATCTCTTCAAGACGGTCCTATACGACAACAGAAAAATTATCATAATATTTGTGCAATTTTTAAATAAAATATTAAAAAGTTATGGGTGCGTATTATACTCGAATTTTGAATTTTTTCCGAAAATTTCGCGTAAAATTAAACATGAGTATTATACTCGGGTGCGTATTATAGTCGAGATTTTACAGTGTTTATGTATGTATATATATATATATATATATATATATATATATATATATATATATATATATATATATATACAGTGATTTCCGCTTATAAGAATCACGTTTGTTATTACTGTTTTTGATTCTTATAAGCGGTTGATTCTTATAGCCGAAATTTAGGTTTTTGGACAGGCACACACACACCTATATATACATATATTAGATAATTTACCATAGAATACTCTTTAATTTACGTTAATTATCTTTTATTAAAATTATTTTTTATAATTTTAAAAATACAGCTTAATTTCTAGACCTATAAGTAGATTCATATGATTGTAGTAAGAGAAGAAAAAAATCGAATATTTGTTACCACATACCTGCTTAACAGTTTTAACATTTCAAGAACAGGAAGGGGGCAAGAAAAAGTTTTCTATGGTAGTTTGACGTAATGAAGATTTCAGGAGGCTGTTTATACTTTCAATACTAATAGTCTCAGACGAATATTCACATTCTAGCTTACGTTTCACGGTTTGATAACGTGCTGAATCTACTAATGCCACGTTTGCCTAAGTGATAGTGGACACTTCGCAGAAGATTTATGTGTTTCAGGGTCCAGGAAGCAGCAACCAAGATGTGGGAGGTGGGAGAAAAAGAGTCCCTATTTTTGTGTGGCAGTGGAGAAAAGTGAGATCGGACCCGGACGGGTAAAGATGTCCCTGGGTCAAGCTAATAGGACAGTATTGTGCTAAAGCGTTTAAGGGGAAACTATTATGTTTTGTCTAACAAAGAAAGGGATGAATTTTACGACTATATTCCATCCCATCTTATCAATCTTTCTTTTTTAAAAAAAAGAAAGAACTTCGTGCCTTTCGAGGGTTTAAGTGGCTTTTTTGGAAAAATGAAAGGAAAGAGAAGAGTGTGAACTGATTCTGAAAACCGGTGGATTGATTCTTAAAAGCGAAAATTTTAACATGGAAATAATACATTTGTTTTTGTTTTCTCGATATTGATTCTTATAAACGGTTGATTCTTATAACCACTGATCACTATAAGCGGTGGTTACTGTATACGTATATATATATATATATATATATAGGAGGGTAGGCTGAAAAGTAATGCACACATGCTTGTAGAGCGCGAACAAAAAGAAATAGCGAGATCGGGCAAAAAGAACATTAAAGTACAATTCTTAAGCTTCAAAATCATATATTTATTTTTCAACATAGTCACCGTTAAGGCTAACACATTTCTCCCAACGTGTAACAAGTTTTCTCATTCCGTCACTGAAAAATTCTTCCGACTTTTCTCGAATCCACGACTTGACAGCTGCCTTCGCCACATCGTCCGAGGTGTAATGATTATCCTTTAGGTCTCTCTTGAGTAGAGGAAAAAAAATAAAAATTGCAAGGCGCAAGATCGGGGGAATAAGGAGGGTGTGGATTCGGTTCAAACTTCAGGTTTCGCAGAGCCTCTCCAGTCCGACGCTGTTCTCGCCTGTGAGACGGCGTGGTACCCATCGAGCACAGATTTTACGGTATCCCAATCGTTCTATAATGAAGCAGACACATTCCTTGGATACTCCATTATGGTTTGCGATACGCTTTTGAGTGATTCACCGGTCATTTTGAATCAAATCGTCGACGAGTTTGCGATGTTCATCGTCAGTGATCGGACGTCCGTTGAGTGTTTCATCAACAATTATGGCTTTTCCAGGCTCGAAACCACGAAATTTTATTACCTATCGATTTACAGTACCCCTATCAACAGCATCGTCACCTTAAACAGCCTTTAAACGACGATGAATCTCAGTAGGACTCACTTTTTCAGCTGTTAAAAATTCTATAACAGCGCGCTGTATAACTCGACGTTGACATAGCACTAGAACACGTCTCCATACTACCGCTTTTCAAAATACACAGGATGAACAAAACGATTTCAAACCTGCGCATGCGTATTGAGGAGGGATGGAACTTCCAAATGCCACTTGGCGCTGTTTTGAAGGTCATTTCGTTCGCGCTCTACAAGCATGAGTGCATTACTTTTCAGCCTACCTACGTATATATACACGTATATATATATTTATATATATATATGACTAAATTGTCTTTTTTTCTGGTTATCTTGTTTTGGTTTGCTTCCGTGTCTAGGTTTTCAACATCTTATATATATTTTTCTTTTTTACATAGTAAGTGCTGTGATCTGCACCTTACTATGCATGAACACTTACTATAAATAAAGAATTGGAGTATTTATACAATGATCCAATTCTTTATTTTTATAATTATATTATTTTCCCCCCATTTTTTCACACACACACACACACACATATATATATATATATATATATATATATATATATATATATATATATATATATATATAAATATTTATATATATACAGTGGAATCTCGATCTATCGTTTTTCAAGGGACCGACTAAACTGAACGATCAATGCGGGAAAACGATAGGTGCGAGAACATAACAATGCAATATGACCGTCGGGACCGGGTGAAATAAACGACACATACGGGAAAACGATGATTCGAAGAACGATCGATCGAGATTCCACTGTATATATATATATATATATATATATATATATATATATATATATATATATATATATATATATATTTATAAATATACATATATATAATCTATATATATAAAACAGTTCCGTAACTGACTCATTCATTCATTCATTCATTCATTCACTGACTGACTGACATACAACGCACAGACCAAACCGCTGGACCTAAAGGGCTGAAATTTTGCATGGCGATTCTTCTTATAGTGTAGGGGTGCACTAAGAGAGATTTTTGAAAAATTCTTCTTAGATTTGTTTAAATTAAATTTTTAAGCTGTTTTTTTTTACTTTTTTTAAGTTTGCATTTAAAATAATAATTTGAGGGTTATAAAATTTATATCACGAGAAAGATCATAAAATTTCCTTTAAAATGAAATCTTTTTCGAAACTTTACCTTCATTTCCTGATTTTTGGTGAATTTTTAAAGATTAATTTTTAGAATTTAATTTATTAAATGCTGATCACGTGACTTCTTTTTCTGGTACTTTGAATAAATTTATCGTCACGTGCATAAAAACTAAATAGACAAAAAATAATTTTTTTTTTCTTGCTAATGCGGCAGACGATGGGACATTATCCAAAAAAATATTAAAATACAGTAAAAGAAATGTTCTAGAAACTGTACTATATTAACTGTACTATATTCTTTAGTATTCTTTATATTAGATTTAATTTGAATATCTTCTTCTACATTATTTTGTCTATAAAAATATCCCTTACGATTTTTTTATAAATATATATATATTTTACATCAATTATATACATTGATCGTCGTATTTATTATATATATATTGGCATTAATTGCATACATTCACCGATGTTTTTACTTTGAATGTACTCCGTAGAGAAGTGCGGGTTTTCAGCTAATATATATATATATATATATATATATATATATATATATATATATATATATATATATATATATATATATATATATATATATATATATATATATATATATATATATATATATATATATATATAGTGAACTGATTATGATCAAGTGACTGGGGAGGCTGAATATTCGTCCATATTTATCCTGTGCGTCTCTACACCTACGCGCCTCCTCCAACTATCCCCATTGACTGAAAATTTCCGAATTCTCCGACGCGAGATTTACCTAGATGCGCCTGCTGTTACGTAACCGTCATCTTTTACGTAACTCCTTTTCTATTTGCGAAAGCGTTTTGCGGCACGAAATGTCTGAAAAGCGAAGGTCACGACAAGAATGTATACGTCCGCGCTATCAATGGATATTTCTCGCTTTAAGAAGATAAAACTCTTTTCGATTTTCCTAATCAGCAGGCTGACAAAAGCATAACAGGTCGTCCTCCGGAATCTTGGATGTTTTGGTACGTATTGTGAAACGGTATTTATCCTGAGTATCGCGGATTTTCACCTTACACAGAAAAATGTAACACAGAAATAAATAAACAAACAAATAAATAAATATATATACATTAACCACCGCTTATAGTGATCAGCGGTTATAAGAATCAACCGTTTATAAGAATCAATATCCCAAAAACAAAAACAAATGTATTATTTCCATGTTAAAATTTTCGCTTTAAAGAATCAATCCACCGGTTTTAAGGATCAGCTTACACTCTTCGCTTTCCTTTCATTTTTCCAAAAAAGCCACTTAAACCCTTAAAAGGCACGAAGTTCTTCATTTTTTTGTTAAAGAAAGATTGATAAGATGGGATGGAATACAGTCGTAAAATGCATACCTTTCTTTATTGGACATAACATAATAGTTTCCCCTTAAATGCTTTAGCACAATACTGTCCTATTAGCTTGACCCGGTTGCATCTTTGCCCGTCCGGGTCCGATCTCTTTGTATTCAACTTCCCACATCCTAGTTGCGGATTCTTGGACCCTGAAACATATAAATCTTCGGCGAAGTGTCCACTATCACTTAGGCAAACGTTACACTAGTAGATTCAGCACGTTATCAAACCGTCAAACGTAAGCTAGAAGGTGAATCTCCGTCTGAGACTATTGGTATTGAAAGAGGTATAAACAGCCTCCTGAAAACTTCATTACGTCAAACTAAACATAGAAAACTTTTTCTTGCTCCCTTCCTGTAGTTGAAATGTTAAAACTGTGAAGCAGGTATGTTGTAACAAATACTGGCTTTTTTCTTCTCTTACTATAATCATGTGTATCTACTTACAGGTATATAAATTAAGTTGTATTTTTAAAATTATAAAAAATAATTTTAATAAAAGATAATTAACGTAAATTAAAGAGTATTTTATGGTAAATTATCTAATATATATATTATATATATATATATATATATATATATATATATATATATATATATATATATATATATATAGGTGTGTGTGTGCGTGTGCCTGTCCAAAACCTAAATTTTTTATATAAAAATCAACCGCTTATAAGAATCAAAAACAGTGATAACAAACGTGATTCTTATAAGCGGAAATCACTGTATATATATATATATATATATATATATATATATATATATATATATATATATATATATAGGTGTGTGTGTGCGTGTGCCTGTCCAAAACCTAAATTTTGGATATAAGAATCAACCTCTTATAAGAATCAAAAACAGTGATAACAAACGTGATTCTTATAAGCGGAAATCACTGTATATATATATATATAGAGGTGTGTGTGTGCGTGTGCCTGTCCAAAACCTAAATTTTGGATATAAGAATCAACCTCTTATAAGAATCAAAAACAGTGATAACAAACGTGATTCTTATAAGCGGAAATCACTGTATATATATATATAGAGGTGTGTGTGTGCGTGTGCCTGTCCAAAACCTAAATTTTGGATATAAGAATCAACCGCTTATAAGAATCAAAAACAGTGATAACAAACGTGATTCTTATAAGCGGAAATCACTGTATATATATATATATATATATATATATATATATATATATATATATATATATATATATATAGGTGTGTGTGTGCGTGTGCCTGTCCAAAACCTAAATTTTGGATATAAGAATCAACCGCTTATAAGAATCAAAAACAGTGATAACAAACGTGATTCTTATAAGCGGAAATCACTGTATATATATATATATATATAATGGCTAAATCAGGTTCCGACTCTTGTGGTGCCAATGTAAACCGGAATCGCACCCCTCTGCCCGCTAGCCTATATGGACCTAATCTGGAATACTTCCGGCCAAGGGGCATTAGAAACAACAACAAGATAGTGAAATAAACTTGGCGTATATGCTAAAGCCTAGATTAATTATTACAAAATAATAAAAATGATAATAATAGCAAATTTTTTTCAGAAAAATAGATAAACATAAATGAGTCAAAATCCTATACATTATTATGTTCAGAGTTTAGATTGTCCGTTTCATAGGGCTTCCAGCTTGAACTTTTGAATACTCTAATAGAGAGCCGAGAATATCAAAAGTTACGAGTTAAGAGTTTTTGTACCAAATAAAATTCATTTTGTAACCAATAAAAATAACACGCATAACAAAAATAGTCTGCTAGTATATAGGTTTGCTTTCCATGGATCAAATCATTGGTAATAAAGGAATATTGCAATTGTGATGTTATTCAGATAAGGCTTTTTATATTTTTATTTTATTATTAATCGCAAAACAATACGTTTTAGATTCCGAAAACTTAATCTGATACTTAAATTTGCATTTAACATCGGTTTGAATGTGAACGCTGTAACTTCAAAGCCAATTGGAGAGAAAGTTCGAAAATTAGATTCTTAGTGTTGAAGTACGTTAAAATTTCGCAGTGTTAAAATGATACCACCATGGTGTATATTTCTGATGTATAACAATGTTAACGGTGTTATACAATATCATCATGTTGTCATTTTCCTGGCCCGTGACTTAGCACGCGACATAATGTTTCTTTGTCGACAGTGAGATATTTGTCGGAGCCAATCTGTTCTACTTACATCTAATCAGTTCGTTGAACTCTGCGTTGTGCTTATATTTGCTTAAATACCATAAATAATAGCACCCTAAAACCAATGTTTTCAACGGCTGAAGAGACTAATCGGGGAGGATCGCGCAAAATCCCTCTTCAACTTCGAAGATTTTCTTATTATTTTCTGAATAGCTCTTTTCTAAATATCCTGCTTTTGCGTTTCGACCTTAAGGTTGAAAGCCAAAAGCAGGGCATTTACAAAAGAGAGTTGATATGCCTTTTTAATTATGATCATAAATATTTGTGTTCGATATAAATGTGTTTGAATTATTCGGAAAACATATCGCACCACATATCGCAACCAACATATCGCAATAGTAACACCAACATATACCAACATATCGCAAAAGTAACATACAGTCGGACCTCTATTTAACGAACCTCCATTTTGTGAATTTCTCTATTTTGCGAACTTTTCTTTGGAACCAAGAACATTTTGTGAATTTCTTCGTAAAATAACCTCCGAATAGCGAAGTGCATTGTCTATTTAACGAACTTTTTCTTGTGATCCAATATTTTTTTTCTCCATATTTCTCAAAATATTTCTGAACATTTCAAACTTATTCTTTCTTTTAACACATTTAACATATTAACTTTCTTTTAACACATTCCGACGCGGGTTGCAGTTTGAAGGAAATACGCCTGAAGGTGTTTTTGTTGCATTGCCAAGATAAGAAACGTATTATGAGAGAAAACACTTTTTCAAACAAAAAACTCAGAAAAAATTAACAGACTTTATCAGTAATTAAATTTAAGGACGCATGTGGTAATGTATGCTTAAAATTACTTGTTCTAATAAATGCGATAATGTCATTAAAATTCATTAATTTTAATATAATTTTTTTAGTTGAAAATACAGTGTATTCCCGGAAAATGTTTTGTTTTTTTCTTGTTTTCCTTGCAGATTCCTGTTTGATGGGTAAGATATATAAAAAAAATGGACATTAATTTACAAAATAAAGGTATGATCAATTACTTTTATTAATAATATTTAGTATTTAGGACATTAAAATATGTTTTGTGTAGTTTAAAGTATTTTAACAGGTGAATCTCTATTTAACGAATTTTCCATATAACGAACTTTTTTTCGCGATTTAGCGACTTCGTTAACCTTTTGCTTACGGGGCATATATTTATATAAATATATATATACACTGCTGGCCACTGTAAATGCAACACCCTGAAGGAAACATGCAAATAACATGAAATTTACAACATGCATTAGCGGAGGTGAGATATGCAAATGATTAGAATTTCAGGGCAGACGCACATCACGCGCGCCTGTGGCGCCACTTCAAAGCGCTATTTAAGGCGTGGAGATTTCGACGATTTCAAGTTCGGCAATTGTGTTTTTCTTGTGGTTTTTTCAAAAAAAAAACGATCAATTATGCCTCGTCGAAAACAGCGATCATCTTTTGATCAAGTATCCGAGTTCGACAGAGGAAGGATAGTGGCCTACCGAGATTGTGGATTATCTTTCAGGGAAATCGGTAGTCGTGTTGGACGAAACCAAACAACTGTAATGCGGATATGTGATCGTTGGTTGCAGGAGGGTACGACGGACCGGCGTGTTCGATCGCATCCACCTCAGCGCACCACTTCACGTGATGACAGGCAAATTGTGCGCATGGCAGTGACAGATCGCTCAGTCACATCACGAACCATAGCACGGCACATGCAGTCTGTAACGCATCATCCAGTGTCTGCGCGTACCATTCGACGCCGTTTACGGCAGAGTGGTCTGTCCGCAAGACGTCCATTGCTTTATCTACCCTTGACGCAGAACCACAGACGTCTCCGCCGCCAATGGTGAGATGACAGAAGGATGTGGACGGCAGAATGGAATGAAATTGTCTTTACTGACGAGTCACGCTTCTGTCTGCAACACCACGATGGTCGCATTCGAGTCTGGAGACACCGTGAAGAGAGGATGCTGAACCTACTGCGTTATGCACCGCCACACTGGTCCTGCACCAGGTATTATGGTATGGGGCGGTATTGGATATCACTCTCGCACACCTCTAGTACGCATTGCCGGTACTTTAAACAGCCAGCGCTACATCTCCGAGGTGTTGGAGCCAGTTGTCCTTCCTTACCTTCAGGGCTTGCCCACAGCCATATTTCAACAGGATAATGCGCGACCACACGTGGCACGCATTGTCCAACGGTTCTTCGTCAATCGCGAGATTGAATTGCTTCCCTGGCCGCCTCGCTCTCCGGATCTTTCACCGATAGAAAACATGTGGTCCATGGTTGCTCTACGATTGACCCAGATTCCATCCCCAGCTGCCACAGCAGATCAACTTTGGCAACGTGTGGAAGCTGCTTGGTCTGCTGTACCCCAAGAACTCATCCAAAGTCTCTTTGAATCAATGCCGAGGCGTGTGGCAGCGGTGATCTCCAACAATGGCGGCTACTCTGGCTACTGATTTTGGCAGGAACCACACTTCACAGAAGTCTATAAATTTAATCATTTGATACTTGGTCAATATGTTATCTACAAAATAAATTTTGTTGTGATATCTCTTGTCTTTCTTGGTGTTGCAATTTTGGTGGCCAGCAGTGTGTGTATATATATATATATATATATTCATTCTTGGGCCCGTATTCCTGGGATACATGCTATCCCACCCCGTAAGGAAAAGGTTAAATAGAGGTCCGACTGTATTTCAAAAATGCAGCATTTGTGGAAAATCAACTTAAAGAATACGATATGGCTTGAACAAGGATTACCATAAAACTGATACGACTGCCCTCGGGTGGACAAATTGCGAGATAGAGATGTGTCGCTTCTCGTGCACAATGGGGCACTTCATATTTTTCAATGGCATAACCTCAAAATTGCCATTTTTTGACTTGTGTCAATTTTCTTAACAGGGTTGCGATATATATTAAAATATTTCAATTCATATTACGTTAAAATTTGAATCCTTACGACATTTCTCACAGTAATTCGATGCACGACCCGATCATCTATAGTCGCTCGAAGCTGAGCTTCAAGCTACAACTGGTCAGGTCAGTTTATCTCTTGGGTTATAAAAAGTTTACCCACAGTACTCAAAAAACCAAATGACCCCGGAATCAGGTCCTGTTCATAAAAGACGATGCGTAGCTGCGAAACCTGTGTATATAAGGAGGTGCAGGTTGTAACGACTCCCGTAAAATAGCGAATATTTTGTGCGCGGAAATTCCGGGAAGACTAACCAACGCGCGGTTTGTGCACATAATTGATTTAGACGGCTGGAGACAGATAGTCTTGGCGACGTAAAGACTGGTAGTACTACCGACAGCTCGTGGAACAGTTCGTCACCTACAAAAGGGAAGTTGCCGACCAGAGGCACCTAATCGTCTAGGAACAATAACTGAATAAAGGAAGGCGGCGTTTTCCAGACCAATCGAGAACGTTCAGAGGAGGTATATAAAGTCGCCGGAAGCGAGTTACAGTCAGTCAGTCAGTGATTCAGAGACTAAGTTATTCAGAGGGACGCTGGAGCCGGAGACATGGAGATACTGTCGGGCCTAGATAGACTTGAATGAGTGTAGCGACAACTCAAGTCTGACCTTCATCGTCGATACCATGAACCCAAGAATCTAATTTATATATATATATATATATATATATATATATATATATATATATATATATATATATATATATATATATATATATATATTGTAAATAGCCTGTATTTAGTCGTGAAATGCAAAATCAGACATTCTACGACCCGTTTTGTTGCCGTTCTTTTTTCGCCACCCACGACTTAACTATTCAAGATAACTATTTAAAGCATTAAATACAAACAGGCTGGCAGTCTTTTATTTAAGGCAAAGTCCTTACAAGGTGTATATAAGGAGGGATTCTCGATCTGATGTTCAAGATTTCTGTTGCATTTCGACTGCGGATATCTTACGTCGACCGTAACAATGCCTCGCCGAAAGACTCGTCCTCATTACGAGCATATTTCAGAGTTTGAAAAAGGCCGTGTCATCGGATTGAAAGAAGCTGGTTGGGCAAATCGAAGAATCGCTCGACATCTGGGTCGAAGCGATTCAGCGATTAGACGATGCTGGCAAGAGTGGGTCAACAACGATAGTTTTAAGCGACAGAACGGCAGCGGTCGACCTAGGACCACAACAGAACGGGAAGGCAAAGCGATTGTCGAACTGCTGTCACATCACCGGATTCGTCGTTATCAACTATCCGACGTGTGACCCGCACACAAGTGTCCAACACGACCATTGACAGACGACTGAGAGAGCGGAATCTACGCTCACGCAGACCGTTACGCCGCTTATCCCTTACGCCCGTACACCAATTACAGTGGTGCTTAATTCGATCAACTCGGAACCGCGCTGACTGGAGACGTATAGTCTTTAGTGAAGAGTCCTGTTTCCTACTGTGTCCTAACGACCACCGAAAACGTGTGTGGAGACATCCAGAGCAGCGCGGGGGGTCCTGCCCTTACTATCGCAAGCCACACAGGCCCACAACAGGGCATTATGGTCTGGGGTGCCATTTCCTGTGATAGCCAGACATCTTCGGTAGTCATTAGTGACACATTTACAGCACAGCGGTACGTAGACGAAATTCTACGTCCCGTTGCCGTTCTTTTTTTCGCCACCCACAACTTACTATTCAAGATAATGCTCGGCAACATACGGCACGTGTTAGTATGAATTGTCTTCAAGCTTACCGAACACTTCCTTGGCCACCTAGGTTGCCTGATCTCTCCCCCATAGAGTACATTTGGGACGTGATGGGAGGCGATTGCAACTTTTTGGAATGCTGCCGATTTAGCCCGACAGTTTGGCAATTTGGCAAGAAATCCCGCAGGACACCATCCGGGAACTCCGTCTATGCCACGCTGCATCACAGCTTGTATCCAGACCAAAGGTGGACCAACGCCGTATTGACATCCTCACTTTGTAACGATCAAACTCTAGAATAAATCATTCAATTGTTCTAAAATTTTAATAGTTTTTTGTTCTGTGCATGTCCTTTATCCACCAATTTTTGTCGGAATCGGACAACTCCTTCCGTCTTTTTTTTTTTTTTTTTTTTCGGAGTGTATTAAATTTTTTTCCATCATTTTTGCCAGACTCTCACTTACCTCTTTACGCACTATTTTCACACTTATCAATTCTGGTGATGTCCCATTGTGCTGTCAATTCACTCACTTGCTGTCAAGTTTTCTGACCTTTCGTCGCGGGTTCGAAACTCGGCGACTCCTGTATTACTTCATTATTATTATTATTATTTTAAATATTTTTTTGTTTTGAAACTTTTTTTTCGCTTTTCTTCGCAGAATTAATTTTTCAACTGTATTTTTATAACCATATTTTTATTAACTTGCTTTCTTGTATGTTTGTGTGTGTGTTTGTCTAGTACAAATCTTGCAATCGATTTTTTACTAACTTCTCGACTAGCTAGACATTTGAAACTTTTAGAATAGCTCAGAACACGATGACAATACATTTTTTTAATACTTTTAGCCATCTTTAAGCAGAATTAAATTAATTTTCAGTTATTTTCAGTTAATTTTGTTTTGTAGACTGGTGCAGTCATCTATTGGCCGGAAAGGGAACTAGTCAAATGCAACAAGTCAAACAAGTCAAATGCAAGTTAACTTCCAATTAATTTCATTTTTTTTCAAGTTGATGGGATAATTCATCAAAAAAATTTTAAAAAAGTATTTATTAATACATAGAATTGTCAAGCTTATATAATTCAACAGAAAATTTAAAAACATGGTATATAAAAAGTCTTTTTATCTTGAAATTATTTTTAAATTAATTTTTACTGATAAGGGCGTAATGTAAGACTTTTTTTTTGATTTGCTGAGCATTATTTGATTTCAATTGTCACTTAATTACTGGAGATAAAGTCTTTGAGCGTGGAGCTTCAAACAACTTTAAATTCCTTAATCCTTACTTAAAAAAAAAAAGTTTAAATTTTCCGTTTCGGTGAAGATTAATCCTAAGTCATACAGTCATTTGGTGGATATTTAGAGGCATAAGTCATACAGTCATTTGGTGGAGATTTATAGTCATAGGTCGTGGTCGTACAGTCATTTGATGGAGGTTTACAATCATAAGTCATACAGTCATTTGGTGGAGATTTATAGTCATAGGTCGTGGTCGTACAGTCATTTGATGGAGGTTTACAATCATAAGTCATACAGTCATTTGGTGGAGATTTACATTCATAAGTCATACCGTCATTTGGTGGAGATTTACAAATATAAGTCAATAACATTTTGATCGCACGAACAGAAATCTAACACACAGGAAGTTTCTAATCTCGGGGAAATTCCAAGAAAATAATTTGATTTCAAACTTTTCGAATTATTTAAAACATAACGTCCCATTTCTCAGATTTCTTCAGATCTTTCTATTTAAGAAGTGAAAATTAACTTTCGAATTGTTAAAATGCAGCATATTTCCGGTGGGTTAAATTTATACTATTTACTTTGTTCACCTCTATGCCTGCAAACAGAGTTCAACAGAAAAAAATAAAAAATAAAATGACTGTGTTTATTTTTGAAATCTACTTATTTTGGTAATAATACGTTATTTAGAGGGTTCAACTTTTTGGGAGTAGCTACTGGTAGGAAGGTTTTAGCCGATAATAGTAATAACCAAAATAATAATCGGGTGAAAGCAAACACATTTTGAAAATCTCAAGATGTTTGAAGTGGCTCGCAAGATCCTGAGTCATTCACTCTAACAATTGCGGCAAACCAATCCGGCAGCTTTTCTTCTTTTAAAATAATCATAATAAAGCGATAAATTTAGTCACTTTTCCCAGAAACGAACTCATGCGTTATCCCCAATTGCAGCCGTCTTTTCCCCAGTATGGATTTTTCTTTTTCGGTAGCGGTTTTACGTTTCAGAAGCGGAGAAAACTTTTTTACGGCAGATTTCGTCATTTGAAGAAGAGAATGGCTCCTCTTTTTTTTTCTTTTCCAAGCAAGTAGATGGAAATCCCTCTTTAGTTCCTCTTTTGATAGCTTCATTTCGGATCTTGAAAGCTAAAACACACGCATTCGTGTTTGTTCAAGGTAAATTCAGCACCTGTTGTTTAAGTAAACTATTATGCTCGTTATTGGCATGATAAAGTTTCAATCTAGTTGACTGGAGAAATTTAAATATTTTCAGCGTGACAAGGAAGTGGTATGCGGAGATGAAAATCCTGCTGTAGGCAAGCGGCGTTCATGTCACATTCAACTGCAATCAACAACAGCTCCCAGGGGAAGATATCAAAATGATATAAAATATTAATTTTAAATATTCCCGGCTTGTGGCGGCTCTGTGGTACAGAGCGCTGGTTTTTGGTGCTGAGGGTGCTCGGATCGAATCCCGCTACCAAAAAAATGCCTCCGTTAGTGAAGTCCCTACCTAGGGGGTAATGATGTCCGCCTATATGGTGCCCCCATAATAAAATGGACGGTAAACTGCGGCGTAGTATAGGCGAATGTTTGACGAAAAGTGCCTTCGCTAATATATATATATATATATATATATATATATATATATATATATATATACCCGAGATTAATGCTCCTAATAATTTGATCATGCATTGTATAGAACACATTGTTAAAGACAGGCCTTCTTACTTCATCATGAAAAATTATTAATTTTTCATGAGATTTCTCAAACATTTATGAAAGAGGCTAAAAAGGGGTAAATAATGATGAAAATTCAGCTGTACGCAAATGACGTCCATATAATGTTCAGCTGCAATCGACAACAGCTGGAATATCTTAATATTTTCATCAAACGAGGTGCATTCAAGTTTTGACGTCTCCTATTCTTTTCCTCTGAAACTGACATACACTAGGACAGGGGTCTCCAAACTTTTGAGCCTAATGGCCGCACTGACTCCTCAACTAAGTCCCAAGGGTCAAGACCTAGCTAGCTAGCTCATCATACCAACATATTGTAGCTTTGAATTACGCGCAAATTTTCGTTTCGGGACTAGCCGGCGAGTGAGATATCTATGGCGCAGGGCGGAGAGAAGAGAAGAGTCATGTGCAGGACATGACAAAGCTACAGTAGTGCAGCGCTATCTTGCGAGGAGCGGCGGAATTACGCAAAAAACGTAAATTACGCTTCGTTAGTCGAAGTCATGAAGCTATGAGAAGCTATCTGTAGCTTCGTGGTCGAAGTGTACAACGCCATCGTGTATCGAGTAGCGGAGCTAGAACATGTTCTGGAAAAGTTCTGCTGAGTGGTCGCTTGTCTGGAAGATTCGAGTACTTTCGAGAGTTTTCTAATATGTTCTACGCACCGAGGACACGTGGTACAAATACGGGAGACAACCGAGAGTTGCAAAGTTCCAAAGTTTTAATTTGAAGTTGCAAGTGAAATCTGAAAAGCGAAAGCAATGTGAACAAGGCCTTACGTCCTTTTCACACTGAATCTAGAGTGTTACGTAGCATCAGCGATAAAAAATTTAACCAATCACAGAGCTCAATGCAGTGACCACGTGGTACGTTAAACCAATCACAGGTCATGTCAAAATCTTGGTGCCAACGGAGAAATGCAAAACAATGCTCCGGAAGCAATGTGAACAAAGCCTTAGGACCTGTTCACATAGGAGTCCGTGGCGTTGCGTTAAGGAAAAGATGATGTTGAGACGAAAATAAACCAATCATAGGCGTTAAAAATGTCATTGCTAATCGTTTGGAGGCATATGATTGGTTTATTTTCGTCTCAACGTCATCTTTTCCTTAACGCAACGCACGGACTCCTATATGAACAGGCCCTAAGCCCCAAAAATGGTACACAGGAGAGCCACGAGGAGGTTAATCACTAGCCCCTTGAAGTAACTAAGTTATTGAATATACTCGTTGTTAGAAATCAACTGCATAAATCCATTTCACGTGATTTCTCATTTGAACAAAGAAATTGGCGTCTGGCATCACCATTTAGCTCTCTATCTCATAAATAAGTCCGTTTTGTTTAAAATATCATTCTATCTTATTCTCAAACCATAATTCATAGCCTTTTCCATTTATCACAATTTCAATAGTAAACTTTCAAAAGGGATTTATAGTAATGGAGAAATCGCTGGGAACCCGTCAAGTTGATAAAAACAACAATCCTTCCAAGAACGTTGCGGTTGGCCGTAGAGTAATGAACGCCATCCGAAAGCTTCAAGGGAAAAAAGGAATTTCTCTGCAGGATTTGAAGAAATACCTCCGGGACGAGAAGAATATGGATCTTGAAGTCTTTAACTCTGACGTAAAACTGGCTTTGAAAAGCGGTGTAGATAAAGGAATACTGAGCAAAGAGAGCGGAAATTACATGGTATTAAATTCTAAATTATTTTTAAATCACATTTTACGGTATCTGTCTTGCGGTAATCATCAAATATGTGCATGTGTTATCAACTGATGATTCACCAAGTTTTAGACCGGTATTAATGTTTGTAAACTCTGATTTTTAAAATTTTGAATTCGAACTAATAAGTTAGATCCCTCCAGTTTTAAAGGTTTTCAATGCAATTAAATGCTTTTAAAAAAATAAAGATTAAAAATAAAGCTATATGTCGGAGATGGTAAAATTGAATTTCTGGTGCAAGTTGCCGATAGTGAGTTGGCCTGTTTTGAAAAGGTTGCGAAAATGGTAGGAGGAGGTCCTAATATATCCTGCGTCGGATTGTTTTGGCGCCAAAGTTGGCAAAGTTGAGTCTTAAGTTGGGTAAATGTAAAGAAGTGGGAACCCCTTGGCGTGGTTTGGCGAAGTTTTCAAAATTCACCAAAGTCATATTAAAAGACAACGGTAACGGCAACATAGAAGACAACAAAATAACCAGTTTTAGGCAATTTAAATAGCATAAATATTTCAGAAAAAATCCTAAATGATATTCTTTCCTCAGAATTGAAATTAAAGAACAAGATATTGTAATGCAAACAATAAAACGAAAACAAGCACTAATAATTAAAACTCATCAGTCGAAGGTTAATTTTAGGTTGACAATAATAAACTCTTAGCGTCTATGTCACTGAAGTCTGTTACATACAAATTTGTTATCCATTTATAAGACTGATAGAACGCGTAAGATAACAATAAGTTTGGCGCATTTATCGCCCACATTAAAAGGGGTAACCACTTTTTTACAAAAGCCTAATTGAAGAATTCTAATTGTAGTAATTCCTACTTAAAAAATTGCCAAATTCTTTACAAGAGGCTAATTTTAATGTAAATTTGGCGAATTTTGAGGGGTACCCACTTCTTTGCATTTACCCTGAAGTTGTACTCCTGTCCTGAGTTTTGCTTAATTTATGCAGTTAGGACACCAAACAGAGGCGGATCATCTAAACAGCTCTCATTTGCTGGTAGGTAGGCCTTATCGATTCCGAACGCTACAAACATCCTTGCCAATAGAGGGACTCGAACCCACAGACTCTGTTGGAAAACCACTTCACACAGTTTTAAAACTTTTCGCCCGTTATCAAATATTTATATCAAAATTTAACTAGTATCAATAAGATAGTTAGCGAAGAAATAACGTTAGAATTTGTGCTACTCTCCAATTATAAGTCCTGTCGCCAATGCGACTATGACTCTTGGCGAGGAAAAGTTGTTCTCTTTTGATTGCAGAAACCGGGGGTTTGATCTCTTACAAGCCACCGCGCCTCGGCGTTACTAATGAAACAATTCTAAGTGTATGTAAGACGTGGCCAGTGCTATATCGGCAAAAGACGTTTTACTGTTTATTTTACTTAGCGTATTAGGCTTCTTCGAAAATGGCGCTTTCCAAAGTTAACACACCGTGGAATCTTCCCATTCGCGAGAAAAAGGTCTAACTTTTCTGTAGGAATTCTGTATTTTACCTTCCGGACGGGAGTGTGAAAACGGACAATCAGAGAAAATGTATTTTATAGAGAAATACATTTTGGAAATGCAGTAAAAGAAGCTGGGATTCGCGTCGACATATGTATGAAACGAAGTAGCTTAGCGTTTGTGATTTACGCTTTATTCACTGCTGGCGCGATGGATTATCGTCTACAAAGTTTTTCCAAAAACATTTATCGATGTCTAAAAGCTACAGTTAATTGGAGTAATTACATACTGGAAATTTTTGTGGAGACTCGTAATGGGAGGTATCAATGTAACTGGCGACTTTTCGCGTTGCGTTGACGACAGGTTGGTATTATGTGAAAGTACCGAATAGGTTAATATAAAATATTGAATGAAGAATTTACAAAAAATAATTTAATTATTTGCACAAAATATCCTAAATTTATTAATCGGGAGTAGTTGGAAAACAATCTATTCAAAATATAGGAATTATTATGTGAGATAACTAGGGTGTTGGAACATAAGCTCTTTTAAAATGTTATCGCCATTTTTGACGCAATATAAAATTTCGGCATAGGATATAGCATTTCTTCCTAACTAACATTACTAATCAGCCAGTTTTTAAATATGAAGAAAAATGTTCATCTAAAATTCAATAATGGATCATAATTTGACTCATTTTTTTCTCTAGTGACTTTTCCAAAATCATATATTTGCAACGCTGTCCAGTTCAAAACAGCATCATTGAAAAGTTCAAAGGGCTTATACAAAAATTAAAACCATAAAACTTAACTTGACTGTGAGGTAGGTTAAAAATAGAAGGTAGAAGAAATGTGCAAGAAAAAAATAATATACCGCATCCATTATTTTATTATTTTAAAATTATCTATTATTTTATTTCATTATTTTACTTCTGTCTATTATTTTACACTATGAAAAAATTCCCCATATTTCCCACAAAAGTATCTCAAACTGAATACATTTGAGACCAGAACGATAGAACAGCATGGAAGTTCCAGTGGCGATATCGACTGTCATTTGGCATCCACCCATTAATTGAATTAAGCCGGTAAAAGTACAGAGAGTGAAGTAAAATATTAAACAAGATTTCATGCCTAAGGCTACTGTATACTAACCCTACAGGATTCGCTCACCCCAATGTTAACCTATGGAGAAAGTGTGTCTACTATTTACAAATACATAAATGCCGATAATTCAATAAAAATGGTATTTTCAGACAGCTTGAACTTTTCTGCACCTTGCAACAAGATTCATTGTATAAATTTCGTCCACTAAATAAATTTCGGAGCGTTTTAAACACACTCTACCATATTTCCCCCCGAAGAATTTAAATTAAAAAATATGATTTGTATTTTTTTAAACCAAAAATGCCCCTTAGTGCAAAATTTCTTTCTCTATCACAGAATACAATTAAAAAAAATTTTAAATCCAAGGCGTCAATCTTTGGACAAATTGACTCCATAGGTTAACATTGAGGTGATAGAATTCAATAGGGTTAGTACACAGAAGCCTTGATTTTGAATTCACTCATTAAAATGAATAAAAGTGTTGTTTACAATGCATAAGCCTATTTTTCTGTACTTTAAAACACTATATGTAGAAACTAATAAAAACTACTAATTACTTTTTAGTTAGCTTTTTGCGAGCGAGTTACACATTGTGTTCTTGACTTGGAATTTCGACACTACTCACGGCAGTAAATGTTTCATTGTAGGTGCGAGAAGCTAAACGGAGGCGCAGCAGAAGCCGATCGAGAGGAGGTACATCCAAAAGGAGGAGGAGGTCTTCCCGCAGGAGGAAAAGTCGTTCTCCGGGCAAAAGGAGTGGTTCCAGGAGGAGAAGGCGTTCCAGGCGCCGAAAAAAGTCCGGAGACGATGAATGAGAGTGGATCGAGCAGTTTCTCTGGAGATTTTCAAAATTTTTACAAGGACAGTTTGCCAGTAATCCAAAACTCCATGAACAGTAAAAAGTGCCTGATACTATTAAGATATATAGCATCTTCGTTGTAGTAATTGAATTTAAATTTACATATGAATATTTTAGTTAATAACTGTGTCGTTTTATTGTACACCTTGCTAAGATTAGGCTTGACATCTAAATAATACGGTTTCAGTAGTTTAATGTAACCTTGTGATTTTAGGAAGACTTCTCACTAAGGGAAGGCGACTTTTAAATTTATCGTTAAAAAATGATGTAGCACTCGAAGAATCAGCGTTCGCAATCGTTTCGTATAATGCAGATGGGACTTCTTTGACATGGAAGCTGACTCATCAGCCTCCATCTTGTTTCACAATCTCGCCAAAATACACTCCACACAATATCTTTATTGTTGCTGTTAAAAAGCCAGTTTATAAAATACTAGCTGAAAACCCGCGCTTCGCTACGGAGTACATTCAAATTAAATACCACGGTCAACGTATGCAATTTATGCCAAAAAATAAATATATATATTTATAATAAATGCGATGATCAATGTATACAATTGATGTAAAATATATATCTATCTATATATATATATTTATAAAAAAAATCGTAAGGGATATGCATTTTTTTTTTTATAATATCCAATCGTCTGCTGCATTAGAAAGAGAAAAAAATATTTTTTTGTCTATTTAGTTGTTACGCACGTGACGATAAATTTATTGAAAGTACCAGAAAAAGAAATCACGTGATCAGCATTTAATGAATTAAATTCTAAAAATTAATCTTTAAAAATTCACGAAAAATCAGGAAATGGAGGTAAAAATTCGAAAAAAATTTCATTTTGAAGGATTTTTTATGATCTTTCTCGTGATATAAATTTTATAACCCTCAATGTATTATTTGAAATGCAAACGTAAAAAAAGTTTAAAAAACAGCTTAAAAATTTAATTTAAAAAAATCTAAGAATATATGAAAAATCTTTCTTAATGCACCCCTACACTATTAGAAAAATCGCCATACAAAATTTCAGCCCTTTAGGTCCAGCGGTTTGGTCTGTGCGTTGTATGTCAGTCAGTCAGTCAGTCAGTGAATGAATGAGTCAGTTTCGGAACTGTTTTATATATATAGATAGATATAGATTAAACGTTTGTCACTTGGAGAAACGTTTAATTGACAAAACGTTTACAATATAGACGTTTACAATATAAACGTTTACAATTGACAAATGTTTATAGATACACATTGGTATCTCAAAATTAGAGTAAGAGATGAAATAAAAATACAAAAATAAAAAAAGGATTTTAAGTAAAGAATGTTTTTTTAATTATTTTAAGCACCTAAAATAATATTCAAATTAATATTACGTTACTTAATAATTGTGTGCACGTCCGCCATCTTGGATTTTTTTGCGCCAACTTGGCGATTTTACCGTGTTTTGAGGAGTGGAAAAATTCTCGCCAATGTGTTTTAAGCGGTGTTTTCAAAACGCTGGACTTTGAATTTTTTTAGCTATTTTAATAAAAACCACCTGTTTAAATTATGAAACTTAGAAAAATTTTTGAAAAATCATTTAAACGTTGGACTTAGATTTATTGTTTGGTTTTTGATAAAAACCACTTTTTTCTGAAAAAATCGTTCTCAAATATTGGAAATTTTGGGTTTTTCTTTTAGCTTTTTTAATAAAAACGACCTTTTTAAATTGTGAAACTTAGAAATATTTTTGAAAATCATTTAATCGTTGGACTGAGATTTTTTTTGTCATTTTTAATTAAAAACTACCTTTTCAAATTATGATCCATATGAAAATTTGGTCAAATGAATTTTACTTACAGATAAAATTTCAATGCCATCTATTCAGTTTGCCCTAACTCTTTGACTAATAGCAATGAATCACCAAAATATTATGCCAATATATTGTTAATTAGAAAAAAATACAGCATTTTCGTACCACCTAAATAACTTGCAATTTAAAAATTATCTAAAATTCAGCTTTGAAAAATGTAAAATAATTATGAACCCATAAATTTATGGTGAGTAACCAGATCCTCTCTTTTTTTTTTTTTTTTTTTTTTGTTGTTAGGGCATTGTGGTAATGAAATTTTACTTCAGATTTGACCTTAACCAAATATTTGGTGCATACAATAAAATCGGGACAAGGATTATTTGACCATTTATCCTGCTGTGTTGGAAATAAGAAAAAAAAAACCCTTTTCCTAAACCAATAACTTAACCTTAACTAACTTTTTAACTTAGGTTCCTCGGGAGAGAGAAGTTGAACTTCAGTTATTTAAATTTATTTGTAATCCACTACAACTTGGAATTATACAATATTTTAAAATATATTGTATTTAAAATGTATACTGTATTTTACATTTTACGAAAAAATGATGGCAGATAATTTTTACTTCAAATAAATGAAATGGTGTATCATTATAGTATACTAATTGACAATCGATAAACAAAATTAAAAGCAACTTAAATTTAATAAGTTAACGAAAAACTGATAATGGATTCAAAAATTTTCAACAAAAAGACTCTTAGTTTTAAAAATAATTTACTCTTTTGAGTCTAGTCAATTTGACTCAGATTTCCAGGTCAAGGCCAAGATCTGACCTAAAATTATTATACTGTAATTAAAAGATCACATCAGAAATAACTGTTTGATCTTAAAATTAGAGAATTTGACATTGGGTTATTTTTACCAGAACGCAATAATTATCGCCATGCGAAATGCGCCAAACCCTGGCGGAAAAATCCAAGATGGCGGCCGTGCACACAAATCTAGAGTATTCCCCCTAACTTTATTTCTACTGATCAGATATACATAATATATAGCCTATGTCCATCTGGAATAATGTACCTTTCAAACAGTGAAAGAATTTTTCAAATAGGTGCAGTGGTTCCGGAGATTACCCTCCACGTACAAAATCTGCTCTCTCTTTATATATTAGTATAGATCAATGTTAAAATTTCCATATTCGACTAACGGCGTCTCTAGTGCTACTTTTTGTCAATAAGGTGCCGAAAAAACGATAAAGTTATTGTAGTTCAGTATTGCAGTATCAGTAGTATTTGTAGTATCAGTATTGCAGTTTCGGTGACGCCATCGCTTTCAGGAGTAACTTGAACCCTACGCCTCTGTGTTCTTTTTTGGGATGCATATCGCAGAGCATAATTCTCTAAGACGAAAAAAAGCTTTAGAAAGGACTTGCATGAAGTCCTCAGCTGACGTCATACGGCGAGATCACAGGCTTCACGGACGTGGCGGAGACCGCACCGACCTGATCTCCTCGAGATTTTTAAAAATCTCAAAAATTCGAGTATCTTTGCGACTCTGGGACACCCGACGCGTGAGGAGCACGTGGAATCGGCCCGAAAGTTTCTTGTTTTCTCGATCGGTAGAGGGAAAAATCGAAATTTTGATAATCTGACGTCACCGCTTTCACGGTTAATACGGAATACGCGCTAACACTGTATTATCGGGTTTCTGGGCAGAAGATTTTTCGAGTAATAGAACTTTAGGATGAATTAATAGCGTCTCTAGTGGTACCTTTTTGCCAGAAAGGTGCCAAAAAAACCCCGATAAATGTGCACGACTCTTTCGGTGACGTCATCGTTTTTAAGAATAAATTTAAATTCCTTTTTGGGTTACATTTGACAGAGCATTCTTCATTTAGACCAGGGGTCTCCAAACTTTTTAGCCTAAGTGCTACACTGACTCCAACTAATTCAAGGGACCCAGACCTAGCTATCTAGCTCATCATACCAACATACTATAGTTTTGAATTACGCGCAAATTTTTGTTTCGGCACTAGCCAGTAAGTGACATCTATCCCCGGCGTTACACATTCGCGAAAGAGGAGAGTAGAGTAGGGGGAAAGAGAGTGATAAATGGTTGTGTAAATGATAACCCGACTATTCCCCACTCCACTCGTGGCGCTCGCTTCGGAAGCGGTTTCTTGAAGAGCGGTCAAAGGAACGAGGTCCCTTCTCCCCCCCCCCCACATTGGGTGGTCAAAGGAGGAATGGTGACCGGATCGCGCTTTTCGGAAAGAGATGAAAGGCGAGTCAAGGGGGTCAAAGGTCAAAGGGGTTGAATGACGTCGGGAGGTTGCGAGAGGCGGGAATGTGGGAAGGTCATTCGGGTCTATTAGTCACGCTCCTGGAGTGTGACTAATGTCTCACGAGGGGACGAGGGGTGGCTGATTCGCGAATGTGTAACGTCGGCTTTAGGCGCAGGGCGTAGAGTTGAGAAGTTAAGTGCATGACGTAGCAAAGTTACAGTAGTACAGCGCCATCTTTTGGGAGCGGCGGAATTATGCAAAAATGTTAATTATGCTTGATTAGTGGAAGTATACAACGCTATCTTGTAACGAGTAGCTGAGCTAGAGCATGTTCTGGAAAAGTTTTTACTACGTGGTCGCTTGTCTGGAAGATTCGAGTACTTTCGGGGGCTTTCGAATATGTTCCAAAGTTTGAATTCGGTGTGAGATCAGGAAAGCGAAATATAGTACGACTAGAGTGTTTTGCGACTATAATTTTTTAGTGAAAATACAGAGTGTTTAATTGTGTTTCATTTAATTAAAAGTGTCTTAAAGATAAATCCAGTGCATTTTGTTTACTTAGAACTCTTGCTCTTAATAATATTAATTAGCATTATTTTGATTTGAAGTTACGTCCTTTTTGTGAATATTGGTATAAATATGTAAAAGAGACGAAAGATAGATAGTGAGTGCAGAAAATTTAAAGAGCAATGGGAGATTCCAATATTTTGTGATTGAGTCAAGTAATGAGCAATGTGTATCATTTTCAATGAAACAATATCAGTCCTCAAAGAATACAATATAAAACGCCATATACATTCTCAAATCTACTTCAAATTTACAGGAAGCCTACGGTTAGAAAAACCTGAATCTTTGAAACGCGGGTTGAAATCTCAGCAACTGTTGTTTAAGAAAGTAAATGATGAACAAAAAGCAGCAACTCATGCTAGTTTCCGCGTGGCTCATTCAATAGCGAAAGTTGGGAAACCATTTACTGACGGCGAATTTAGTACGGATTGCATGATTGCAGCAGCATAAGAAATGAGTCCGGGAAAAGCTAATTTATTTAAAAACATCAGTTTGTCATGAAACAACGTGCCTCGAAGAGTAGATGATATTGCAGAAAATATATTAATTCCAATGCCTGACAAAAATTGACACTGGGAGTGGTTCTCTTTGGCCCTGGATGAGTCCAACAGATGTTTCAGATACTGCTCAGGTGTTACTTTTTATTAGAGGGATAGATAAAAATTATGAACTGTTTGAAGAGCTTCTCGACGTTCAGAGCATTCACGACACGACCACTGGAGAGGATATTTTTAAAGGAGGTGAAAATGTTGCTCAGAAAAACAATCTTCAATAAAAAGCTTGAACTGTATCACTACTGATGGTAGCAAAAACATGTGTGGAAATAATAAATGTTTCGTTGTTCTCGTATCAAAAGCCGTAGAAAATGACGGTGGTTCAAAAACTTAATCACATATTGCATCTTTCATCAACAGTCTTTGTGCGGAAAAAATGCTTGGAAATGTCAGAAGTTTTAAAACCATTCATGTCAGCTGTTAACTATATCAGATCATATGCACTCAATCATCGTTCATTCGAGTTTATTGAAGACATCGGAGAAAATGACCTACCGTATTATACTGCAGTATACTGGCTTAGTTGCGGAAAAGTTCAAACACAATTTTTTTAGCTCCGAGCAATAATCGAAATTTTTTTGAATGAAAGGAATCGTCCTCTGGCTGAGTTATAAAACAATGAGTGGTTATGAAAGTTATCATTTTATACAGATTTAACTAAACATGTGAATGACCTTCGTTTAAAATTACTAAGAAGAAACCAGCTTCTGCCTGATTTATGCACTCATATTAAGTCCTTTTGACAAAAAATTGTTTTGTTTCAATCTCAACTCAACAACAACAACAATAAAAAATTTTCAGGTAGTCTCACTACTGAAAGTACCGCCGATTATTAACGTAGGATTACTTATCTCGTTGCTCACCTCTTTTTTTTTTTTTTCTTCTTCTTCTTCTTTTTTGGGAGGCGGGGGGGGGTTGACTTTTCTGGTACTTTTCTGTTTAACTGTTTACTGCTACTGGGTTTGGCGCGCTGCCAAAATTATACCTCGCGATGGAATCTGAACTTTTTCTTTCCGGAGGACCGTTATCGAGGAACGTAATCTTACGTTAAAATGTTTCACGCATTTTTATACGTGTCAAACATTCAGTCAGCAAACTGAGATTCCATTTCCGGTAGATTTCGCAATTGGAGCTTTAGGTGCTTTAGAAATAAATTTTGAGTCTCGTCTTTCAGATTTTGACGCAATTGCAAGCGATATCACGATTTTTCCAAATCCTTTTAACCCCGATATCGAAACCCTTACCCCAGAACTTCAAATGGAAATGATTGATTTGCAATGTAGCGATATTTTTAAAGAAAAATATTTTATAAGTCATCCTCGCTGGAATGTTTAAAGAGTCTTCCACTCACACAGTTTGATCAGTTGCATAAAGCTTCCGGTGGCTTCTTTTCCGCTTTCGGCACTACTTATCTGGCTGAAAAAAACATTCTCCAAAATGAAGTATACAAAAAATATTTACAGATACAAATTAGATGATGAGCATTTGGAGCCGCTGCTGATAATTTGCACTAGTAAACTTGATCCACAACTGCAAACAATTGTCAGTGGAAAGTTGCGGCTACATAAATCTCATTAATCATAATTATAAATCTTCTCTCTATATAAAAGAGTTCCGTAACTGACTGATTGATTGATTGACTGACTGACTGACTGACAGATAACGCACAGACCAAACCGCTGGACTTAAAGGGCTGAAATTTTGCATGGCGATTCTTCTTATAGTGTAGGGGTTCACTACGAGAGATTTTTGAAAAAATTTTCTTAGATTTTTTAAATTGAAATTTTAAGCTGTTTTTGAAACATTCTTTAAAGTTTGCTTTTCAAATAAATATCAGAGGGTTATAAAATTTAAATAACGAGAAAAATCCTAAAAATTCCTTTAAAATGAAATTTTTTTCGAATCTTTACCTCCATTTTCTGATTTTTAGTGAATTTTTAAATATTACTTTTTAGAATTCAATTTATTAAATGCTGATCACGTGGTTTCTTTTCTTTTTGTGATACTTTAAACTAATTTCGCTTCACGCGCATAACAACTAAATAGACAAAATATATATATTTTTTCTTACTAATGCGGCAAACGGTTGCACACTACCAAAAAAATTTTAAAATACAGTAAAAGAAATGTTCCTCACACTGTACTATATTAACTGTACTATATTCTTTAGTCTGTTCTATTAGATTCAATTTGTATATTTTCTTCTACATTATTTTGTCTTTAAAAAAATCCGTTACGATTTTTTTAAATATATATATACTAGCTTTATATACCCGGCGTTGCACGGGTGAACCCTTAATAAAGCTTACTTGTATGATATGTATATTTGTATTTTATGGCAATCTATACCCCTCTCCACTGGTCATCATCCCATATTATAATAACCCCCCCCCCATGCTAATGTCAGCATTAAAATGTTTCTTTCAATTTTGATAACCCACTGGATCCCGGCCCTTCGAGGAGTTTTAGGGCTACCCCGTAAACCCTTGTGAAAATCGCCGGTTTCATAAACAAAGAATTACCTGACGTTGCCCAGGATAATAAAAATGAATGGAGTTAACCTGAGCTCTAGATGTATACGTACTAACAACCAAAATATATACAATTCACACACACACACACACACACACCTTTCCACACTTCATTTAATTAAGGTTGATCTCTCTCTTTTCTCCTACCACCAATTTGGTGTTCAAAATGGTGATATATAGAAAATATAAATTATTGGATTGTTTCTAGCAATTTTTTTAAAATCTAAAGCGAATGTCGAAAAATCGTGACATTGATCTTGTTTGTTACATTTAATCGTGTTTCTTCAATTTTAAATCAAGAATCTTATGGATATCTGTTTCCTTCTTTGAGATATGACGGAATATGTAAAAAACACGTAAAAACACGTTTAGCCCCCCCTAACCCCCTTGGGGGCCGAATTTTGAAAAATCCTTAAATTGGTTTTTAGGTATTCATATTCCTTACATTTTAAAGCAAGAATCTTATGGATATCTGTTTCTTTCTTTGAGATATGAGGTAATATGTAAAAAATACGTTTTGCCCCCTCCCCCCCCCCCCCAATGGGGCCGAATTTTGAAAATCCTGAAATTAGTTTTAATGTATTCGTGTTCCTTACATTTTAAAGCAAGAATCTTATGGATATCTGTTTCTTTCTTTGAGATATGAGGTAATATGTAAAAAATACGTTTTGCCCCCTCCCCCCCCCCCAATGGGGCCGAATTTTGAAAATCCTGAAATTAGTTTTAATGTATTCGTGTTCCTTACATTTTAAAGCAAGAATCTTATGGATATCTGTTTCTTTGTTTGAGATATGAAGGAATACGTGAAAAACACGTTAAGCCCCCCTCCCCGTCCCCTGGGGCCAAATTTTAAAAATCCTGAAATTAGATTTAAGGTATTCGTGTTCCTTACATTTTAAAGTAAGAATCTTATGGACATCAATTTCCTTCTTTGAGATACGAAAGAATATGTAAAAAACACGTTTTGCCCCGCTCCCCCCCCCCCTTGGGGGACGATTTTTGAAAAATCGCTTCTTAAATGACGCCTTCAGCACAAAAGTAATAAGCTCTTAAAATTTGATATCTGTATCTCCAATAGTTTTTGCTGGGTGTTGATTCCTTTATATATATAGATAAAACACGTAAGAACACGTTTAGCCCCCCCTCTCCCCCTTGGGTGACGAATTTTGAAAAATCCTGAAATTGGTTTTTAGGTATTCATGTTTCTTACATTTTAAAGCAAGAATCTTATGGATATCGATTTTCTTCTTTGAGATATAAAGGAATATGTAAAAAACACGTTTTGCCCCCCTCCCCCCCTTGGGGGGCGAATTTTGAAAAATCGCTTCTTAAATGACGCCTTCAGCACAAAAGTAATAAGCTCCTAAAATTTGATATCTGTATCTCCAATAGTTTTTGCTGGGCGTTGATACGTGTATGTATATATATATAAGTCAGGACTTCTTCCTTTATAGATATAGATATATATAGTGCATGTATATATTGGCATTAATTGCATACATTGGCCGTTGTATTTAATTTGAATGTACTCCGTAGCGAAGCACGAGTATTCAGCTAGTTGTATCATAAAAAACAATAATTATAATTACAAGATAAAAAGAACTTTTTATATTCCATGTTTTTAAATTTTCTGTTGAATTATATAAACTTGACAATTCTATGTATTAATAAATACTGTTTTAAAATTTTTTTGATGAATTATCCCATCAACTTGAAAGAAAATGAAATTAATTGGAAGTTAACTTGCGTTTAACTTTTCGTTCCCGTACCGGCCGACAGATGGCTGCACAAGTCTACAAAACAAAATTAACTGAAAATAACTGAAAATGAATTTAATTCTGCTTAAAGATGGCTAAAAGTATTAAAATAATGCATTGTCATCGTGTTCTGAGCTATTCTAAAAGTTTCAAATGTCTAGCTAGTCGGGAAGTTAGTTAAAAATCGTTTGCAAGATTTGAACTGGACAAACAGGCAAACACACAAACAAACAAGAAAGCGAGTTAATAAACACATGTAAATAAATTAAATAAAATATTGGCAGTTTTTCTGGGTGTCTTGGCTGGCCACAAAAAAAAAAAATCTGTAGCGGGCAAAATATGGCCGAATATTTGCCCCCCCCCCCCCCCCGGACCTACATTGTAAATTTTGCAATGTAATCAAAATAAACTTATGGCGGGCCGGATACAGGGCATGTCCGGGTTACCGTGGGCCGGATTAATGGAGCTCGTAGTTTGGAGACCCTTGTGTGTGTGTATGTACGCACTAGGAAGGTGTCACATCTCAACATAGTCTCCCACTATGTTGAGATGTGCACTCTTTTTTTTCACATGCACTTTTTTTGAGATGCACTCTTTTTTTTCACAACGTGGGCGACACGACTGCATGGTCGCTGTGGGCGCTTCTTTGGAGGTATGTGTTGAGACCACTGGAAAATCGCTCATGAAAGGGCCAATCGTCTGATGTGTGGTCGTGGTTACTACGGTTGATTATTAGTGTCTAAACCGCTCCTACTGACAGTTGGCGCCACAAGCATTCTGTGATCCGGATGGTGCTGTCATTTATCCTCCATAACCGTAAAGAACGCCCACGTATTTATATTTTTAAGTATCCCAAGTTTCTACGAGCTCCCATTCTGGAGGGAAAAAATAGGAGAGCTTCGAACTTGAATTACATTGTGCAGAGCAGTGGTGCGCAAAATGTGGGTCGGCGGATAGTCTGGTGTAAAACTATATCATAATGAATTATTTACTAAGAATATATTCTTTGCATTTTTTACAATCACATATTTTTAATTATATTTTTAATATGTTAAAAAATATTTTATGATATTGTTAAATAGGGTGTCAAACAACCTTACAATAAAAATTCCTTCGGCAAAAGACTAGACTTCCATTGCTTCCATTTGCTGAGTCTGCGTTTTCAAATCTGGATTTTAAAAATTGTTTGCCAAAATTTTGCTTAAATATATATACATATATATATAGACTAAGGGCTTCGCCCCTAGGCTCGCTACGCTCGCTCCTCTGTTATGGCTAATAGTGAGATACATAGGGATGATTCTCGAGCAATGTAACAGCTTCCATCCATTTACTGTTGTCACCCTTAATGCGAAGGCCGTTTCATCACTGTTGAATTATGAGCTTTAAAATTCAATTAAAAATCGAAAATTTAAGATATAGACTTGAAATGAGGTTTATATGAATAAGAAAGCTTTCAGCTTCCAGATGATGTAAATATTTTCTTTGTAAGATTAAAATTCGAGGAGCATCGATATTACATCCACATAGGGGACGATATTTCTTGAAAAACTGTGTTTCATTTTTTGATGAAAATATTAGTCTGTTTTAAAATATTTTTAAACAAATGAGGTCTAGTTTGAAAGAGAAATGTCTGTAGTCTTAGATTGCAAAAAAGATCAAAATTCTACGATCATTTTTTGACGAGTTATCGTAATCTGAAGACGAAAAAGTCAATATTTTCCTGCAAAACCTAAAATAAAAAAAACTTAAAGTTCAACGAAGATGAGACATGTCTTACTTTTGTCCCCGCATTTTTCTGCATCCATTGGTATCGCTCTCGACCCCATACCCCCAGCGGTTTCGGAGGAGATAGCGTGACAAGCTTTTGACAGTGGCGCTGGAGTTACTTTTTTTTTGTAATAGAGAAATATAATTTTTTAACATTTTCCTAATTTTTTTAATTCCCTTTCTATCAGAAATTTTTTTTTTGTATGGGGGTCAAGTGAATTCTTATTTAAGGAAAGTGGGTCACGGTCGAAAAAAGTTTGCCTACCACTGGTGTAGAGTACACCGGTAAGGATAGCTCTTTTTACTTTATGACTACTGTAGCACTTCTTACATAATTATAGTCCTACTAGCTGAAAACCCGCACTTCGCTACGGAGTACATTCAAATTAAATACAACGGTCAATGTATGCAATTCATGCCAAATATATACATATATATTATATGCTAAATACGACGATCAATGTATACAATTGATGTAATATATATATATATATATATTTATAAGAAAATCGTAAAGGATAATTTTATAGACAAAATAGTGTAGAAGAAAATATTCAAATTAAATCTAATATAAAGAATACTAAAGAATATAGTACAGTTAATATAGTACAGTTTGTAGAACATTTCTTTTAATGTATTTTAATATTTTTTTGGATAATGTCCAATCGTCTGCCGCATTAGCAAGGAAAAAAAAATATTTTTTGTTTATTTAGTTGTTATGCACGTGACGATAAATTTATTTAAAGTACCAGAAAAAGAAATCACGTGATCGGCATTTAATAAATTAAATTCTAAAAATTAATCTTTAAAAATTCACCAAAAATCAGGAAATGGAGGTAAAGATTCGAAAAAAATTTCATTTTAAAGGAATTTTTATGATCTTTCTCGTGATATAAATTTTATAACCCTCAAAGTATTATTTTAAATGCAAACGTAAAAAAAGTTTTAAAAAGCTTAAAAATTTAATTTTAAAAAATCTAAGAAGAATTTTTGAAAAATCTTTCTTAGTGCACCCCTACACTATAAGAAGAATCGCCATGCAAAATTTCAGCCCTTTAGGTCCAGCGGTTTGGTCTGTGCGTTGTATGTCAGTCAGTGAGTCAGTTACTGAACTGTTTTATATATACAGATTAATGATTAGAAAATTAATAATTTTTCTCAAGATTTCTCAAAAATGCGAATTTTCCTGATTCAGCACCGGTAATGTATTCATGTGTCAAGCGAAAGGTCGAGCACCCTTCTCCTTCAACAGAAAGTCTGTGGTTAGGACCAGGAGAGGCAGTAGTTTTCAAACGTGTCTAGGAAAAATTATGGTGACAAGTGCCCAAACACTCTAAAACAGGGGTGTCAAACTCGCGGCCCAGCCAATATATTGGTACACAATAATATATAATAAAATAACTAACGCAGAATTATAATAAGATAGAAAGAATTCGCTAAATGTTTTCTTAATTATACTCTTTTTTTGCTATTATTAAACAAAATGCGTATATTTATGTTGAATATACTGTAATTAGGTAATATACTGTAATAAACCTACGTTTCTATTAATATATATATATATATATATATATATATATATATTTGCGGCCCACCTATAGTTAAACCTTGTTTGTTTGGCCCAAGTTAGCCTTTGAGTTTGACACCCCTGCTCTAAAACGTAAAAGATAACTGTGGTGACTGCATTTATGTAAACGCGATGTTGCCCCGTAAAACTGATTCACTGCAACCATTACAGGAAAGCTATAAATAAATAAGTGTTATCGTTTAATAGTGAGAAGTGGGAGGTTTGCGTTATTTTAATCTCCAAATGTACACGAGCGATATCTGCCTACCTGTCACAACTTTGACTCTTATCTGGAGATTAATTTCTACAGCCCTTTTTTCAGGACACCTACCAATGACGCAATCAGGATTTAATCTTAAGGAGGGGGGGGAGCGATTTGAACGGATAAAAATATTTATAATGCAAATTAAATATTCATAATGCAATTTATATTTCTTTGGGGGGGGGGAGCCCTTGGCCCACCCCCTGGGTGCGTCACTGACTCCTACGGACCTTGAAAATCCTTAAAAGTCTTTAAAAGTACGTAGAAATGTTTTTGCTCGTTGTGAGTCCTTGATTTTTGACAAAAATAAAGTTTAATAATTACAAGATAAAAAGAACTTTTTATATACCATGTTTTTAAATTTTCTGTTGAATCATATAAACTTGACAATTCTACATATTAATGAATACTTTTTTGAAATTTTTTTGATGAATTATCCCATCAACTTGAGAGAAAATGAAGTTAATTGGAAGTTAACTTGCATTTGACTTGTTTGACTTGTTGCATTTGACTAGTTCCCGTTCCGGCCGATAGATGGCTGCACCCGTCTACAAAACAAAATTAACTGAAAATAACTGAAAATTAATTTAATTCTGCTTAAAGATTGCTAAAAGTATTTAAAAAAAGCATTGTCATCGTGTTCTGAGCTATTCTAAAAGTTTCAAATGTCTAGCTAGTCGGGAAGTTAGTTAAAAATCGATTGCAAGATTTGTAAGGGACAAACATACAAACAAACAAGAAAGCAAGTTAATAAAAACATGGTAAAAATATTGTTAAATGATTAAAATTTTAACTTTCGATACCACACGTTAAGGCTGCTGTGTACTGATCCTATTGGATTCGCTCACTTCAACGTGAACGTATGGAGAAAATGTGTCCAAGGATTGCCGACCTGGAAGGACAGATTTTTTTAAAATTATACTCCGTAATAGAAAGAGAAATTTTACACCCTCGGGTATTTTCCGTTTTTTTTAATGCAAATAATATTTTAAAATTTAAATTATTTGGGGGAAAAAATCTGGTATAGTGTGTTTTAAACGCTCCTAAATTCCTTTGGTGGACGAAATTTATTAAAATAGATCCTGTTGCAAGGTGCCGAAAAGTTAAGGTTATCTGAAAATGCTATTTTTATTGGATTATCAGCATTTATGTAGCTGTCAATAGTAGACACGTTTTATCCATGGGTTAACACTAAGGTGAACGAATCCAAAAGGGTTAGTACACAGTAGCCTTAAACATGAAAACGAATAGTTGTCCTGGCAGACGGTAATTACAGTGTCTTCCGACCGTTGGAAAATTCAATAATGGACCGTTAGAAAGCCTGTTTTAATGGCATAAAATAAAAGTATCACGTCGGGAAAATAATAAAATAATTAATAAATAAAGAAAAAAGACCGATGCCCCTTGTGTCGTTGACCTCAAAAAAGAAAAGGGAATATCAGAGACAGGAATTCCTTACTGTTCCTTAAATCGCCGGTATAGTTCCATTAGGAGAATGCTGACCTCGAAGCTTCTCTTCTGCGAGAAAGGATTAGAGACCCGAGCTTCAATCCTGGCCCTGGCCGACATTCGTTACGGTGACGCCGAACGTTAGAGAGAATGATTATGCGTCAATTAAAGGAGATTTTTGAAAAAAAAAAAATGGAAGTTCCTAACTTCGCCGAGACTGCTCAATTCGAATATAGAAAGGTGCTCGAGGGTGGAGTAAGCGCACGTTCGACACCCGATTCTGGAAAAGATGCGTTACAAATCAGGAAATTTTATAAGCCAGGACCAGCGGTGTGCTAACTGTGCATCGCAGCACACAGAGGGATCCTGATAAGAATTGGACGGGTCGCGGATAGCTTAACCTTTACCTTACGGGGTGGGATAACATGTATCCCAAGAATACGGGCTAGAGAATGAATACATATACACCGAATAATTCATAAGAAACAGAAGAAATGAATAAAAAGTAGCTAACCATACAAAGAACACCAAGCCTGGCGTTAGACAATGTTCAAGAGTATTAAACAGCAAGGAGACTGACGTCACAAACCTTGCAACCATGGATTTAATGGAAACACAGATGCAGACTTACAAAGGAGACTTTATTTATTTATATATATATATATATATATATATATATATATATATATATATATATATATATATATATATATATATATATATATGTATATATATATATATATATATATATATATATATATATATATATATATATATATATATATATGTGTGTGTGTGTGTGTGTATAATAGGCCAGGCCCACTCACTAACAACAGAGTAATTATGTGATTGAATAAATGTGTTTAACTATCGTAATTTTTTTTTCATAAAGAGAGGTACTGTAACGCCGTTCCGGCGCGTTCCGTATCAAATCGAGGCCTCTCTCTCTCTCTCTCTCTATATATATATATATATATATATATATGTGTGTGTGTGTGTGTGTGTATAATAGGCCAGGCCCACTCACTAACAACAGAGTAATTATGTGATTGAATAAATGTGTTTAACTATCGTAATTTTTTTTTCATAAAGAGAGGTACTGTAACGCCGTTCCGGCGCGTTCCGTATCAAATCGAGGCCTCTCTCTCTCTCTCTCTCTATATATATATATATATATATATAATTCTTCAGCCAATCCCTCAAGTGGCTCAAGAATACCCGAACGGTTATGAGTGGCCGACCGCCAGTTTTAAATTTTTCCAATTTCTGATGAATTTCAACAATGCGTGTGCAACTCATTTTCCTCTACATGGCGGTTTATCGACGTAAAATAGGTTAAGGCGAAAAAGCCTCTTCCTTTGCATTGGTGTCAAAACTATCGTTAATTCCATGAGTCATCGCTCAGAATGAGTCAGTATGAATAAGTGATATCATATTACAAAAACAAATGTAGTTGTCGCAAAACGCGCCGTTACAAATGGGTGATCGCGGCGTGCGGCTCATATGGCAGCGTCTAATCGAGAATACATCAGATTATTTCCACTTCTTATCATCCGCTATCGCCAAAGTTCCCAACAAACAGCCGAACACATGGGGTTACAGTGTTAATTCTTGCCACATAAATTGGACGACACCGTAACTCATCCCCCCCCCCCCGATTGTTCGTGCGCAGATTATCCGTTTTGCGAAATATCCGTGTGCCGCCGAACAAAGAAGTTCGAAATAAAAAATGAATTGTTCGAGTAAATACTGTCTTGGCTCGTAATTTGACAGATTTTTACAGAAAAAACTGACAACATTTTATTATTATTACTATTGCACCTTACTTGACACACACACACACTATATACAGTCTTAGACCCCCCCCCCCCAAAGAAGAAAAAATAACTCACCAAGAAGGAGTTATCCGAATGGGACGAAAATCGGTAGATGTGATGTACATGTACAGAAAAACGAATGATTACAATTTCAGAAAAATTGGATGATTTATTTAAGAGAAAGAGCTTCACAAAGTGCTTCACGAAGCGCGCCTAAGTCAATAACGCGTTGGTCCACCTCTGGCCCTTATGCAAGCAGTTATTCGGCTTGGCATTGATTGATAGAGGTGGCGGATGTCCTCTTGCGGGATATCGTGCCAAATTCTGTCCAATTGGAACGTTAGATCGTCAAAACCCCGAGCTGGTTGGAGGGCCCTGCCCATAATGCTACAAACGTGCTCAATGGAGGAGAGATCTTGCTGGCCAAGGTAGCCTAAGGCAAACACGAAGACAAGCAGTAGAAACGCTCGCCGTGCATTAACTTGCTGAAATGTAAGCCCAGGATGGCGTGATATGAAGGGGCGTAGAATATCATCGACGTACCGCTGTGCTGTAAGGGTGCCGCGGATGACAATCAAAGGGGTCCTGCTATGAAATGAAATGGCACCCCAGACCATCATACCAGGCTGTTGGCGAAAAACAGTCAGGTTGGTATCCCGCCGCTGTCCGGGTCGTCTCCAGACACGTATTCTCTGGTCATCAGGACTAAATTCAAAAAGAGACTCATCACTGAAGACAATTCTACTCCAGTTAATGACATTCGAGATCGAATGTGCCCGACACCACTGCAAACAGGCTTGTCGGTGTACAGAGGTCAATGGTAATCGGCGCAAGGGCCGCCGTGAGCTCAGTCCGCTTTCTCTGAGCCGCCTATGAATGGTCCTTGTGGTCACTGAAGCACCAGTTGTACGTACGATCGCTGATAATGATGAATCTGGGGTTGTGAATGCCGCTCTGACGATTGCTCTGTCCTCACGTTCTGTCGTTTCTCTGGGCCGACCGCTTCCTTCTTGAACCTGTGTTCGGCCATGGTTCACCCATTCCTGCCAACATCCTCTAATAGTGGCATCGCTCCTATCCTAATGTCAAGCGATTCGCCGATTAGACCAACCGGCTTCTTTCCCAACTACACGTCCTCTCTCAAATGCTGACATCTGCGCATATTATTCGCGCACCTGTATGGGACGCATATTTACTGTCTACCTGAGTACACGGAATGAAATTCATAAAGAATTTAAGATTTGTAATCGAAATTTCTCATTTTTAATATCCTGCCAGTTACGCAGTTAAGATGCACTACAGCGCCGCATGTTCATTCATTGGCTGCAAAATTTTAAAATTTTGCACTTTCCATCGAAACCTGTAAGCATATCAATTTGTGTCCAATTTGCATTACTCCTTCTTGGTGGGTCTTTTTTTTTTTTTTTGAGGGGGGGGGGGTCTAAGAGAGTGTGTATATATATATATATATATATATATATATATATATATATATATATATATATATATATATATATATATATATATATATATATATATATATATATACAGTCGAACCTCCATATATCGAAGTAGCAAAATGCCGGAAAAAAATTCGATATATAGAAATTTCGATATATAGAATTGATGATAGTTTTATCATAATTCTCCTAAAACATTAAAATTAAAGCTAATTTTCGTACACGAAACTCCATTTCTAATTTATATGCGAATCACATTAAATGAAAGTTAATAACTAAAAAATGAATTAATATGAAAGATGTATTGTGTACTATATACCTTTAAAAAAAAAACCAATAATCCAGACAGTGGTTACAGTGATCACAGTTACATTCTTTAAAAAAAACTACGAATATCTTGCCGAACAGCCAGTTTTGCGGAAAGTTCATCAAAGAAATGTTCGCATTTATTCAGTCCACTAAAAACTTCATAAGGGACATTTTCCTCTAATTGAAGTCCACGACGTATTGTTTCAAACGCCAAAAATTGGGAGATTTTATTCTAAAGTGGAATAAAATCTCCCAATATGCCATGAAAAAAATTTCGATATATAGAGATTTTTTCGATATATAGAAACAGTTTTTCTATGTAATGAACATGGGGAGTTGCTAAGAGTTCGATATATAGAAAATTTCGATATAGGGAAGTTCGATATATGGAGGTTCGACTGTATATATATATATATATATATATATATATATATATATATATATATACAGTGGACGCTCGTTAATTCGAACTCGAAAGTTCTCGGAAAAAAGTTCGAACTATCCGAAGTTCGAATTATCCGATGTTAAGATAAAATATATAACTTTAAGTGTGTATCACTGAAGAAGAAACACTCCTAGTATGTATAACCCCAGAAAATATATTATACTATGTTATCTAAAGTTAAACATATTAAAAAGCAATACAGACTTACATTAATCATAAAATGAAGCAGAAGATATGCAGTATAAAGTAAACTTTTATTAAAAATATGAATTACACTTTGGGGGAAAAACTGTAAAATGGATGTTTGGTTCTGTTTATGATGCCTACATTTTACAGCCAGCTTCTCGATTTGAAGTAAACATTTCAATTCATTTTCAGAGGAAGGTTCCATCTGAATAAATGCTTTCAGAGTTTTAATAGAGTCCATTATGGCTTTGTCAATTATGGCCGCATTAGAAATATCTTTCGGCAGGTAAGTAGAGAAAAGCCCTGGCAGTTTCCTACCGAATTTAGTGCATACGTCTTCGATTACATCAGAGCTTTGGCCACATACAGTTTGATAAGAAATATTGTGCCTTGACTTAAATCGAGAAAGCCATCCATCACTGCATTTAAAATCTTCAATACCCATTCAAATTACCAATTCATCAGCCTTCGTCAGCACTAGGGGTCCATTTATCGGAAAATTTAGAGATCTAACATTCTGGAACCATAGCAGAAGAGCTTTTTCTAGAACTTCTTGGGACGCATTTCCCATGCGTTTCCTCCCTCTAGCAAATTTTGATTTTTCCCATGAATATAAAATTGACTCCTTGTTTTTCAAATTAGCTGACAAGACATTTTTTTTAATTCTATAGTCAGCTTCTAACTTTGTTTTACATTCGCCATTCTCTACTTTCTTTAAAATTTCTACCTTTGTATCCAAAGTTAGGGTTTTGCACTTTCCACGTGTAGACATCCTGAATTTTTACACGTTCACACCACACAATGAGGAAGAAAAACTAGACCACATTAACTTGTCTGCACTGCAGTTATAACTGACGCAGCTCCCTAGAATCTATAGTAAAGACTAGTTTTTCTGAAATTCTAAGAAAATCGATCCGAATAAAGGAAAATTGCTTTTTCCGTTTAGCACTAATAAGAAGGACAATAGCTACTAACGTTTAGCGGACATGCAATAGTCTAGGAATGCAGGCATGGGCCTCTTTACACAGAAAAGAAATTTTGACACACAAAATAATAAATACAGTGTGTATTTTCTACATTAAACGAGGAAAAAGAATTTTTTTTGTCAAATTCTTAGTTCGAATTAACCGAAGTGATAAAAATTTAGTTCGAATTAATGAGATATTTTTTACATTAACTTCAATACAAGTTTTTTGGGGCCTTGGGATTAGTTCGAATTAACCGAGTTCGAATTAACGAGCGTCCACTGTATATATATATATATATGTAGAAACCGGGAGTAGAATAAGTATTGGTATAATGTCCAGGGGTATTTCAGTGACTAAAAGTTCATTTACCGACTAACTATTTATTCAAATTTAGATACGTCGGCACGACACAGTATAACAGAATATGAACACGTAAACAATATCATTCAGTCCTAACAACTGTACACGGCCCGCTGCGTCCGCGTACGCCGGCTTACACTCGTCGAGTGTCCAGATGCGTAGACTTAAACTATGGCGTTGCCTACCGCGCCCTCTGGTGGATTTCTCATCCGACATACATATATATATATATATATATATATATATATATATATATATATATATATATATATATATATACAGAGGCTGTTCACACATTTTTTAGACGATGTATATTGTATTCACAAAAGTAAATTACATAAAATTCTTGTGTTTTAAATATTCTATTTCACATCCCTTATTCTGAACTATGTTTCGACACCGCAATTTCCAGGATAATAATGCCTCTTGAAGTGTCAGAAGAGGTATTCCATCCCATTCCTCCTGAACAGCTTTCCAGAGTCCTGTAAGGGTTTTTGGACGACGTTTGGATAATGCAGATTTTAAAAGTCCAAAAGCACAAAAATCCATAGGTGATATATCGGGAGATTTATTAGAGATATCAGTGAAGGGTATGGCCTTGATACCAGTTTTTTGTTCCATTTCTTTTAGGAAATTTACAGTGGATTTTGATGTGTGACTGCTAGCTTAGTCCTGATGGAGTCTCACAGATTGATGGCACTGTGGGTAAAGCGATGGTATTTCATTCAGAAAAATTGGCGTTAAAATATGTTCCTGATAGTATTTGGAGTTAATCTTGACATTTTTGTCCACTCTCTTTATTTTTAACTTGCCATTATAAGAAAAACCAGCAACAATCATGAATCCCTTAGAAAAACTTTCTTTCGATTCTTTGAACCATGTACATAAATTTTTTTCTCCCCTTTTATGATAATAAATGGCTCTTTTTTTGTTGCAGTCATTTAAATACAACCATGATTCATCTATTGTGACAATTGTTTTCCATTTTTCTTTGGATAAGTGTTTGTCATATAGAATTCTGCAGCGTGTCCTGCGTTCAGCGATATGATTTGGAAGAAGACGATGCACATTGCGTTTTTTTCGCTTTCTTAAGATTTAAATCAACGTTTATCATTTTATTTACAGTGGACACCGAGCATTTTAATGATTTTGCAACTGTCCTTTGACTAGGGGGATTTTCTTTTAACATTAAACAACGTACCTTTGCAATGGTCGAAGATGTCCGTTTTTTCCTTGGATACTTGTTTGGAATTTTTGTCCCACATGAGGCTCCAATTTGACGTTTTTTTCCTTTCTTGTTGACGATATTACCTATCGACGCTTTAGATATCACAAAACCACGACTCTCACATCGTTTTTGGATAACGGAGTATGCATATTTCTCTTCGGAAAGAGCATAAATGTAGCCTTCGAACCACTGCTTTGTTAAAAACGCCATTTTGAATAAAAACATAACTTTCAAGCCTCAGATGATAATTTTGACTTTTAAAAACATAGTACAATTGCAATTATTTCTTTTGCAGCAAACGATTTTTTATTACCGCTTACCAAAATCGTGTAAAAAATGTGCGAACAGCCTCTGTATATATATATATATATATACTAGCTGAGTGGCAACCCGATGTGTTGTTTTTTTGATTTAAAATTAAAGTTTCATTTCTTAATGATTAAAACCCGTAGAATTTTTAAAAAAGGAAATAATAATTTAAAATTTTCTTTCTCAAATTTCGGTTTTCGGCTTTTGAAATAATTCTTTCAAATTTCCATTTTCAAATTTTGCTTTTTGACAAAAAATAAATTCATTCAATTTAGCTACCAAGATAACCAAGATAGGCGAACACCAAGATAGGTGAAATTGGAAAATGCGGACCACCTAGGACCGAACTCGCAACGTAGGGTTTACCAGGTCAGCGCGATAGTACTGCGCTACGACAGCGTACCCAGGCAGTTTAGCAAGATGGCAGCTGTATCTCGGTAAGGCCGAATGTAAATATTAATCTCGGGTGGAAAAAGTGCTTAAAAAAATAGAAAGACAGTTCTGACGAATTCAGAATAGGTGGTGGAAGAATCCTATCAGTTGATCATTAATTAGAAACAAATTTCATGAACTTACTGGAATTATTAGTGAGTAAAATAATAAGTCGAAAAATTACGAACTCGGCATTCAGTTAAAAGTGAGTTTTGAAAGTACGCTCTTTTAGAATGAAAACTTTTTTTTATTGAATGTATTTGGTATATTTTGGATGCTGAACATCTAGCAAATGCCGATAAATCGTAAAACTGACATTAATAGGTGCAGAAAAAGAAATATTTGTCCATCAAAATTGTCGATTTCGTGAAAATCGGAAAACTGCTTTGGGAAAAAAGATTCGTTTGCAATGAAAAACATTTTTAAATTTATAAAAATGTGTATATCCTTAAAGATGAAGAGTTGTAAAACACATGGAAATAAAAAATTTGTCGATTGGAGGACGGAAAAAATTAATTTTGCATGCATGAAAATAGTGGAAATTTGCGAAACGGAAAGGAGCTGGCCCACCCGGAATGTCAGCTGTTTCTGCTCTCCTCTTCTATTGAGTTCGGCGGTTTTAATTAAATAATTGAAAAAGTTTAAACTTTTGAAAGTTGAGGATAGCATCAGTGCACGCGTGTCGGCCGTCCGCGTATATCGGTACCAGTCGCGATATCCTGCTATGCTCGGTTCGCGAGATTAGCCCGTTCCCGTGTCTTGCTGACTAACAAACTAACATTTGTTTACCTTCAGCTGTTAATAGTAAGATATTTATATATATGTATATATATATATATATATATATATATATATATATATATATATATATATATATATATATATATATATGACAGGCGTTTGGTCTGCCTGTTCTCACATCTTAAAAACAGTCATCATCTTTATTATTGGTGGCGAGTGGCAGGCAGTCTAAATTCAGGAAACACACATAGTTCCAATTAAATCAAGTTTATTCTTCTATCTTCCAGCAACCACGCGTCCATCTTTTGCCATTTTGTTTTTGGAGACGTGGCAAACACACGTCCGTCGTCATTGAATTTATCCCGCGCTCTCCTAAACCCTTTGTTAAAGCTTAGGCTCAAAACTTTCGCGCATACCCTGTGATGTCTATAGAATGTTCGGGACGCTTCCATATTATGTAATAGTTTCACTCCTCGCAGCCCGTGCCTGCTCTAAAAATAGATGCGTTCGTGCGTCCACAGACGCGAGTCAAGGTTATATCTCTCAAAAAAGGTTATTCCCCTAAAATCACGGCGTGTTCGCTCTATGCTCTGTGAAAATAGTGGCGTTCGGTGCCAATAAATAAATTAATCCCGAAGCCCCCTTTAAATATAATTTAATTATTCCTTTCCGAATTAATTCTTTACTTACACACACACACACACACATATATATATATATATATATACATATATATATATATATATATATATATATATATATATATATATATATATATATATATATATAGAGAGAGAGAGAGAGAGAGAGAGAGAGAGAGAGAGAGAGAGAGATTGTTTGCTTAACGAGTGCATATCCACTGAAACTTCTCTATCCGGTCACCCTTATTCGATGGCCACCCCTCAAAACAGCCACATTTTTTCGGAACCATTACTGGGCACCATAGAGAACTTTTACTGTATATGCGTGCGTGTGTGTGAATTGTTTGTTTATAGAGTGCATATATATGATTATATATTTGCATTCTATTTCTTTAAAATTTTTGAAAAGTTCATTTTTTACAACATGTAGGAACATTTTTGAATTTTTCATGATTTCCGGTTTTTCGCGCACACCATGCATGAATGGGTAGAAATTATCAGGAGTTCAATGTCGTAGAGTTAGTTCCCAAAATGTCTCTATCGATTAGCACTCACGAACTGTCTGACTCTATACAGACACTTAATGACTGTCGAACAAATTGGGTGCACTCACTAAATTTTCTAAGCAGTGCGAACTACTCATCGTGATTAGCCTACTGCTATCTTTCATGATTATGGGGAGGCAATGCCTCATATTTAGAAGCTAATCATTTACCTGTTTTCTTTATACTCTTCTGCTTGTCGTAATGCTCGTATTTTCGATAAATCTTGACTTCACTTTCCCTCGTACATAAAAAAAACCTAGCTAACTACCCGTGCGTTACTGTAGAATACATTAGTACGATTAATTATGTAAATTGTTACTTTTAATTTATATTAACTTTAGCAGTGAAGTGTTGCCATTCCTCAGAGAAGTTCACACTGTTATTTAACGACAGTGATCCTACTTTCAAAACGAGTATTAGATTTTTTAATTTTTATTTTGGGTGGCTTGGGTCCCTTTAGACCCCATTAAATGTTGGATTTTTTTAAAGGTTTCTTGTTGAGCACCTAGGGCCTTACAGGAGCGACCATGCAAAATTTCAGCTTCCCAAGGCTTATGCACCACTGTAAAAATGAAATGTTGTTTCAGGGTGTAATGCTTCCGAGTAGCAAATTTACCTATTTTGGGTATCCCAGTTTTGTATTTTAAACATGCTTTCGTATCCTTCTAGTTTTACTTCCATTTTTGTAATATACCTAAAACAGCATGCACGCGCTGATGCTAAATCACAGAGACAGTTTACTGACATATGTATATATATATATATATATATATATATATATATATATATATATATATATATATATATATATATATATATATATATATATATATATATATATATATATACACAGTGCGTCAAATAAGTTTTAAGACTGGGTCTGTAAAAAGAAATGGAAACAAGAAATTAATACCTGTTTTGGTTTTTTATTCAAAATAGGACCCCGTGGCTTCAATGCACTTTTTACAGCGATTTATTAATGAATCAAACGCCTGTTGTAAATCACTTTGTGGAATGGCCTCCAAAGCACATGTCGATGCTTCTTGTATGGTCGAAATATCCTCAAAATAACACCCTTTTAACTTCATTTTAAGTTTTGGGAATAAGGAGTAGTCACAGGGTCCTAAATCAGGTGAATACGGTGGATGGTTCAACACGCAGACATTATTTTTTGCCAAAAGTCGACGAACAATAAGGGAGGTGTGACTGGGTGCATTGTCGTGTAACAAACACCAACTGCTTTCAGTCCTTGTGTAGTCTGGACGAATGCGACGAATTCTGGCCATCAAACGCTTTAAAACTGTAGAATTCAGCAGTGAAATTCTACGTTGTTTAATCTTTAAAAACATGTTTGGATCATGACGGGCCTAAAAGCAATATAGTAACTGCAGATATATATATGTACTAGTGTAACAATGTGTAACAATGTTCTTTAATGTTATTTTATTATTCTTTGATATTTCTTTGTATTAAGAACCTAAATTCTTTTTATGTAAAGGAATCTGATTTCATCCTGATTTGAGGGTAAAGGGCTAGGTATTATGTAGACCTTACAGTGTATTTCGATGCCTTCAAGATGGCGTCGTTTTTGTGTCCTGGGTAGCGTCTTCCAGGAATTTTTGCTGTTCCAAGAACTTTTGGGGTGTCTGGGGGTTCATTGCCTTTTTAATCGCTACTCCCTACCCCTTGTTTTCAAAAATCGTTTAGTCGGGGATTAAGGGATTAGCGTTCTGGCAAATCCAGAACGCCGAAACTGAAGATTTGCATGTAGCTCCCTCTGTGGGCGATAGCGGAGACTACAGGAATAAAAACGGGATGCACGACTGCCCCGGGACCGCGGGAGAGCAACATTTTTTTGAATCCACACGCCCGATCCATAACCTGGCGGATGCTGATGAACGAGAGCTATAGACTCCTGCTAGCCCGATGAAAGGACCTGCCGAAGAAAGTTGAACGTGCTGAAGAAAGAGTCGTTCCAAATCCCTTCTTCCAGACCTCTGTCCCTCTTCAAAAATATATAAAGAAAGAGCAAACGTCAGGCCAGGGTTTTCCCGGCAACAAGCGATGATATCAAGCTCCCCTCGAAGATGCGGTGGTGTTCGATGAACCCCGGGATCCACTTTCAAGCCCACACGGAGGATCTTCTGCGCCATTCCCCACTAAGCCCCCAACTTTGAGAAGACGCTCTGAAACAGTTAAGCCTCCTCTTGTCATTTCATTACCTAGATCTTTATTTTTTTTTATCAACTCTCAAATGAGGCATCAGGAGATCAGATTCCATAGGAGATGTTTTTCATTAGCATAAATAATTTACCTAGGGTTAAACTTATAAATCATTATTGACTTTTTATAATTATTTGTTTAGTTATTTCGTTTGTGCGCTATTGAGAACTTGCTTTATTTCATTTTATTATTTGTCTTGTTATTTTGATCATGCGTTTTGAGAATTTGCTCTCTTCAGAGCTGTGGAATCTGACAGTAATTTCCTAAATGTTGTAAAATGTGTGTAAAAACCTTATTATAAATAAATATTGATGGGCCCATTTAAACAAATGCTCCTGTGAAATTATTTCACACAGCCAAGATGCACGCATGACCAAACCTTTTCTTGGAACAGTATGGGATGTGTGAGTACATTTTATATTATTTATTATGTGTGTTGACGGCATTCATAAGTGGTGACTAATATCGGATTAAGAACCTGGGAACACAATGCTTTGTTTTCATTTAATTATTTGGTCTGTCCCACTGAACTACCGGGCAACACTACAAAATGGTGCAGTGAAACAGGATACTCACATTTCTTCATACTTAAAGAAGAAAATGAATTGCTAAATAACTTTTGGTCAGGTGTGTATTTTGGTTTGGTGAAACTGGCCCTAAAGTGTCGAAAAAAGAGTAATGTGCGCACGCCATGATCCGGGAATGTGTTGTTTTTAAGCCATATAGAAAAATGAGAAATAGGGGCTGAGTTATTAGAATTTGTGTATAAATATATGAGTTATTTTCTTTTCTTTGTTATATCTTTATAATTTTTGAATATTTTTGTGTGGGTAGCACGTAAAATAAGCTAATAATGCCTAATAATAAGGAAGACGAAGTGCAGAGAGAGGGATTCCCCAGCTCCCATATGATAAATGCATTACCAAATTTAAACGAGAGAAATGTAATAGAGTATTTTGATGCCTTATCTCATATATCGGCTTTGGCCCCGTGGTCCCAAGAGCAACAAAGGCACATTACCATTCTAAAGATGGAGTCGGAAGTAAAAAGGTTTTTTGACTTCAGTCTCAGGTCTACTGAAGCTGCAAAAACTTTTGAGGGAATTAAAAGAGAGGTGAATAAGAATTTCCAATGTAAAAAACCATTCGCGTACACCTTAGCTGACTTCACGGCATGCACGCAGAGGCCGAATGAAAACGTTCGTGATTATGCCATTAGGGTAAAAGGTTTGGCTCACCAATGCATGTCACAGCAAAATGGGTTGGAAAGACAGCCAAATGAGGAGTTTAAAAATCAACTCATTTTCTCACAATTTGTGAATGGTTTGCTGTCTACCCTAAAACTGCAGGTAAGGTTGACAAACCCTAAAAACATCGAAGAAGCCATTGAATGCGCCCTACGTGTGGAGGAATGTTTAGAAATGCAATCTCACACAGTTAATACAGCGGCTAGTCCCAATAATTCAAATGAAAATTTCAAGCAATTCGCGGACTTGTTGAAATCGACTACCGCGTCTTATAATGAAATGATTGAGAAACTAACCTCAGAGATAAATCTATTAAAGTTAAAGGTTGAAAGGCCGCAAACAAATGAAATGAAAAGGCTATCGGCGCCTCACAGGCGAGAAATAAAATGTTTTTATTGTGAGAAATTAGGCCATTTGGCAAGGGACTGTAGAAAAAGACAGTCCGACGAGCGCCGTCGGAACAATCAGGTGAGAGAGCCTAGGCAGGTGAGACCATTCCATCATTTCGGTGCAGAGAGGCAAAATTTCCAATTGAACCCTTATGCTCTGAGCTACTCTCCGCAGTGGGAAGGGAGTGTGCGAGGTCAACAACCCCTACAGCAATCAAACGTAGCTCCTCAGCAGAATGGTTTCGCTTTCCCGTCTAATCCTAGTCCCCCAAACATGTAAGGGGGGAAGTCACTAAGCAGGAGTGGACTGTAGTTAAACCCCCCTCTTTTGCACCCGCTGAAAGAAAGTTGCTAGCGAATTCACTTAGGAATTCCAGTGTTCTGTCAAATGAGTTACCAATAGTTTCTGCGGTGATGGATAAATTCTCTGTTGATGTACTATTGGATTCGGGAGCGTCTTTTAATTTATTGGCGCCAGAAATTTTTGGAAAATTAGGATTTTACGAGGAATTAGAAATCCCACATGTGGAACTACGAGCTTTGACAGGAATCAATGTCCCTTTAAGTAAATGCATACAGACTTATGTAAAATTAAATGGTGTGAGTTTTAAGACACAATTTTTAGTGTCACAGTTTGATTTGTCGCCCAAATTTCAAGCAATTTTGGGGCTGGAATTTTTTTGTAGATATGGTTTTATTCTCGACTTTTCAAAAAATGTCTTTTCAAATGATAAAATAAGTATTGAGCTCGATCTAGGTGTAAATAATAATGAGGCGCCTTTGTACAAAGAAGAGACCAAATTTAAGGGAGATGAAATTAGAAAGATATCAATTGATTCCTACAAAACAGAAAATAAGACAATGATAACGGAAAATAATAAGCAGGATAATGCGAATCGTGAGCCGTCCGGGGTAAATTATGTAGATGATTCGAAAATTTTTTTGTGTACAGACTCTGAAAAAACGGAAAATTTAGAAGAAAATGCGGTTTATGGGCACTTGATTAATAAAGTTAAATTGCCACCCAAGTCACAAACCATCGTCGAAGTTTTAATGAAGAGGAAATTTAAATTTAATTGGGAGGATAATTTAGTGTTGGTGCAACCAAATGATAAAATTATTTTGGATTCATGTTTTACAGCAAACGCTATTTCTAAAATATCAAACGATAAATGTGCGATTCAAATTTTAAACACGTCAAATACTACGGTTACTTTAAATAAACACACAAAATTAGTGAAACTTTTTCCCATATTCTTGCAAAACCCTATGCAATCAGAAGTTAATTTTTCTACCCCCCAACAAATTGATGAAGCGGATGATTTTGAGTCATGGGGAGGAGAGATTGATATCTCCCATTTGAAGGGAGAACAGAAAATTAAAATGGAAAAACTACTAGAGAAATTCTCGCATGTTTTCGCCAAGAATCTTAAAGATCTTGGGTCATGTGATATCATAAAACATAGGATACGATTAACTGACGAGAGGCCGGTGAGGCAAAGACCTTATAAAGTGCCGTATAAATTAAAACAAGAAATGCAGACTCAAATTCAAAATTTATTAGAAGCGGGAATAATTCAACCTTCCACGTCGGCCTATGCTTCACCTGTGTTACTGGTAAAAAAGGGCGATGGTTCTTTTAGATTAGTAGCGGATCTAAGAAAAATTAATGAGAAAACGCTCCCTGATAATTTTCCCATCCCAAATTTGCAGGAGATGTTAGATCTATTGAGTGGCTCAACTATTTTTTCCACATTAGATTTAACTTCGGGTTTTCACCAAATGAGTATGGACCCTCGAGATGCTCACATCACGGGAATTTCTACGGACATGGGATCATATGAATTTAAGCGAATGCCATTTGGACTAAAAAATGCTAGTAGTAGTTTTCAGAGACTCATGTCAATTGTTTTGTCAGGATTGTCAGAATTTTCCATATCTGTGTATATTGATGACGTGGTCGTAGCGTCTAAGACGTTTGACGAACATTTGGAGAGATTGGAAATGGTGTTTAAGAGATTACACGATGCAAACTTAAAATTAAAACCGAGTAAGTGCAAAATAGCCCAACACGAAATTACGTATTTAGGACATAAGGTGTCGGAAGGAAAATTAATGCCGGACCCGAAAAATGTTGTATCAATTAGCAATGCTATACCTCCTAAAACTAAGAAACAGGTCCGGGCGTTTCTTGGTTTAACTGGATTTTATAGAAAGTTTATTAAGGATTATTCCGAATTGGCTTTGCCCTTGACTCATTTAACTAAAGATGACGTTCCTTTTAAATGGACTGAAATAGAAGATAATGCCTTTCAGCTGTTAAAATCAGCGCTAATTACCGAACCTTGTTTAAAATTGCCAGAATTTGATAAGCCATTTTCACTCTTCACTGATGCTAGCAAGTATTCCCTAGGAGCAGTCTTAACTCAAGAAAATAACGGGTTTCATCACCCTGTTTGTTTTGCCTCCAGAAAATTAAACCCCGCAGAAATAAATTACTCCGTGGTTGAGAAGGAAGCATTGGGAGTAGTGTTTGGGATTACTCACTTTAAACAATATTTATATGGCACGCAGTTCACAGTATTTTGTGATCAGAAGAGTCTCTCCCAATTATTTAAACTGAAGGATAGTACTTCACGTATAGCCAGGTGGATATTAACCTTACAACAATATACTTATAATATTATTCATAAGCCAGGTAGACTTAATCACATGGCGGATTATTTATCGCGACAGGGATATAATGGAATGGAACCTAAATCATGTGTAAATAAAACCGTAAATTGTAGTGATAACAATCTTAGCTTTTTCCCTGTCCCAAGTACGCCCCAACTTGTTCCGATAAATTGTTCTGCTGCTCAGCCTATATTTTATGACGTGTTAAACATGCCCTTAGCAGATTTAATTACCAAGCAACAGCAGGACCCCTTTTGTCAAGTGATAAAAGAAAAACTAGAAATGAATGTTCCCATTAAAAATCCCACCTTAAATTTTTTTCTAAATAACGAGTTGTTGCTCTGTGAACTTAAAGAAAAGTCGAAATTCCGAAATAGAAATGCGGAGAGGTTGGTGCTTCCTAAGTCTATGGTTCGAAACGTTTTAAATTTATGTCATGATAATGCAGCGAATGCACACCCAGGATTTATTAGAACACTACAAAGAATAAGACAAAATTTTTTTTGGCCAGGACATTATTCTCATGTAAAAAACTATGTTGCTTCCTGTGAAGAATGTGTTAGACGCAGAGGCTATAATAAAAACTTAAAGGCCCCTCTTCTTAAAGTGCCCACTACTAGTCGACCATTTCAAAAATGCGCGATTGATGCCGTAGGCCCCTTTGTAACTTCAAAAAAGGGAAACAAGTGGTTAATAGTTATTACAGATTACTTCACGAGATATCCTGAGGCGTACCCGGTAGCTGATATAAAATCCGGCACGGTTAAGGAAGTGTTAGTTGACTTCATTTCACGACATGGCATCATGGAAACTTTATATTCTGATCGTGGAAGTAATTTTATTTCTCAAGCTATGAGTGAAGTATATACAGCACTTGGTATAGATAAGCAGCATACAGTCTCTTATAATCCACAGGGAAACGGCGTCGTTGAGCGCTTAAACAAAATTTTAATTGATACACTGTATTATTTGGTTAATGAGACCCAGGAGGACTGGTGTGATCATGTTCCTCTAGCTCTTTTGGCGTTCAGAACGGCACACCATAGAACGATTCAGGAGTCCCCGGCGTTCTTGGTGTATGGTAGAGATTTAATAATGCCCTATGATCTAATTTTCAGCTCTAAAGCTAGATCATATGCTGATACTAAAACTTACGCGCAGGATCTTATTTTAAATCTACAGACAGCTTTCCGCGTAACAAAACGTAATCTGGAAAAGGCTGCGGACGAACAGACTCATTTAAGTGCCACCAATTTTGATAAGCAAATCGCTGTAGGTGATAGAGTTTTTCTTTACACGCCTGCTCTTAAACCAAATTTGTCCAAGAAATTAACATCTTTTAACAGGGGGCCGTATCGTGTTACTGCTAAATTTTCGAACGTCATTTTTGAGATCTCCTTAATATCGAACCCTTTACAAATTCAGAAGGTACATGTAAACAGGCTAGTGAAATTACCTCCGAGACAACTGTTTCCGTGTGATTCTGACACCACCGTTGAAGGGACGGGAATACAACCCGTTATCGCATCCCGCCCGGAAGAAAATCTAAAAACGTTATTTCCTAGTTTGCTGACCTCCCCCTCTCGAGGGATAAATAATGTGACGGGTGAAGATGGACTCGCAATGGACTTTCCCCCCCTTTGGCGTAATACAAAAACTTGGTGGGACGAATTCTCAAATTCAATGTACACTGAGAGAACGGTAAATAGTGCGCTTGGTCATTTACGGCCAAGGGTAGAGTCATTGGACGATGAGGATAGTCTGGATGACACGGAAATTTATCATGTAGATGATTTGATAGCAGATCAAAATGGGAATTCATCAAAAACGTCTCGTGTTTCCGAGACTCAATCTAAAACTGCAGTGCACTCCCGCTATAGTTTGCGACCCAGAAATGCGCAGGGTTTCGTTGCAAAGTGAACCAATGAACGAAGGAATTGAATAAAATGAATAGACTTTCCCTCTGTGAACGTGGCTCAGAGGCATACTTAGGTCAGTTTAAATCTGTATGTTTATGTGCAAAGGTCCTAGGTATAGAAAAGGGAAAAATTTATTTATTTATTATGTGTTTTGTGCTTTAGCAAGTTAGAAAGGGGTGGAGTCTGATATTTTCATGTAGAGAGATTCATCTACTGCCTTTTTATGTGTGAATTCTATATGTGCATAATAATATTTGTGATGCAATGTGTAAAATTTATATTTTTTTATATGTGTATATATATGTATATATATATGTTAGATAGCAAAGTGCATTTTTGTGTTCTGTTGTAAGTCATAGTATTAAGATTCTGTATAAAATATGTACTCGATTCCAACTACGTTGTGCAACTGCTTTGTTTTCCAAAATTTTCTGGCTCACGTCTCCGATGTTAAGACCGGTCACTCATACATACTAGTGCCAGGTTAATGTTAGAATTAATGTTAGAATTAATGTTAGAATTAATGTTAGAATTAATGTTAGAATCAATGTTAGAATTAATGTTAATTTACTGTGATGCAATTTTTTTTTTTATGACAAGCTATTGTAACTTGGGAAGTAAGTTAGAGGTTGGGAATTAGCTACTCCCTCCTTCTTATATTTACTAGAATAGTTTTTGAGGTAAGGGCTTGGTTGAAGGAATCTGACTTGGGCAGATGTTTTGCTTACGTGTAGATTTTTTTTTACTGAATCTGCCTTTAAGACTATTCCTGAGCCCACTTTTCAGTTTTCTTTACTTTAAAGAATGTTTTGAGTTTGCTTGATATAACTGTCTTAAAATTAAAACTCTCAGGAAACACAAGGTCGTGAGTCTAATGAAAGTTGTTAGGCCAACGTTTGTCGAGAAATAAAATAAAGTTCTATGATTTTGGAAAAACATTGAAAATTCGTATTCAGTATTTGAGTATATAAATGTTGTTCCGTAATACTGATCAGTTGTCAAATGTCTAGTAAAAGTGTATATCTTATGCGGTCAGTGTGGATTTATATGTGTAAAATTAATAATACCTATGCAAATGTGAAATTATTCGGTAGGCATCTCTAATTGTTTGCAAATTTGTCTTAAGTAGTGAATCTCTTTCCATGAAGAATGACGCACACTTCCGCGAGTTTGAGGTTTTCCCTTTCTCTCCGTCTCCCCCCCCCCTTTTTCTTATGGGTCTCTTCCCCTCTGTTGACGGAGGAGGTGAACTTTTGGGTGAGGGGTTTCCCCCCCCCCCCCTTGGTTCGACTGCGCGAAAACTACCGCAGTTGTAGGTTGTCACGGTAGGAGTCTTAAATAATGTCGAAGGCGTTCTTTTAATTCCTTAGACTAATAAAGTTATTTTTTTAGGCATAATATATATTTACGTTATTTTCTTTTTTAAAAAAAATTTGTCTTATGGTCAAATTTTTTTTGAATTAAGGGGAAGGTATTTGTAGAATTCAGCAGTGAAATTCTACGTTGTTTAATCTTTAAAAACATGTTTGGATCATGACGGGCCTAAAAGCAATATAGTAACTGCAGATATATATATGTACTAGTGTAACAATGTGTAACAATGTTCTTTAATGTTATTTTATTATTCTTTGATATTTCTTTGTATTAAGAACCTAAATTCTTTTTATGTAAAGGAATCTGATTTCATCCTGATTTGAGGGTAAAGGGCTAGGTATTATGTAGACCTTACAGTGTATTTCGATGCCTTCAAGATGGCGTCGTTTTTGTGTCCTGGGTAGCGTCTTCCAGGAATTTTTGCTGTTCCAAGAACTTTTGGGGTGTCTGGGGGTTCATTGCCTTTTTAATCGCTACTCCCTACCCCTTGTTTTCAAAAATCGTTTAGTCGGGGATTAAGGGATTAGCGTTCTGGCAAATCCAGAACGCCGAAACTGAAGATTTGCATGTAGCTCCCTCTGTGGGCGATAGCGGAGACTACAGGAATAAAAACGGGATGCACGACTGCCCCGGGACCGCGGGAGAGCAACATTTTTTTGAATCCACACGCCCGATCCATAACCTGGCGGATGCTGATGAACGAGAGCTATAGACTCCTGCTAGCCCGATGAAAGGACCTGCCGAAGAAAGTTGAACGTGCTGAAGAAAGAGTCGTTCCAAATCCCTTCTTCCAGACCTCTGTCCCTCTTCAAAAATATATAAAGAAAGAGCAAACGTCAGGCCAGGGTTTTCCCGGCAACAAGCGATGATATCAAGCTCCCCTCGAAGATGCGGTGGTGTTCGATGAACCCCGGGATCCACTTTCAAGCCCACACGGAGGATCTTCTGCGCCATTCCCCACTAAGCCCCCAACTTTGAGAAGACGCTCTGAAACAGTTAAGCCTCCTCTTGTCATTTCATTACCTAGATCTTTATTTTTTTTTATCAACTCTCAAATGAGGCATCAGGAGATCAGATTCCATAGGAGATGTTTTTCATTAGCATAAATAATTTACCTAGGGTTAAACTTATAAATCATTATTGACTTTTTATAATTATTTGTTTAGTTATTTCGTTTGTGCGCTATTGAGAACTTGCTTTATTTCATTTTATTATTTGTCTTGTTATTTTGATCATGCGTTTTGAGAATTTGCTCTCTTCAGAGCTGTGGAATCTGACAGTAATTTCCTAAATGTTGTAAAATGTGTGTAAAAACCTTATTATAAATAAATATTGATGGGCCCATTTAAACAAATGCTCCTGTGAAATTATTTCACACAGCCAAGATGCACGCATGACCAAACCTTTTCTTGGAACAGTATGGGATGTGTGAGTACATTTTATATTATTTATTATGTGTGTTGACGGCATTCATAAGTGGTGACTAATATCGGATTAAGAACCTGGGAACACAATGCTTTGTTTTCATTTAATTATTTGGTCTGTCCCACTGAACTACCGGGCAACACTACAAAACAGCTAAGTAGTATTGACCTGTAATTGTTTGTCCAGTTGGAACAAATTCTTTGTGGATAATACCTTTAATATCGAAGAATGTAATGACATTGTTTTGATTTTGGATCGAACTTTTCTTGCTTTTTTGGCTTCCGTTGAATTTGGTGACTTCCATTCCGCACATTTTCGCTTTGTTTCAGGATCATATTGGAAACACCATGTTTCATCACCTGTAACAATGGACTTCAAGAAGTTTGGATCGTTTTCAGCTGCTGAAACGATGTCTCTGCAATGTGCACTTCTCATTGCTTTTTTTTCAGGGGTTAAAGCGTGTGGAACAAATTTAGCACACACTTTTGTTTTGCCCAAATCTTCATGCAGGATGGTTCGAATTGTTTCTTTGTTGATGTTTAAAGAGTCTTCCATCATTCTCAGTCATGCACAGCGATCGTTTGTTACGAAATTTTGTACTTTCTCAATAACTTCAGGTGTCCTAGATGAAATTGGACTTCCACTACGCTGATCATTTTCTACCGTATCTCTCCCGTCCAAAAAAACGTTTGTGCCACACAAAAACATTTGATCTACTTAATAACAGTCACCGTAAACCTGTTTCATGAGTTGGTATGTTTCCGAAGCACTTTTTCCAAGTTTTGCGTTAAATTTAATTACAGCTCTTTGCTCCATCTTAAAAAATCAACATGAAAAAAATTCACTTCTGTAATATATGCTCGCCTTCTCTCAACTACTTAACGAAATGAGCTCAACTTGTTGACAGTGTACCAGCAGACGATGGACGTTATGACACATGCACATTTACACTCAGAGCACCATTACAACCTGCGCTCTGAGACGAGTCTTAAAACTTATTTGACGCACTGTGTATATATATATACTATATATATATTTATATATATATAAATATATATATATATAGTATATATATATTGCTTTCGTTTATTTGCAGGGCTACAAGTGGTCCCGTGGGGTGGTGCTCATATTTCTTTTATAAACGGTTATTTTGTAGCACCTACCTACGACCGTCGTGTCATAATAATTTCTTTTAGTTTTTTGTCTTCTAATTTAGCCATATTAATTATATAAGTTTTTGAATATGACACCATGGCGAAACCACTTGTGTTTGATTATGTTTCTTTGCTTTACCCACGGCTGATGAGCCAAGCAAAGAGTGATGATTTTCTTGATATTTTTTGGCTTTTTACAGTCTAATTGCTTGTTTTTTTTGTCTTTTGGGTGTTCATTCACCTATATTTCTATATTTCTATCTTTGAGTGCTAATGCACCTGTGTTTTTGTTCTTTTTGTGTTAGCTGCTAGGCTGCGCCATGCATATGGCTATAGTATTTGCAAACTTTAGATAAACGATATATTCGTGCTTTGTGGTTAATGGCTGCTTTAGCGCATGGCCACGAAAGCTATTTGTTGTTTTTCTTCACCTTGTGTGTATATACACACACACACACACACACATATATATATATATATATATATATATATATATATATATATATATATATATATATATATAGAGAGAGAGAGAGAGAGAGAGAGAGAGAGGCAGGCAGAAGTCCTGACTTATCTATAGAAGCGATTTTTCAAAATTAGCCCCCCAAGGGGGGGGGATGGGAGCAAAACGTGTTTTTCCCATATTCCCTCATATTTCAAAGGAAAAAACAGATATCCATAAGATTATTCTTTAAAATGTAAAAAACTTGATTACCTAAAAATCAATTTCAGGATTTTTCAAAATTCGGCCCCCCATGGGGGGGGGGGGGGATTGGACAAAACGTGTTTTTCCCATATTCCCTCGTATTTCAAAGAAAAAAACAGAGATCCATAAGATTATTGCTTTAAAATGTAAAGAACTTGATTACCTAAAAATCAATTTCAGGATTTTTCAAAATTCGGCCCCCAAAGGGAGGGGGGGGGGTCTAAACGAGTTTTTACGTGTTTTTCACATATTCCCTCATATCTCAAATTGGAAACAGATATCCATAAGATTGCTTTAAAATGAAAGGAACACGAATACCTAAAAATCAATTTCAGGATTTTCAAAATTCGTCCCCCAAGGGGGGGGGGGGGACTAAACGAGTTTTTCACACATTCCTTCATATCCCAACGAAAGAAACAGATATCCATAAGATTCTTGATTTAAAATGCAACAAACAGGATTTAATGTAACAAACACGATCAAGGCCACGATTTTTCGACATTTGCTTAGGTGAAAATTGCTAGAAACAATCTTATAATTTGTATTTTTTATATATTTTTTGAACACCAAATTGGTGGTAGGGGAAAAGAGAGAGATCAACCTTAATGAAATGAATTATGGAAAGGTGTGTGTGTGTGGATTATAGATATTTCGGTTGTTTGTCCGTATGCATCTAGAGCTCAGGTTAACTCCATTCATTTTTATTACACTGGGCGACGCCAGGTAATTCTTTGTTTATGAAACCGGCGATTTTCACAGGGGTTTACGGGGAAGCTCTCAAACTCCTCGAAGGATCCAGTGGGATATCAAGGAAGAAACATTTTAATGCTGACATCAGCATGGGGGGGGGGGGGGCATTTTAATATGCTGATGGGGTGCTGACCAGTGGGGAGCGGTATCGATTGACATAAAATACAGGTTTACATAATATACAAATAAGCCTTATTAAGGGTACACCCGTGCAACGCCGGGTATATAAAGCTAGCATATATATATATATATATATATATATATATATATATATATATATATAGGACAGGAGGGTATTATGGAATAGTCGGGTAATATGGAATACCAAGGTTTCGGCTCTGTTTGGTGCTGCTATCATGTGGGAATACCATGAACTACTAAAGAAAGACTCCCATGATGCAGTGCACTGAGAATTGACCGCTTGCTGTTGTCGTACCACTCGCTACAGAACAAAGTGTGTTTTGTGATTTTCAAGAGTTTTTGTAGGCAAGTTTTCAAGCACTTTAACCTACTAGTACACATGTGACTTGAACAATGATGTTAAGCATAATGTACACTAAAAGAATTGTAGTTTGTTATACTGTGGTCGTTTTTTAGCTGACAATGTTTTGTCCATCAGGCTTATTTTCCATGATGGCGTGTCGAGTATTATGGAATAATAGGTATTCCATAATCCCCTTAGAGGCAGGAAAGCTGGATCTTCTGTAATAACCTACTCCCCATATATAAAAAGAGTTAGAGGATGAACTGAAAGAAAAGGACATAAAGAAGAAACCAGAAGCTTCAAAACAACAAAGGAAACCGAACATTCAAAGACCCCTGTTAAGAAATTAAACTTAGACCGACCTTCTAGACCTAAACCTACTAGAGATGACTTCTGTGTTAGCAGCGATGAATCGTTCCATTCTGATGTATCATCTGTAATGGAGTTCATGCCATCAACTAAAGAACCGGAAAACAAAGACGCTGGATATATCATGTGTAACGGAAAATTCTCCTAAGATCAACGAGGGGAAATTTTGATTCAATGCTTCAACTGTTCTCTGTGGGCTCACCTTGACTGTACCGGAGCAGAGAAAGAAGATTATATTTGTGACTCTTGTAAATAGACTAGAAGCAGAAATGACATGCACATAATCTTAAAAATATAGTTTTTATACTTAAAAATAACAATGTTTTATGAAGTCTAATTAATTTTTCAAAGGTTTAAACCACCTATTCCATATTACCCGACTATTTCATATTAACCTCGATTTGTAACTTTTCTTTAAATAATTGTTTTTTATAACAACAAAATAAATAGTATTATTTTACAAGTGGCAGTTCATTACAATTAGTTATAGTATGCACTCATGATTATTTTGGGGATTTTTATTCAAAAACCAGTAAAGTTATTTTTAGAAATGTAAATGGTATTCCATAATACACTCCTCTCCTCTCTCTCTCTCTCTCTATATATATATATATTATTACTGCATGCATGCTGTTTTAGGTATACAGGGAAATTCCAAATTCATGGCACAAACTTTAGGGATTGGGACAGGACACTGTAATAATCATCGATTGTATAGGAATGTATGGGCGCATGTGATGCGTTGAGGCACAAACACGGGAAAGAGAATGACAGGCATGAAAAATACGGTGACTGGTTAAGTCCATTGCTGGCAAAGAGCAGTAGGTGGCTTGCCGCCCATCAACATTTAAGCATTTGCGGGAACACGCCAATCTCAATTGTACTGTCATCCGTGATGGGAGACTTTACGTGTGCCGAAAAAGCAGACATGCATCTCATGCACGGCAGTGCAAAAGGCAACGGCAGAGATGCGCTGCGAATGTATCAGAATGTATGCTCTCTCCTCATAGACGAGTACCGGGCCGACTGTAGTTTTCACCATGGTGGGGCCAGAGCCTGACTTAGGCAGGGGCATACGGGGCAGTTGCCCCGGGCCCCCACTTTAGAGGGGGGCCCCCAAATCGAATAGAAAGTTTATTTTATGTTTCCTTCTTTAATGAACTTTTTTTAGATGTGCTATATCCCTTTTAATGATGGACATAGAATTGTCAGAAAATCAATAAAATGGACAGAATGATATTTCGTCTGACCATTGGTGGGGGGGACTTTATAGCTATTTTAGGTTCTAGTCAATTTTCTTGGTATATATCTATAATGAGGTGAAAAATTTAAATACCTCCATAACGTTCGGTTCTTCATTACTGAAGTAGTGAAGCAGAGGGGGGCCCCCAACGAAGTTTTTGCCCCGGGCCCCAATTAGGCTAAGTCGGGCCCTGGGTGGGGCGCCAGCTATTTTCAGCACTGTTGGAAGCAATTACCTGGATGCCACTTTTGGGGTGCGATAGATTCGGCCTGCTAGACCAGTCCCTTGGCTACCCTGATCTCCCGATTTATCGAGCCTCGATTACGTCTTAAGGGGACACCTGCAGAGTCTCCTTTATTCGACTTCAGTTGACTCTGTTGAGGATCTCGTCGCTCGAATATCCGTTGCTGTTGCGTGTGGGCGTGAAATACCTGGCATCTTTGAAACTATACGCCAATCGCTCCATCGACGCTGCCAAGCATGTATTACTGTTGATGGATGCAATTTTGATCACTTATTGTACACATAGCACTTGTCAACAACGCTGTCAATAAACAGTTTTTCTCTCCTTTCATGTCTTTTTCCCGTGTTTGTGCCTCAACCCGTCACTAGCCCCCATACATTCCTATACAATAAATGATTGTTACAGTGTCTTTTACCAATCCCTAAAGTTTGTACCATGAATTTCGAATCTGTATTACAAAATTAGAAGTATAACTAGGAGGGTTCGAAAGCATGTTTAAGATGCAAATATGGGATAATGTTGGTAAACTGTCTGGGTGATTGAGTATCAGTGCATGCATGATGTTTGAGGTATATTACAAAAAATGGAAGTTTAACCAGAAGGGTACGAAAGCATGTTTAAGATGCAAATATGGGATAATGCCGGTAAACTGTCTGGAGGATTGAGGATCAGCGCATGCATGCTGTTTTAGGTGTATTACCAAAAATGGAAGTATCACTAGAAGAGTGCAAAAGCATGTTTAAGATACAAATATGGGATACCCAAAACAGGTTAATTCGCTATCCAGAAATTACCGGTAGAGTATAACAAGAACGTGTTCCGATTTGGGGAGTAGTCGATTCTCCACCACTTGCAGCAAGCAGAGACCTTTTCTTGAAGATGTCGTACCGTACGTCTCAGATTTGACCCCACTGTAAAAGAAACATAACACCAAGAGATGTTACGATTTAATTAGAGTCTATCTTTAGCACAACATGATTCGTTTTCAGAGGGAGGATGTGTGCGTGGGAAGGGGAAGGGGTCCCGTTTATGAAAATTTTTTTTCTTTTGTTGGCGGAGGGGATAAGGCCGTTAAGATAACATAATCAAACAAAACATTTCCTTTCCGTTCAAACTAGTGCGTATCAACAAAAATTACACGATTTCAGCTACTTGATACAATGAGTCAGTACCGCCAATTATCGACAAATATATGAGTCAGAGTATTAGACATATAATTGCCGCAAGAGGCGAATATTTCTAACGTATTAAACAGTATTCTGACTGTTACTTCATTTTTTCCCCTTTATATCTGCTAGTATCTGCTGCTATTTTTATCCTTCCAGTCGCTTAGATATCAGAGATTAAAAAAAAAATGGCCTTTCCGTTTCAGGCAGAGGAAGAAAAGCTGGAATGTTTCTGCAACTTTTGTCTATCGCTTCAAAAAGAAGTTGTAAATACTAAATCTAATAAGGAGATCTGTTACACAAGAGGGAACTCCTTCGTGACCAATTTTTCAAGCACAAGTGACGTCACACGCTAGGAAACTCCCTTAAGGCTGCTGTGTACTAACCCTATTGGATTCGGTATTAATCTATGGAGAACATGTGTCTACTATTGACAGCTACATAAATGCCGATAATACAATAACAATGGTATTTTCAGATAGCCTGAACTTTTCTGCACCTTGCAACAGGATTCATTTTATAAATTTCGTCCACCAAAGGATTTTATAAGCGTTTAAAGCACATTATATCAAATTTTTCCTCGAATATTTGAAATTTTAAAACATTATTTGCATTTTTTCAAAAAAAAAAAAAAAAAAAAACGAAAAATGCCCCATTGTAAAATTTTTTTTCTCTGTTACGGAGTACAGTTAAACAAAAATCTTTCAATCCAAGTCGGCAATCCTTGGACACATTTTCTCCATAGGTTAACATTGAGGTGAGTGAATCCAATAGGGTTAGTACACGGCAGCCTTAAACCTAACCCCCTGCACTCCCCACGATTGTAACCATCAGGTACGATTTGCCGACCTCTCCCATCACGGTTACAACAGCGCAAAAGTAATTGCGAGACACACACACACACAAAATAAATATATATATATATATATATATATATATATATATATATATATATATATAAAATTTAAAAGAAAATCGGCGCAGTAGAAAGGGACAATATCGTGTACCACTGAGAGTGATCCCGTAATTAGACCAATCAATCTAAGTTTTACCATTGACTCCACATTTGGAACTCTGGAAACCACTCCTATAGTGATCGAAATGTGGCATGAACAAAAAGAGTTGAGCCAGGAGATGGCCGAATGGCTTTGGGCGCTAGAGTCCCAGTGTTGGCATGGGTGTTTATAACAGTTCGGAATCGGCTTTAAACTGTAGGTCCCGGTCAAATGAGCCCTTGTGCAGCAGAAGTTGACCGTAAACCTGTAACCAACTCAAATTCCAAAAGAGTTGCAAGTGGCGAGGGAAACGTCGTCTCAATGGGCTTCGAAATTTACTTCCAAAATGTCAAGTTATAAGACAGATTTTATCGCAAGGAGATGACAATCAATCGCAAGGGGGATGCTCCGTGAACTTTTTTTAAGAAGGAGAAAAAAAAATGGAAATTGACTCTCGAAGGATAATTTTCACGGATAAATCGGTCTACAAGTTGTGAGCAAAACAGCGCTTAAAATGGTTCGGTTCTCTACGACAATTCCCGCCTGCACCCCCGCTCAAGAGAAGAAAAGAAATAACGCGCCATGTTGTTCTGAATTGTTCTTAATGCTCTCCGTCTGGTCTGAAATTCATTTTGCGTACCCTGTTCCATTCAGGGTTTCCGAGAACTGGTTGATTGTCCAGTTGCCTGTTCTCGGAAACAAGGTAATTAGTGAGGTCTTTCACGTCTCTATCAGAAATTTCGCGCATTTGATCCAGTCTTTTATCTTTATAATATATTTTATCTTTTATTCTTCTCTCCCCGAATGCTATTTTATTTTTCTTCATCGCTCTGTTGTGATCTATTTTTTTAATTTCGTGTTGTTTTCTTATCCTTTCCCCCTTCTTTTGAGAGCCGTCTACCGTTTGGAATCTGCTGAGGTGTAAGTGATGAATAATTCATCATAATAGCTTACGACTACATTTGCCCTCTTTGGACGTCTTCTGAAATTTATTTAGGCGCATACTTGTAGAAGAGTACATTGTAAAATGCCTATTTTAAAAAAAGTTACAAGAGGCGTATTTCAACTGATGATCACTTAGAGCAGGGTTATCCAACCCGCGGCCCGCGGGACGCATGCGGCCCAGAAAGAGAGCTCAAAGCTTAAAAAAAAAATCAATAACCCTCCTCGGGGATGATGGCAGGCAGCCATTACAGATCCCGCTTTGTTGAAAAATAAACAGTTGTTTTGCATCATTCCTACTACATTTACAGTCGATATAAATATGCTGCCAGCAAATTTTCAATTGGAATGTATATATTTGCAATCTGATGTCCAACTTAAAGAGAAATTCAATCAAGTCTCTTTGTTGGACCTTTGTAAATCCTACCTGCCTAGACATAAATATCTCTCACTGCATAGTCATGAGTTTTTTATGCCATCATTGTTTGGAAGCACTTACATCTGTGAACAAATACTTTCACGAGTGAAGCATACTAAGAGTCAAATTAGATCCAAAATATCGGATGAAAATCTTGAGAGTTCCCTGAGAATTGCAACCACTTCAATTTACCCAGATATTTATGCATTAGTCTCTCAAATTCAATGCCAAATATCACATCAGTTTTATGACTCGTATAGTAATCTTTATAATTATAAATAAAATTTATGATGAAATAAATATGTTAACTATATATTATACTTTTTTACTATTCAACTATTTTTAATGTCAGGTATATTTTCGTGTGGCCCAAAACAATCCATCTTCTTTCAATGTTGCCCAAGGAAGCTAAAAGGTTGGACACCCCTGACTTAGAGGATCATCATCTGAAAGGATGCCTCTTATGCACATCTTAATAGTGGATCTAAGTTGACGAGTGTCTCATCCATGATAGGATACTTCTTGCTTACTGCCAATTTTCATTATCACCAGGAGAAAGGTTATTAACTCACAATGCACCAGACAGGGCTCGGCATAGTAAGTAAGGCTCTCCGGGGTTGAATCTCTGCCGATGAATATGCTGCCACCACAATTTAGAATGAGCACCCTCAGGGGGCGACAAATGAGGGCACGTACCCTCCTCCCACCCCAGCGAACCCTGCAGTGGGACTTTCTGGTATACAGATTTAACGCGTCTACACCCGGCTTAGACACGACGGCATTCAATGGCGCTTGTCGGAACTCGAATCGAACATCCTCAGTACCGAATCCCGACGTGCTAACCATTGGGGTGCTCCGGGCCCCTAAAATGTGTTATTAGCTCTGCTATGTTCTGTAATATATTGTTTTAAGTACATGCAAGGGCTTATTTGTAAAGGTTTTGTCTCCGCGATCTATATGATCGATAATTTTAATAACAAACGATACGATCTCTCACGTAAATGATAAAAATGAAAGTATCATTAAACAAGACTTTGAGTCTATTTCCAACTGATGTTATAAATGACTCGCTTTGAATATACAGTGAAGAATATTTTTTGGCAACTGGGTGCAAAAACCCTCGAATTTTTATCTAGATTGCATTAAAATCTTTCTAAATAAAATATACTAAAATTCTGTATTTATAGAAATAGCAAACACACAAATGTAGAAATTTGTAACTTTAGTTTACAAAATTGACGAGTTCGGCATCATTTACTTATTGAAAATTTAGCTTTAAAAACATCAGAAAGGTTAAATCAGTCTTCGCAATTAGAATTGACTACTTTGTCGCAGGGAGGCCCAGAGACTTTACCGGGCCTGGGGCAAACTTCTGTTTGGGGCCCCAAGAAAAATAGAAAATGGAAAGAGACAAACACAGACATTCAAATTAAGTTACTCCTATTTAAAATTTTATTACATGAATGATTAACATAATTATTATATTTCATTCCACTGTTCTCTTGTTATATTCTCTAATAAATATGACATCTTTATCTACAAAGCTTTTTTGCTATCTATTTATCTATTTCAGTAGTTAGTACTGTCTTCAATTTATTAGAGAAAATGCAATTTTATAGCAGTTAGGACTAAACAGTTATATTTTTCATTAAAACTAAATCGCGTATTTTTCAGAAGACTATTTTGGAGTAAAAGAAATGTAATTAATCGAACTTTTTTTTTTTTGGGGGGGGGGGGAGGGGGCCTTTTTCCAGGAGATTATTGCCCTCTCTGGGCAACTGGGGCCTCTGAATGAATCCCTCTGTTTGTCGTAATGAATAGTAAGATGTTATAGTTGCAATAAACCCTTATTTACCGATAAATCTAGCAAAGAGCGTCTCTCTGTCTCTCTCTCTCTCTCTTTCTTTCTGTCTTTTTACTAATCTCTGAAATTCAAATAACCTTTGGAATGTATTTAGACCTACACCGTACGTAAAAATTTTCTTCCTCAAATCTATACTTATATATAAAGAGAGAGCGATTTTGTACGTGGAGGGTAATCTACAGAACCACTGTACCTATTTGAAAAATTCTTTCACTGTTTGAAAGGTACAGTATTCCAGATGGACATAGGCTATGTATTATGTATATCTAATCAGTAGAAATGAAGTTAGGGGCTTAATCCTAACAATCTCCATTGTTACGACGCTACTGTCCTCTACCGCTTTCTGTGCCGAAGTCTTGAACGATCCTTAGCGTGGTGCTATCTATACTTATATATAAAGAGAGAGCAATTTTGTACGTAGAGGGTAATCTGCAGAACCACTGCACCTATTTGAAAAATTCTTTCACTGTTTGAAAGGTACATTATTCCAGATGGACATTGGCTATATATTATGTATATCTGATCAGTAGAAATAAAGTTAAGGGCTTAATCCTAACAATCTCCATTGTTTCCGCTACTGTCTTCTACCGCTTTTTGTTCCGAAGATTTCAACGATCCTTATCGTGGTGCTATCGCGGTGGGCTTCTGTTCTGACGCTACCGGTTCGAACCTAGTCGTTCTCCGGCACGCCTTTTTCTTTAAAAAAATTTATTTTAATTATTAACTAACATAAAATTAATTTAAGGTATTATTTAGGTTATTATTAAGGTAAAAAAAGATTTACAATTTATTGGCTATCAACTGGAAATTTATTGGTATAATATTTTGTTCAACCCGGACAAAGTCGGGACAGGCCGCTAGTTCTAGATAAATTTGAAGCGCTACGGGTTCCTGTAGGATTCGTCAAAACACGCCAATCCATTTCCAAACACACAATAACCACGCAGGGTGATTTCCTCGAAAAACGTACCGACGCGAAATTAATTGAAAAAAAAAAAAAACATCAACCATGATCTCGAAAACCGAGCTCGTTTTTAAAAGACGAGAAAATCCTTCCAGTGAAAAGTTTTTTAAACGGGTTAGTTTTGAGGTATTGACTTGTTTTTTGCAGATTCGCCAAGCCTGATGTCACTCCCGCTCAGCTGGGGAAGAAGGTCATTAAAACAGAGGTGTACATACACAAAACACGAAAGATGCGTGCCGTTGAAAAAAAAAAAAGAATAAAAGTTTAAATTCTAGGAGGAAAACGTCAAGTTAGTTCTAGTTAAGAAGAGAGAGAGAGAGAGAGATGTTCGCTTTGGCAACGGAGAGAGGATGGGAGTACGGTGGCCCAGGAAAAGGAGTAGAGAGGTATTTCGTCATACCTCCAAGACGAGTTTTTTGAAAACGACCTAAATTTCGACAGACGCAAAATTTGAGAAAAAACGGTAAGGTGCGCTGGAGAATTTCTAAAATGCAGTCTTCTCACTTGTAAGAAATGGGTTTGTTTCATACACGAATAAAATATCGTATGTTTTAGAGGCGGTAAATTATCCCATTTTTATCTTTGGCACAGGGGCATGTGAAAATCGAGTATACCTTAATTTTTTTCTTTTAAAGTTCTGAAGACAATGCAAATGCCATATTGTGAAAGCCCAAGTGTTTTTAAATATGTATGCATAATGTAAAATTATATAAAATTTTAATTTGATTTAAAAATATATTTAAATGTGTGACTAAAAAAATTATTTCTGAAAACTTGACGGGAATCCTAAACGCGGAACTATTTTTTTTTTTTCAATTCGAGAGTTTGCGGTTGTACTAATTTTGTTGAATACGTACCTCGCATTTAATAATTAATGAAAAAAATCGAATAAATATTATACTTGTATTAAACTTTAAATATCTGTATAAAACTATTTAGCAGAATTTGAAAATATCGATCATCTTAATAATTTTTTGCGAGTGCTTTTAACGTAGGATTGTGTTCCTCCATAGCGGTCCTCCGGAAAGAAAAGTTTCAGACGCGTAAACCGTCCGTCCGTACTTCGCGAGTTGTAATTTTGATATCGCTTGGACAAGCAGTAAACAGTTAAACAGAAAAGTACCAAAATGCATCAATATTTTGACATACATATATGTATATATATACATACGTACTTAGATATAGATACATATATAGTACATAACACATATATACATATATACATACAAAAGAGGTAAATAACGATAAGTAATCCTGCGTTAATAGCCCGCAGTAGTTTCGTTAGAAGAGACTAGCTGAATTTTTTTTTTTAGCTCGTTGCTCCTGGTGCATCTACCTAGTTATACTTCCTTTTTGCTACGACTGCAACAAAGCTTCATTTCTGTTTAAATAGACGGGAAGATGTAAACTATGAACGGCGTTTGGAATACAGTGGAATCTCGATCTATCGTTTTTCAAGGGACCGATTGAAATGAACGATAAATGCGGAAAAACAATAGATGCGGAAACATAACAAAGCAATATGATCGTTGGGACTGGATAAAATGAACGACACATACGGAAAAACGATGGATCCGAAAACGATCGATCGAGATCCCACTGTACATCATTCCAGAATATATGAGTGCTGAACGTTCACCAATTTCAATCAGACAGCGACAAAAATTTATAATTTTCTTTACTATCCCCAACGCAGCAGGTATTTTGTCCCGAGGACATCGACCCCCCCCCCCCCCCACATCACGAATTTGTCGGCTGCATTATTAAGGGATCAACCTATAGGTGAACCAGCATTGTTTCCAATGATGGAACAGCTGAAGAATTCCCATGCCTTATCCGGGATTAGAACCCGAACCCACTCGAAGTGCTAACCCTATACGATTGTCGGCGACAGTTATGGTATTGTCAAAAGACATTGGGGGGGGGGGGGTTACACTTCCAATGAGTAACAAAAAATACTTTTAATAAGCCTATTAATTTTTATTGCCTTTCATCAAGTCTTTGTTTACCAATAAATCTCAACACAAGTGAAAGTTGACACGTTACATCACAAAAAGCTCACAAGAGTGTCATCAAGGGATTTTTCAGTCTTTTTCATTGCGCAGGAAATTATCCCGAGGGCATTCACCCTCACAAACTGCGTAACCTGTGGCCCATTTTAACATGGGAGCACTCAATAGGCAGACAACCGTAACCCCCCCCCCCCTACACGAAAACATCCGTGTGTTTGCCAAGATTTGAATGCAGGTCCACTTGGTGGTAGACTCTAACTGCTATACAATATGGATGGCGATTTGTCCAATATGAACAGATATCGTTTTAGAGGTTGACTTTTCGTTATGAGTGGCAATAATTTCATTTTGGGCCACGAAATTTGTGGAATGAAATTTACGGAAACCTTATATTAGGCCAATACTTCGATTTTACCTTAATCCAGAAATCATATTTTATTTACTGTTGTGACTATTAAAACTTTTCCCCATACGTCACTCCTGTGTAGTGTCGTGTGGTAAGGCTAGATTGTGTAGTGTCTTGTGGTAAGGCCTCTAGATTGAGTAACTATACTTACACAATCTAAAGGAGCATATACACTGCTGGCCATTAAAATTGAAACACCATGAAGGAGGGCTGATACAAACGTCAAATTCGCTTGAAAGGAAGAAGATGCTGGGATATGCAAATGATTGGCATTTAAGCGCAATCGAACGACTCAGGAGGGAGAAACGGCATCTCAAACTCTGTATAAAAGGAAAGTTTCGCAGCGGGTTTCTCATTCGGAAATCGCATTTGAATGTTGGTTGTTTGGGAGAAGATCGTGTTATGCCTCGTATAAGAAGGAGAAGCGGCTACCAGCACGTGTCGGAATTCGATAGCGGCAGGATCGTGGCCTATCGAGAGAGCAGTATTATCGTTCCGCGATATTGCTACTCGCATTGGTCGGAGTCCAACGACTGTCATGCGAATATGAAATCAATGGGTTCAAGAGGGTCATACTGAACGTCATGCAGGATCTCATCGGCCTCCTGCCACTAACGCCCGAGAGGACAGATATGTTTTTAGGTCGGTCTTGCAGGATCGTACAGCCACATCACGGACCTTGAGTCAAGAAATGGGCTTGTTTGCAACACGACAAGTATCTGTACGGACAGTGCGACGACGTCTAGACAGCACGGACTGTCTGCACGGCGACTATTATTGCGGCTTCTCTTGGCACTGCAGTATAGAGACGCGCGACGACAGTGGTGCGCCCAACGACAAAACTGGATACAGGAGTGGCACCACGTCGTCTTTTCAGACGAGTCCCGGTTCTGCGTGCAGTATCATGATGGACGTATCCGTGTCTGGAGGCACCGAGGAGAACGCACGTGGCCTGCTTGCATTCGATATCGTCATACGGACAATTCACCTGGTGTGATGGTATGGGCATCCATTGAGTACACGACACAAACACCTCTTGTTCGCGTCGTCGATAATCTGAACAGCCAACGTTACATTTCTCAGATATTAAGGCCGGTGGCTGTGTCCTTACTTCGAGGGCTCGGAGACGTCATCTTTCAAGAAGATAACGAAAGACCGCATGTTGCCCGTCGTGTCCTGGCCTACCTCGACACAGAGGGTGATCGACTGTTGCCTTGGCCAGTACGTTCTCCAGATCTCTCATCCATTGAAAACATCTGGTCATGAGTTGCTGAGAGACTGGGCAGCCACCGTTCTCCAGCCACTACGCATAGACTTGAAGCAGCATGGAATGGCTGTCATCCAAGCTCAGTTCGACTCGATGCCTAACAGGGTTAGAGCCGTTTTAGCTGCCAGAGGCGGCAGCTGTGTTTGCTGTTTTCGGACCTATATACCCCAAAAAATGCCCTAGAAATTTAATCATTGTTTTCTTCCTACTATGCTGTATGCGTACAATGAGTAAAGTTTTGTTATTTGCTTTCCTACGAGGTGTTACAATTTTAATGGACAGCAGTGACATACAGCGAAAGCCGGTGAACGAAGGGCAACGAACAAATCAGGCCAAATTTCAACGAACTCATTCGGCATTCGATTTGAAATTCGGTTGGCCGGCCGCAACCGAATGCTTGGGCAGCCGATCGTTCATTTTCGTGTAGTGAATTGTTGAGGTGAATTAATTTTCAAGCTTTTATGGGTTACGATAACGAACAACGACATTAAGTTTCCGACTCGAAATGAAATTTCCAAGCAAATGTCGATTTGGGGATCTCAATAACACTAGGTGAATGTTCTATTGTGCAAACTGTCCTGACCAGTTCAGTGGAGTTGTTTCAACTACTGTGTAGTGCCTAGCGCTCTTTACGAGAGAAGGGGACGACACCGTAGGGGTCATATGAGAGGAAAACCCACTGTGGTCAGTCTGTGTTGGGGAGTTGGAGAGGTGCGTGGAAGTGTAACCCTGAAGACGCACTGGGTTTTTGTTTGCTCTTAGTCAGAATCAAATGACTGAGGTAGATATTAGTGAATGTAAATATTGTACATACGTTTTGTGAATAAGTTGAGTATCGTGTTTGTTTGTAAGTCGTGTGAATAAAAGCATTTTGAATATTCACTCGGGTGGTGTTAATTGGGTTCCCTTTAGCGTCGTCGATCAGAAAGAGATCGAGTTGAGGACGACATACCAGTCGGTTTCATGATAAACTAGCCAACACTTCGTGGTGTGTTATGCTCCCTATCAGACCACCAAAATCCCCGCAACACAACACGTAGGGTTGCAAATATGATCTGTAGAAGGGATGAGGGAGGGTTTATCAGGACAGAAAAGATGTCGCTCATGAAGGAGTACTTGTTCTTTTCTCATTGGTTGAGGAAAATTTTTCTGTTTCCGGGAAAAGTATTCCTTCTGCAGCAATACTCTTGCGTTGATTCGAGGTTTGATAGGAGCTTAAGGGTAACTGCCTTCAGGACAAAAGCATGCTACATTGGAGGTTGGTTTGGTTTAGAATGCTATTGTCAATTTTTGCTATAAGAGAGCACATTAGACCGGAAACCTACCCAATAGAAGTTTGTAGACGATTCTGAACGGCTACAAACTTCCATGACAAAAGTGCGACCAAGAATGGAGCATCAGTACCAGAACCCACAGATTCTGGTACTGATGCCAGCGCCCTAGCTATTAGGCCATCGTCCGGTGGCACATTGGCCAAAAAATAAAAGTTTGATGGAGGATCCTTAATCAGGCCCTACCAGAAGGGGGGGGGGGGGGGGGGCAAGAAGATTATTTGAACATCTCAGGGATCCTACTTTATATAACACCATAGTTCAAATTTTATGCAGAGATGAAATATACGAGGGTTGTAAATAAAGTAGTGGCAACGTAGCCCAGAAAGTCGTAGAACATCGGGCATGCTCAAACAGGATATCGTAGAGTGAGCTGGAGCTGTTGTCGATGTGTAGAGTACATAAAACCGTAGATCCAGTAGAAGGGGTAGTTGCTGCGGAACGTTGGAGTGGACAGTGTCGTTTCTACCGCTCTAAATCATGTTTACAAAAAGTGATCAGCGGTCGGGTATTAAAATCGAGGTTGCCCGTGACTACAGCACACTCTGCGCCGGTGGTCTTGGGAGTTGTTGGAACACCCTCCGTACTCCCCTAACACCACCTCTTTTCTAAGTTGAAAGAACCCCTTCGAGGCATCAGATTTCCTGACGTGCCGTCTGTGATTCGAGCAATAGGGCGTTCCGTCGCTGACATCAACACACAACACCTTGCCTACGGTATCCTACGGCTTCCTGACATCTGGCAAAAGGTACGAGACTTTGCTGGTAATTATATTGAAGGAATGTAATGTAATTTTGCTTGTACGTTCATTAAAAAGTGTTTTCCGGGTATGTTGCCATTATTTTATTTATAACCTCCATATTTATTAAAACATAAGTGATATCATTATAACCGTTGACAGAGCTGAAGCATGCCATGAATCAATTTCGCTTTTTAGGGCGAATTCAGCAAATATATATTCAGTAGCAGCCCTCAAATATCGACAGTTTTAGAGAAGCCCTTGAAAATATTCTTTCTTACTGTTTGAGAAACAAGGTGGTCATCAAAAATTATGCGTTGAAACGAATTGCTCATAACCTGGAAAACATAAGAAATCTAAACATTGAACTTGCCATCACGTATGTAGTCTGAGTAACACTCTATTAAATAATATTTAGATAGATTTGAATGTGCAATCATGACTTCAAAGAGGAGAACATCCTTGGTTTTATTACATAAAAGCAATTTATTTATGCAGGGCTTATAATGTACAGCTTTGGATATTGAAATGAATAGTATTGCCATCCTGTTCTCGGAAATTCAGCAAATTCGTGACAGTTTAGGACTAATATTCTAAAGGAAAAAAAAATTTCAGAAAAAGAAAAAAAAAACACCTGCGTTTAGTTGAAAATACTGACTAATTTTCTAATTGTTCGAAACAATAAAACTCAATCATATTCTCAGAGGCATTTCAATAAGATTTTTTTTTCTTATTCCATCATTCTATCAGAATTTCGTGCTGTTGGGATTATTAAACAGATGTTACAGGTAATTGCGTAAAATATTAGAATCCTTTTCCTTTCTTTGTATAGCTGAAATGTTGAACGGGAGCACCATTTCGTGTAAATATATGTACATATTTACGAACATTTCTATTAAAGAATTCACGGTAAAGTTCCTTAATATCATCTGCATACGTGACAGCTAAATTTTTATGTTAAAAGTATAAATGTTCTAAGGTTTAAGTAAATACAGCATAAAATTTTTGATTTTCGATTTTTTTGAAAATTTTAACTCTTGCGTAATAGGTTTCCGAGATATCAGTGACTGCGGTCCCAGTTCAGCCCTGTGGGACGCCGGCCATAACGTCATGGGGATATTCTTAATGGCTCTTTCTTAGTCCTGATTAACCGTACGTCCTCTCATTTCATCAATCAGCGACCAGGACGTACACCCCGTACGCCGTTCACTACACAGTAATGAGTGCATATTTGAACCGGATTGGTCAGTGATATGCAACTGATATAGCATGGTATCATAGACCTGTAATATCCCTTATTTCAGCTCGATGCATGGTACTGGTCGGAGGTGAGTAGTAATGACCTTGATTCTACTTCAAGGACGCCGCTAGATGGCGAAAGGAGCGGGGTATGAATTCGCATAACCGCTTCAAAAATCAAAACGTCAGTTGAGATTCGAATGTTGTCTGTATTCTCGTGTCTTATATTTGCTCGTATTATTTAAAGAACCTTAAATTCTTCACTATTACAACACAGAAATTTTTAAATGATTTGTGACACGAACATTTTACACCGCATAGCCTGGTATATACCCTTCACCGGCGAAATTAAGCCTGGTAGTCAAGGGGTTTTAAGGCTGCTATCTATTGGATTCGCTCATCTCAGTGTTAACCTATGGAGAAAATTTATCTACTATTTACAGCTATATAAATGCTGATAATCCAATAAAAAGGGTATTTTCAGATAGCCTGAAATTGTCAGCACCCTACAACGGAATTTATTTTATAAATTTCGTACACCAAAGGAACTTATAAACGTCTAAAATACAATAAACCGGATTTTTTTTTCCTAGGAAAATTAAAATTTTAAAATATTATTTGCATTTAAAAAAAAAAACCGAAAAGTGCCCTAAGGTGTAAAATTTCTCTCTCTATTACGGAGTACAATATTAAAAGAAAAAAAAATCAGGTAGTCTCCTCTAACGAAACTACGCGGGTTATTAACGTAGGATTACTTATCGTTGCTTACCTCTTTTCTATGTGTATATGTATGTGTTATGTATACAGTCGAAACCCGTTATAGCGAACCCGGTATATAACGAACTCACGGATATAAGGAACGAAAATTTTGGTCCCACCGTTTTCCCGTTGTACGTAATTTAATTAGTATTGTGTCAGTTTAATGTAATCGATTTTAGTCGATTTAATTCATCAATCATCATTTTTAATAGATTTTATCATTTTTTAATACATCATTATTGATTACACATTGCAACTAATGAGTTATACATTTTGTGAACTCTAGCATTTTTCTTAACGGTTAGGATATAGCGGACCACCGGATAAAGTGAACAAAACCTTTGGTCCCTTGAATATTCGCCTTCGTTATATCGGGGTTCGACTGTATATGTATATATATATATATATATATATATATATATATATATATATATATATATATATGTACGTATGTATTTCGTGATTTTGACGAATGACAGAAATCAACAAGTTTAATTTAACTCGTTTATTAATTCCAATAATTGCAACATAACCATGCTGGTTTAGAGACCGCACGTATCACCAACACACATCAAGTTTTTCCTCGTTCTGCGCACACACCGAAATCACTCATCTCCCTCCTAGCCGTTGCCAACTCAGAACAGCAAAAATACCAGTCGGTCGTTCGGCGAGAAACTGGTTCCCCTACCAACTCCTGTCTCAAATTCGTCGGGTTCGTATTCAAAGTGAGGGATGGGTCATTAAAAATAATAATTACTGGATCTATTTCTTACATGTATATATATACATATATGTATGTCGCTATTTTAACTCATTTGGGTACTTTTCTGTTATACCGTTTACTGCTTGACGAAGCGATACAGACTGGGTTTAGCACGCTGCCAAAATTATAACTCGCGAGGACGGATGGACGGACGGTTTTAGCGTCTGAAACTTTGCTTTCCGAAGGACCGTTATGGGAGAACGTAATCCTACGTTAAAAATCTTTAAATCCAAGTCGGCAACCCTTTTCCGCATTTTCTCCATAGGTTAACATTGAGGTGAGCTAATCCAACAGGGTTAGTACACAGCAGCCTTAACATAAACCCCAGCATTGAATCACATGCATTAACTTCTAGGATAACCCTAAAATTATGATACTGTGGCAGCAGTTCGAAGAGGGTTCCCCCGTTTTCCTGCATAATAACGCGATTTGAAATAACACCTTTGAGACAAACTGAAACAGTGACTTCGATCTAGGCCACAACGACCAACATTAGTAAGTGATGTAAATAATATATATTTGACATGGCGGAGAAAAATTCCCATACGGCAGATGTTCAAAATTATCGGCAGACTGAAGGCTGTCATAGCAACAAGCCGAGGTGGATCTCGGCTCTATTAATTTCTTCCAGATAAAAGAAGTAAACAAAATAACCAGATGCTACAAATTTTCCATCCCAAATAGACTTTTTTTTTAAACAAAAAGGTGGTATTTCCTTTTTATTTACTTTCCTTTTATGCGAGCCACTAAATTCCATATTGTAATTTTTTTTTTTTTTAATTTATTATTATTATTATTTTTTTTTTTTTTGCATTTATTGTGTCTGCCGCTGGCTTTTCCTTTCACGCTGTTTTCCTGTAAAAGTTATATTTTTTTTAGTCTTTTTGCTATTCATTACCTTTTGTTTTTGCCTTCTCTTCTCTTGTTCGAAGCCTTGTTTCTTCCCTTCTCTGTTTCTCTTGCTTAAATTCTCAGTAACTTGTTTCCATAACACATCGATGATCCCTTTTATAATGTACAGCTTGGTAATGCATAAAAATCTTGTCCAATCAACAAGAGACGACGGCAAAGAGATGCAGAGTATGATATGCCGCACTTGACCAATGAGGTTTACCCGAGAGTGCATCTCGGACTGAGTTAAGGCCTGTTCACAATGAAGTCCGTTAGCGTAAAAGGAAAGATGGCGCTGAGGCGGAAATAAACCAATCATAGGCCTTAACAATTTCGTCGCTAATCGTTTGGAGGTTTGTCATTGGTTAAATATATTTCAATACTTTTACGCTTGCGCTACCGGGCTGCAATGTGAACAGAGCCTTAATCATGCGACATACTGGTGCTGCGTGCTTTGCGGATTTCATTAGCTTCAGATAGTTGTATATTAGACGATCCGCGTGTTCTTAAATTAATATGGTGCATCTCTGCTGCGCTGAGCGTGATAAGATTTTGGGGGTTTCTTCATAGAGTTGTCGAATGTCAGATTTAGGGTTCGCGGACAATAAACATCTTAAGTCGGAGAAACCATCTGGTGTTTTTATGCTCTTTAGATAACAAAAAAAGCTTTTTTCTAATTAAGAAAGCCACGCATTTTACAACCTCAGTAACCCTGCATCATAATATTTACATTATCTCCAAGTTAAAATAATGGGATTTCATAAATTACTGTTAAGGCTGCTGTATACTAACCCTATTGGATTCGCTCACCTCAACGTTAACCTATGGTGAAAATGGATTGCCGACTTGGATTTAAAGACTTTTTTTAAAACTGTACTCCGTAATGGAGGAAGAAATTTAACACCTTGGAGCATTTTCCAGTAAAAAAAAAAATTAAAATAATATTTTTTAATTTAAATTATTCTGGGGCGAAAAATCTGGTATAGTGTGTTTTAAATGCTCCCAAATTTCTTTGGTGGACGAAATTTATAAAATGAATCTTATTGCAAGGTGCAACAAAGTTCAGGCTATCTGAAAATACCATTTTTGTCGGATTGTCAGCATTTATGTACCTGTAAATAGTAGACACATTTTCTTCATAGGTTAACATTGAGGCGAACGAATACAATAGGGTTAGTACACAGCAGCCATAAAAGTAATAATCATTTTTGTTGTTTATTAAAATTGCAGTTCTTTAGTATAAAAGCATTTGAGTTTCGGATATCTGAGTTTTGCAATTATAATACGATCTGCTTTATAAAATTAGCTTCAGTTTTTTGAGAAGTTTTATTTTCATTCATGGTTGTAAGTGTAGTGTAGACAGTTACATCAATCACCGGGGGTAGCATAACAATCAATCCGTTCTCGGAAGCATCAATAAATAATTTTTACATTGCAGGAATTGATTTTTATTAATTTATTATGTATGTCCTGATAGTTATCAGAGTTTCGAACCATCCTAGGTTCGGCTATTTGCAGTACACTATTTATGTGTGGAAGGTGTTTTAATCTGAGGTACTTAGGGTTGATAAAAACGCTCTGTCTCTTAAAATGTTAACATTTTAATGAATAATATTTTCTTTTTTTGGGAGTTTTTAAAGTACTAAAAAAATGATGAAGAATTACGGCAACCACACAAAGAGTATTTGTTTGTGCAGAGGATAAATAAGCAAGTTTAAAATCGCAGGAAATAAAAAATGAGCCATGTTCACTGAGGGAAAAAAAAAAGAGGAAGATTAAATATTGGTGAATATTATGGGAGGATTAGCGACAGTCCCCTGTTCCCAATAAATCCCGTACTTTGATCAGAGGATGGTGGTGAATTACAGTTGCCGCGAATTTTAAAACCTTGTATACCTTAAAACAGAAAAAAAAACTTGCTTTAGACAGAGGCAGATTGGTGAAAGCTCAACTCTGAAGAGGTACTGTAGCATAAGCCGATGCTGGTGCCATTCGAGTCAGTAAGAACGAAAAATTCAAACTCAACAGTTTATTCTTGCTAACATATCGTAAATATCAACAACTGTAAAATTTAACAAATAAGTACAATTTAACAGCCGTGCTCACGCTTGAGGGAAAAAAAAACAGAAAGGGGAAAACACTTCCCGCGAGAAACTCCGAAGCAGCAGGCGGGGAAACTGGTCGGAAGCAGCAGTGGTTGACTCTCAGACCCGGCTTAAATACTTGCCGCGGTGATGACGTTACAAGCCGAGAAATTTGAATATTTGAATATCGAACTCCATGATGCGCTGGCGTGCAGTCTGTACCTCCACAGCGTCTTCTGTAACCCATTTGGTTAGACTTGTTATGCCATACAAGTTTCTGTGGCGTGTTACTGCGACGGCAAAGGGGACCGCGTAACGAATCGTGGAAGCTAAAAAATTGACATAATGAATGGCCATTTCCGGGTTACAAATTGTCGTCCTCACTGTACGGTAATTAGCGTTCCATGTTACCTCCGCGTGAGCTTCGGTTCGGAGTTCAGCCAAGGCATGGATGTTCTTGTACTGTGTTGTTGTTGTTGTTTCTAATCCTCTGGCTTCCAAATTAAATTCACCTGGGGGTATTTCATAAGGTTGTTGACTCGGGAAAAATCAAGGACGAGAAGAGGATTTGTGAAGGGATCTTCTCTGGTAAGGCCCAAACACTCCAAAATGTACTCCGGGGAGACCTGCCGGGCATGGCACCTGGTACTGTGAAGAATAGAAATTGTTCAAGGCAGGTGGCCTAGTGAAGATGTTTTAAGTGTCATTTGACACACTAGAACTGAATCGACTATGCGAAAAAAGAGGGGGCATTGCTATTTGACAACTGTTGTCGGTCCTGTGACTGATCGGAAATTGCGAGCGCTGGGGCAGATTTGACCATTGTTCCCTGGCAAATGGAGAAGTGGGTGTTATCAATGCAACGGACCTCAAATTAAGCTTACGAAACATTCCTAAAAGCACACACCGGGCCCGACCTGGCAATAAACCAAGTGGGTAAATCCCGATAGACCCGCAGCAGGCAGCCACCCCGTGGACGAACCAGACAAGCATCCCCCGCACCGCACAGCCACACGACAAACCCCACATCACAAGAGGCACGGACAGGTTCCAGGCAGAACAGACGGATAAGTTTAAATATTGAAATAATTTTGAATAGCAACGTAGGAGTACAGATCTGACGGAGGCGACTCGCAATTGCCAATCTGAAAGATTAGACGAGGAGGCAAAACAAATGGCCCAAAAGGAACGACAGCGCATAATTAGTGGCTGCGAACGAAAACGCGAACGAGAATAAGAAAGGATAAGAGCCACAATTTCGTTACTAACTTGGACTGGCTCAGAAATATTAAGCTTAAAATGACGGCATCGTCACAAATTCCGGACGGGGAGACGACTGGGCCTAAAATGGGGATGGTCGATTTTGAGAGGGAACAGTCGCAATCCTGGGCGCAGAACCAGCAACTGGATTATGATCCTCATCGTCACTCTGCAACCCACCCTGCGAAACCTTCGTGAGCCGGCGTGTCCTGTGTTCGCCAAAAGGCGAACCGTGGACGACCGTGTCCTTTAGGGTTGGACCAACTCGAGGGAGGCCTAGCTAACCTAACAAGGCTTCAGTCGATAGGTCAAAGTCCGAGGACAAGACAAAATCTCCTGACTTAGCAAGCCCCGTGACAATTCGCTCATCATAGCAGGAGCTTACGAAGCATTCGTTGCGAACCTAAAGGACTGTCGGGCTCCTTTGTGTTTTTAACTTCCCTACCCCCACGTGGGAAAATTCTGGAACGTTGGTTGAAGTGGATGATGTCACTAATTTCGACAAATCAGATTCCAAGGAGACGAACCAACGAATGACAGAATGCGAAGGTATTCCTAAAAGAAGGCGCTACAGTTTTCGTGGAGAACTGAAAAGGCAGAGAAGAGAGAGATTGATTTTTTTCAGGTGATAGGATCACCTGCTACGACCTTGGGCCAGATTTACAATTTTTGGAGATTTTGATCTCCCGGGATTAGTGCCGTTTTTCGTAGCCGGATCGGACTTCGACTGTTTAGGGGAAGAATCTTCGCTCCCCGGGGCCTTCGGGCGGTTATAAATGTGCTATACATGTTAACTAAGCTTTGTCAATAGTTGTACATATTAAATAATCTTTTTAAACCCAGAACTCCGTATTCTTATGTGTATTTATAACTATATCGTTACAGTACAGATGGATGTTTGAAAAGACCTTTCTTCCATCAAAAGAAAGGCTCCTGGAGTGACCACTCTCAAGCTTAGAGAGTGCAGTTTGGGAGGTTCTGTCGCAATTTAGGAAAAGGGGAGTGCCAGGACGACTCCTCTTGTATCAGTGATGGGTGACACTGTCCCAATGAGAACACAGTGATGTACTGTGTTCTCATTGGGAATAATGTTGGCTCACTGACTGGGTGATCCCTTAGTAAAGTGTAGTCAGCAAAACTCGCGGTGTGTAAGGGCGAATGTCCTCAGGATAAGTGTATGCAGCTCTGGAAAAAGAAAAAAAAAGTTCAAATTTCTACTGCCCCTCAATACCTCTCCCCCTTACCCGCCCACACACATTTACACGTGTACGTAAGTAAATTTTGCTTGCTTCATTAATCAGTCAGCTCTCAGCTCCCACATCAAGACCTAAATTTTGGCAATTAGATGATTTTGTTATGTAAATAAAATGAAACGAAAACTAGGAGTAGTTCATTAGTAGCGGTAGAGTTTGAGGAATTGCTTTGCTGTTGATGATTTGCATTTTTACGTTGCACTTCCGCCCCGATTCAGGCGGGGCATCAGTTGACCGCGGCAGATTCTCCATACACTTATTCAGCAATGGGGAATTAGCCTCTAAGCTATCTCCTAATCACAGATTGGCAAATGCGTGCTATTGAATACTGTTTATTACATTTCAAAATTTATCTTTAAATGCGATGTGTGAGTTTTTAAATTAAAAAAATTTAACTTTAAATCTGAAGCGATAGATCATTTTAATTCAATGCCCCGTAAAAAGTAATAGCTGAAAACTTAAAATATAAAAACTAACTCTCGTTATTTAACGTTTTCTTTATATATATATATTTTTGCTGCTGAGCACTGGGTGTCACGTATTTATGACTAATGTTTTGACTCTCAGAGTAAGACACAATGAACTAAATAAATCTGTCAGTCTCTGTTCTCAAGCATTAAGTTTCATCTGCAGAAAAGCAAAATTAGAGACTTTGTTTTCGGAAAAAAAAATTCAGTAACAATGATTCGCATGGGAAAAAACTGTTACACAGTCACTTCTGTTTATTCCCCCCCCCCCCTTTTTTTTAAAAAAAAAACAAAATAAAGTTCTCGCATTTGGTTGTTTCCAGATCATTTCTTAAATCGACAAATTGTTGTTTCTGTGTAGAACTAAATGAAAAATTTAATTGTTGCATAATAAAGGCTTTCAGATTTATTTAAAACTCGGTCGTCCGAATGCCATCAAATTGATTTGCAGACTCGACCGTCTCAGATTCGTCATTTATGGTCTAAATTAGAGGTCTTTAGCTATTCAGAACCACAGGCCACATCAATAAATTTATAACCTTACGGTGGCTACACTGCAGTCGAGTGAATTGCTGGAAGCATGATCTGTAGGAGCATACTTAGTACTTTATAAAACAGACAAATATAGCGATTGCTTATAATTTTGCCGCAAGTAAAATTTACCATAAATTAGAAGGGGCTTGGGGTGTTTTGAGTGGATGACAGATCTGTACTGTTTGTCCGGCATCCTCGAGCACCACATGAATGAAAAATGTCACCGAACATGGGAAATTAACCCTCGGCTGAGAGTACAGGTATTACTCCTTAGCTTCCGGTCGTCAGTTTGAACAAGGCGTATTGGCGAAAGCTGGGGTCGCTGTAAATTATGAATACTTACCATAAATTAGAATGCTCAGGTTTCCCTTCAAACTTTGAGCTAATCTTACCATAAATTAGATAGTCCCATCGCAAATGAAATGCATGCTATTGAACTTTTACCGAGATACCTGACTCTTTTTTTTTTAACTTGACTAAAGCTACCAAAATAGGTATAATCCATAATTTGCAAAGTTTTCTCATAAAGTTTTTAATTTCCTTTGAAAAAACTATGCATATTTAGAATCATTTATCTTTCGGGATTTTTTAAAAATTTACTCTCGTTCCTAGGGATAAGAACTAAAACCTAAAGAACTAACATCTATGGTAATAAAAAAATAAGAGTCACTTTACATTTAAACTTGTTACCAGGAAAGGTTGTGAAACCTTGGAGTAACACATTGCAACATTTAGTAAATGTAACAGTAACTATCTGTGCTTAACAGGTTATCAACTAACAACTGAATTGTTCAACCCTACTAACCGGATATCACACCACCAAAGCAATCTAATGTTAGCTTGGGATTTTCTGGCAAGGAATTACCTTCTAATAACTACTTTTCTATGCTAAGACGTATAATTCTTGAACTCGGCTGAACCCACAAATGAGATCGTTGATTCCTACTGGCTTAGAACAACTTATATGAATGGTAGCCCCCCCCCCCCTTTCTTGATAACACGAGTGAATCCTTTCTGGATTCGCTACTCTGTCATAATTCTAAATTAGCAAACCTGAGCTCTTTGCTTCTTTGGGGTGAGAACTGCGCAAGTATTGATGCCCTAAAATTGGCGACTGGAAATATAACTTGGAGACTGATTAGAAACAAAATGAGAAAGATTAATAAGTAATACATGAAAAACTTTTAAATTAAAGATTCTTCTTCAGAGTAGACCTCAATCGCACTGCAGATCCCTCGCTATTGTCTAATGGTCCGGGGCCAGTATCAGAACCTTAATCACCATGCAAACGCTGACGCAAAAACAAGTCCTCTCAATCAGGATCATTTCGTAAGTAAAACTACGAATTCTAATAATTGCACAAAATGTCGGCTAGAAATTCTCTGTTGAGACCTAGATTTACGCTAGAAAGAAACAAAGTCTTATCTTTGAGAAGTTGTTTTCTCCTAGATGATAAGGCAGGAATACAACACACGGATAATACAGTGGTGTTCAAAGCCACTGACCTATGAGCACAAGATTTTTTTCTCACACTTTCTTCACTTTTCCTTTTTACTTTGGAACTTTCCATTGTATATAATCAGGTACAAAAAATATCTGATGCTGCAAGTTTTTTATTTCTCTCTCTCGATGATTTTGCTATTTTATGACTCAGTATGTTGATTTACCTTTTATCAAAACGATAACCCTTAAACGAATTAGAGGAACATTAAAAAACGATATTTAAGGTTCAGGATGCACTTCATACTGGAATCACCGAATTTTATACATAAGCTAGCGGCTAGCGGGAAAAAATGAATCCCGCGTTGTCGTCTTGCCGGAATTTCCTGAAAGAAACTTTTACCCATAGAAGAGGAAGAAACTCAAGATTTTGGGGAAAGTTTTGAAAAGCAAGTTAACAATCAATAAGAAACTTTTGCCATAATGTCAAAATTTTCCCAAAGAACCCTGAAAATTGATAGAAGAAATTCCAAATTTGACCCCCCCCCCCTTGGGGATCATAAATTCTTACGTGCAGAATAAGACAGGTCGCTTAAAACTGCTCACTAACTCAGCCCACTCTTAATATACGAATTCAACTCTTTTCCTGTAAGTGATTACTGGACTCTTCGATTTATTTTTTCCGCCTACCGGATATTAGAGAAATTGTTCACAAGGTCATCAACAGATTGCGGTCGGTCGCGAAACTGTGTATACCATTAGCAAGATCAGCAAAGGATAACGCTGCGTCCCCATGTTTCTTCAAGCAATTGCAAGTCTCGGTAACTAATTTATAAAGCCTTCTAGGGCCTAGGCGTCAATAGATACCTTTATGAACACCTAGCTAGGACTCTTTTAATACCAATTTCTTGTCCGTCGGCAACGGCACAAACATGTTCCTAGTTGTTCGTAAACTGTGTTATGTTTCTTCAACCATTTTGATGGTTTCGTTAGCTGATTTACCAAGCCTGCTAGGATCTAGACGTCAATAGATACGTTTATGGGCGCCTAACTAGGACTCTTTTAATGCCAGTTTGTCGTCCGTCGACAACGGCACAAACAGGTTTCCAGTTGTTCGTAAACTGTCGAAGATTACTGCGTTATGTTTCTTCAACCATTTTGTAGGTTTTGTTAGCAATTTACCAAGCCTGCTAGGACCTAGGCGTCAATAGATGCCTTAACGCCTAGCTAGGACTCTTTTAATGCCAGTTTGTCATCGGCGGCAGTGCCTTAAACAGGTATCCAGCTATTCGTAGACTGATCAATGACTGCTGTGTTCTCGCATACACGTCATTTTACTTCACTACAGCCCTGCGTAGTTCATCCCGAGACTTTTCAGCTACAGGTAGCGTCAGTATTCACAGATTCAATTTTCACACCCTATCTTACTCAACTGCTTCAATTGTTTGAACGTCTTCCTTGCGTACAGATTTTTTTCTTTTAAATCAAGAAATAATTCCCTAATATTTTCAATAAAACATGAAAACAAAAAACTAAAACTCACTGTATCTTGTAAATAATTTGTTCAACGTTACGTTTATATGATGAGTGGTTAATGTTTCGAAATGCGTATTAAACATAGTTTAAAGACCAAACAGATGCCTTTTAATGTCTAGTTTAGAATGTTTTTTAAATTATTTCTCTAAACATGTATGTGATAAAAATATATATTATTTTTTTTTTTTTATATATGCAAGCATAGGCGTAGCGTCGGGTATAACTTTTATTCAGTAAGAATTATATACCACATCTTCCCATCTCACTAAGGTGTTTGAAATTCAGTTCCACTATAAAACCTGTCAGAAAGTTTCATATCAAGTAAACAAGGCTAAACATTTTGAAATATCTTGAGTTTGGTATTTATTAGAAGTACAGAGTTGAAGACTGGTGAATTATTGTATCAAAATATAAAATAAAATATTACTTAATTAAAATATTATCATTAATTATTTTAATTTATGAAAGCCCAGAAGTGATTTAAATTGTGAATAGCTTATCTAAAAAATTTAATTTTAAAAAGATACATAAGTAAATCAGGCAAAAGAATTAAACTTAAAAACATTATTTATTTCTTTAAATACAAATTTCTAATATATACAAAGTAATTTTTAATGTAAGCAATCAAAAAATGTGTGAAAAAAAAATCAAAAATTTTTCAGTATATAAAAATAAATTGTAGAAAAAACAAAAAAGGAATAAAAACAATTATTGTCCATTAATTAAAAAAAAAATTCTTCTCCCACCAAGTGGAGGAAAGAAGTTTATTCAATGTGAGACGATTTCTGGCTGAGTTAATTATATTGCTGGCTTGAGAAAAAATTCTTTCATATGGCACTGATGTTGTAGTCGCAGCCAAATATAGCTTGCCAACCCCACATAGTTCCGGGTACAATCCAATTGATTTATTCCAAAAAGAAAGTGGACACTTGTTGATGTCAGCTTCTGCAGGGGATCGCAAATAAAAGGCAAGCTCATCAGGAAAATCTGAGCAACCTACTCCGATGCTTCCAAGTTTTTTGAACCGTTTTGGAGTGTTCACCAAAAAAAGATGATTCAGATCCTTCTCCATTGTCAGAATCGGAACTGTGTCCACTTTTCGGTTAATGGGCGCTTTTCAAAATTCCTTTCAGTTCTCGAATTGCTTTGGTAGTAGTCTCTGGGTCCTTGAAGTATAATGTCTTCCATCGGGGGTCCAATAACTTACTTACGGCCGGTGCTATTGCATTCTCAACCATGAGCCGTTTTCAAGATTCCTTCCATCAGTTTGAGGCCAACATTAGACGTAGGTGACATCTTGGAAATTTTATTTTCTACCATGGTTGCTATTGGAATCGCGATACTGATTGTGGGGTATTTATCTCCCGATAACTGTTTTGTTGCTTTTAGAGGAGGCTCAAGAAGCTGAGTGATTTCCTGCAAATCTTGGTTCTCTGCAGCTGTTGTCATGCTTGGTGCCGATGTGTGTCGGTGGATGATGATGTTGAGTGGGGGCTTAGAAAACGCTCGATCATTTCGTATGTAGAATTCTCCAGTGTTTCCACACTCTGCATGAGTTTCAGATTACTTTCTGCTCTCAATTCATATGAAGCCCGAACACTGTGTTTGATCCATGTCACTACTTTCTTCACCTTTCCATTTAGTGGCACGAACTCGGCTTCAACCGAACGGTAAGCGACCAAATTGAGGAGATGGGCAAAACATATTACGTTTCTTGTTTCTACCAAAAGCAATTTCCACGGCTTTAACCACATTCGATGCTTCATCAGTGACCACTGAATTTAGTTTTTCTTTTTTCAAACCTCATTACTGCAGGATATGAAGGATAATGACTGCATTGTGAAAGGAAAATGTGTTATCGATATTTTTGTGCCGATATATTATTGATATCGATATTAATAGCCGATATTATTATCGATACTCATATCCCATCCCTAATTCGTGCCCCCCCTCCCCCCCAGAAAAAAAAAAGAAGTTAGACGCACGATACGCCTATGTACGCAAGTGACTCCTTGTGGTTACTGATTTGACTGGTTATTTTATAAAGTTCTCTCTGAACATGCGTTATCTTACAGCAGTTGGCAGTATCTTACATTTATGTTCATAAATGTAAGATACTGCCACCGAGTCTAATTCAGTGGAGAAATCTTGTTTCTATGAAATTTATTTTACTAGTGAATGATCATTAAAATTACACTTATATCCATAAGTTATACTTGACGAACTTGTTAATGTAATAATAATAAAAAAAACACTGAATTTATAACAATGAGCAATAAACAATAAAACAGAAAATATTTATTTATGACACATCAGAGCATTCAAATATATCATTTTATAACATAGATACAGAACCTAGTATACCAGTCATTGATGAGAAGAGGAATCAGAACACCAAAATGTATCAATAGAAGAAACTAAGATATGAAACTACTACTCTCTTTAATATATACCCATTATCCAACAACAAGTTGGAGAAAATTCTCTTAAGGGCATCTTTTTCACTAGAACTCCATTGCACCTGTAGAAATAGGTTTGTAAAGCATGAAAAAATAAAAGATCGGAAATGACATAACAAAGCTGGCATCATATATACAAATATTTGATCATAGAGGTTAAGATAATCTGAATTTCTCGCCAACATTCTCCAAACAGTTATGAAAAGGATACTATATATTTTAAGATAGTATTTTATACAAATAAATAAAAATAAAACTATAACAGAAATTTTGTAATGTAATGATTAAGCAAACTAGATCCAACTAAAATCATATAATATACTTTATAAAATAGGAGCCTTTTTTATTAAGCATTGCTTATATACATTAGCTCAATTTTTTTTTCACTTTACAATTTCATTTTAAATACAGAGTGATTCAAAGTAATATCCAAAGAAATACTTCAGTTAACTGTTTTTATGTTTCTAGAAACTTAAAACTTTGAAAAATTGTGTTAGAAAATTTAACAAAACCTATTTTAATCATATCCATTGCTTTTGATTTACAAATACATGCAAATATCAATTCCAACTTAAGTTCTGAGTTTCAATGACAATACATTTTCATATTGTCAACAGTGTTATACAATGCAACCTTCTCCAATATTCTGAAATTATTTATCAGCATAATTAAAGCAAAAATGCCCATTGTTTTCCCCTATATAACAGCTACTTTAATCTGAACTTTTAGAACTGACATGGACTGTTGAAGCCTTATCTAAAAATCACGAGCACATCTATCACCTCAATTTATAATAGGCTTTTGAGACCCTCTGGAATAATTTTAAAAGTAATAAATAAGAATTGATAATTGTAGTATTTGTAAAGCAAATATGATCATTCTTTCTATTCATGAAAATCTATCAAGTTTTTTTAGACAAAGAATTCAAGTTTTTTTTTTGCCAAAATTTTGAATAAGCTTACTAATAAAATATAAAACTCAATAAAACACATTAAAAACAGTTAAATAAAGCTTTTAAAATATACATGAGGTCAACACATCAAATGAGAGATGATCTTTTAACAGCAAATATGAATATAAAAAACTATATAATAATGCACATATTTCATGACTGATTTGCAAGTACAAAGTCAATATAAAGCCTTTGCTTTAACTCAAAATATATTTATAAAAAAAATCAACCAATGGTGAAATCTTGTAACATTTATGCCAATTACATCTTTAAGTAAAATTCAACTTTGCAACAGAAAAGGAAAATATTTTGATCTTTTATTAAATTATGTAAGTAGTTTAAGAAATGAAATTTATAAGTGATTGACAGAAGCAAAAATCAGCAATAGTAGGCATTAACAAAACAAAAAAAAAAAAAAAATCTGTATTTTCTTTTTGGTATTTAAAAAAAAGATTATAAAGAAATGTATCAATTATCCAAATAAGGATCAACACATATTCTGTCAGGTACACACTCAATGATACTTCATTTACAAATTCACAGAACTATGAAGTCTTTCAGTCACAGCAGTTCAAAAAAGATTTAACGCTCATTCAAAATTACCAGAATTTTCAACACATATCTAATACCTGTGTTATACAGTGAGATTTTTAGAGTGGTGCTAAATTATAGTAAGACAATACAAGTCAATATTTTTCCCACTAAGGGAAATTAAATAACACAGCATGTTGAGGGCATGTTATATTTGTTGAAGACTGACTACAACATCCAATCGGCAGATGGGAAATTCTGGAGAATCTTGAAAAATACTTACAAAGCAAGGAACTAAACATAAAAATCATAAGCTTAGGGAGATGATTTTAAGATTTTTTTTTTGAGAAAATTACTAAGTGCAACTTTTTTAAAAAAAAGCTTCCAAGAATGAGCCTCCAATTATCAAACTAATTATTTATAATTAATGTAAGACTGTCTAAAGGTTTCAAGTTATGCAGTCTGTGGTACTTCTCTTCTATATTAAAAACAGCAATGAGAATGTAGACAAAATGTTTCATAGTATGTGAATTAATGCATACTATTTGTAGATAAGGATACATGAAGTATATATACAATATTTTTCATTTCAAGAAAATTTAGATATATTTTTTGCTTTCACCTATAAATTGAAATAATAGTAATTTTCAGTAGAAATGTAGCTTTTCACTTTAGTGCTAGGTATAAAATTAAATGTTGATTCTTATCATTAATGGTTTGATTTTGTAGTTATTTTGAATAAATTTGTAATAAAACAGCTAAAGATTTAACAAACAAACAAACAGACAAAAAAAAAAGGGCAGAGGTGGAAGGAAGTGGACTTCAACTAATTATGGTACACAAGGGGGATAATTATACTAGTATTCAAATTCAACACTGGAACTACTGACAATTTAAAAATACATATTTCTGCCAATGTTATAACTGGTCATTTTGACCAGCTGGATAGTTCTAGTGTTAAGGCAAATTAAATGTAAATAAACTGTTAAATATTTAAACTATATTTAAAAGTAAATTAAAACTTTTGATTTAATTACTTTGGGGTCACAGAAGAAATGTAAGCTTTTAAATTAATTCAAGAGCAAATGATTGCTATTAAATAAGTCTGATTATTTCTCTTGCTATTATTTTTCTTCGTTTGTCATATTTTATATATGGCATACTATCCAAAATACTATTTAGTTATATGAATCAATACAATAGAGAAAACACTGTTTTCTGCAATTTATTTTCAATCAAAACTTAATTTTTTAAAAAACCTTAAACTATTTTGACGTCTTTAACAAGATCAATTCATTAATATTTCACACAAGAGAAGAAAAAAATAATTGAATTCTCAAAAAACAAATTACCATCTAAAAATTGTTTGGATGGTAATTCAATAATCTCTCAAATAATGACCAAATATACAGTAGTATAAGTACATGTAGTTGATACAGATTCCACACTCTGCTTTATAGTTTTAAAATAAATTGCTATTAAACCTATGCATGACATAGTATCAGCAACAATCCTCAAGATTATACATGACATGTCCTAGCCCTTATTAATACAAAGTACAGAAACAGTACATTAATAACCTTACATTAGAACTGAATGTGCTAGAAGAAAATTAAAAAGGAAAAAAAAAAATGTAATATTTTTGAGTTGTAGTTTTGAATTACTTTGAAATCAACTGCTGCTTAGTAGAGGCACAGTTCTCTGCACAACAGAATTGCAATACCTACCAATTAATTTATTAAGGTGTTGGGTAATAATGGGAGGGAAGGGGATGACATTACTAAGAACAAAAAAATTTAGCAACAATTTCACCAAAAAACAGCAAAGAATTTGAGATTCTTGTTTCCCAAAATGATGAACCAAATAAATATAGAAGTTATATTCATTTAGTACTTTTTAGGGAACTTTATTACACTGGGATAAATTATTTAGCAAAAAAGGTTACACTATACTCCATACAGAGCATGCATAGCAGAAAATGCATATTTATTTGGCTGTAATCAAACTGCAAGATAAATGAGAGAGTAAATTCTGCCATTGGGTAAAAATCACTTGTCAAGGTTTGCCAAGATTTGTCAAGCATTAATGCTGCGAAAGTTTTCTTGAATTATCATTTCAAGGATAGGCCTTTTCTATTCAAGATAGCATTAAATTTGTTACAAACTTCTTATGTACACTAAATTCAATACAATTTATTTGATGTTCTGGACTAAAAGCTTATGGGAGAGGGAAAAAATAAATAAATAAAAAAAAAAAATTGAACCTTTAATTTTGTGTGTCAAGCTATGTAGGTTGACTGTTTATAGTTCTGCTCTTTTTTACTTGTATCTTAAACTTTCATTAAGTAGCACAAACTAATACTTGCATAGCTTAACACACAAAAGATTTAAAGCTAAAACTTTTAATATAGGCATAATATTGGTTCATAATATTTTGATAAAAGAAATGGAAACAGGAGGAAAACAATATTTAAAATAAATGTCACCCACAAAGTTTAAAGAATTTATCAATAAAAACTGATTTTTATTACAAAAAGTTTCATTTTTTTATTATTCAAATATACTAAGTTCAAATTTGTGATAGAGTTACTTTAGAACTTATTTAGAAAAAATAATAAGGAATTAAAAATTGCATTTTATATTTATGCACACAGATATACACAACATTAAACCATTTATGCTGCTTTGACCTTAATATTACAAGCTTTTAAAATATACTTGTACATTTCAATTAATAAAAGATTAAAATTTTTTATAAACTGATCCAAACATCAGAGGCTAGACACATACATCATAATCACATCTAATGCTTACCCCCCCCCCCCCAACTCCACGGCTGTCAAGTCATAGACATACTTTGTTCATAATAATAATAAAACATAGAACATAGTCAACAAAAATTTATCCCATTTCAGATTTCAATAGATGAACTACATGCATTACTACACCAGGGAAGGGAAAAAAAAAAAAAAAGAGTTTCTGTTTCATATCTGATCCTGACACACATCAGAAGATTTAGTACATTTTTTCTGGTTTAAAAAGGCAAGTTAACTCTCAGTAAATATATTTTAAAAATAAAATAATACTCTCCTTGCAACTAAAGCTGGTGACAAATAAAGCAAATCAAGTTTATCAAAAATTAAAATTGTAATTTATAGCTGAAAGTATCTAAATATATGGTCCTAAAAAGAAAAAAAACTTTAAAGACTATCCTTTCCCAAAATTGTTCTAAATATAAATTTGTGTTCTTACTAGAAGAGACCTTCTCTTTGACATTACTATACAAAAAAAAAAAACAAGGATTCTTAAAATCCATCACCCACAATAAAAGGGAAACCAACCAACCTAAACACAAATATTCCTTATCCTTGATAGGAACAAATAGATGCCCAGAAAAAAAAAAAATTATGTATATTTTATACATATTTACACATTCAAATACTAATTTACATCCTTCACCAACAATACAATGATTCATAAATGCCTTGAGCAATATGTGCATTATATAGGAAAATTAGTGAATGCATTTACTTCCCCCAATGCACACCTGCATAAGGCAGCCAAAGTTACCCACCTAATACTTTGAAATGAAGAAATGCCTCAAACATGGCAGAAAAAAAAGACTAGAGAACAAAAGCATTTTAATGCTATGCAAAAACATGCTAACTAAAATAAAGAAAAAAAAATCGCATTTTTAAATTTAAAACTAAAATTCTTTTAATGAGGAAAGAAATTAGCAGATCACAGCTTTACAGTGATTAGTGTAAAAGTCTTACGTGAATTAAAGAAAGAGTTTATTCAACAGTGAGACAACATTACCATAATAATATTTTGATTTTTTTTTAAAGGGAAAAAACACCATTTATATTTACATTTAAAATACTTTTGACGATTATTTTTTATAACTCAAATTTTGCTAACTGAAAAAATTTCATGCTTTAATAGCATTACAGTAAGTCAATAAGTAGACTTTTTTAATGATGCACACATTTTGAGTGATATTTTCAGGAATACTAAACTAAAATCTACAATATGAGAAGCAAATAAAAAATAAAGAAATGACAGGAATGTTCAAGACTGTAACTTCAAATAACCAGACATATATCTTTCCCCTGAAATTAGACAAATAAATCTATGACAATGAGCCTTTTAACAAAGGCATGATTTTAAATAAAGTGCTTTGAAATAAGTACAATTCTTTCGGGTTTACGAGAAAATAATAGAGCACTTATGCAAATATATTTAAAGCAGTTATCTATTTCCTCCACAAAAAACTTTTATGAGGAAAGAAAAATTATGAAAGGATATTTAATAACTTTTGCTTACAGAAAGGTATTGGGGAAAAAAAACTTTTTTGCTCTACATTCATAATTGAAAAATATCTAAATATCTTATAAAAAATAATATATTGTCATAAGCTAATATAAAACTAATCATACATATAAATCAAAAACTTCAATTGAATTAAATTTTTGTTAAATAAAAATTATACACACTAGGTGCATACATAGTTCTTCGTCTCAAAGTTATTTAAAAGGAATTAATACTAGTAATTTCATTTGACAAAAGCAGCAAATACAGCCCACATAACTTCATTGGCATTGGGTTTCATACTTTCTGCTTCAACATCCAATTCCAACAGTTCTCGAACACGCTTCATTGCAACCTCATAATCATCATCTGACAGTGGAGCAAATGCATTTTCTAGAACATCAGATGAATGGGCAAGTATTATGAGAGATAAGATGCGCTTGTCCATTCGATGAGGGTCATTGATCCATTTACTCAAGACAGCATCCTGTACTTTTTTCACTAATTTAGTTTTTGTGCTAGAATCAGTTAGAGGATGTGTAGTCATATCAAATAAAAGAAAGTTTTGTTTTTCTGTAGTCAGCACACCTTTTTCCACCAAATTTTTAGCTAGTCTCTCACGAACATTTCTTAGCTGATAGCGTAGCTTCAATGGATTCCAAGTTTCTCCTGCAAAATATTGAAAAGACACAGTTAAATTTCACAGCAAAGTGAGAGTAAGAATTTTTAATCATGATAATTTTTAAATTAAGAAATCATAAAGAAAACGAAGACTGCCCTATGCATAAATTTAATTTAAAACTTGTTCTTTTGGGATTTTTAAACTTTCTTTATTTGAAGAATATTTTGTCATGTTTTTGAAAATCACCATATACAGTGATAATTATTACACCATTTCACAGATGTGAAAAAGGATAATACAAAAAAGTTTTCATCCAAGAAAGCTTAGAACAAATCAAAATATAAAGATTACACAAGCATCTATCCTAAATACATAAGAAACATTTCATTTACTAAAGAAGATATTAGACTATGTATATGATGCTACTATATTTTAAAAGTATAATTTTTTTCTTTTTTTACATTTAATCTATAATTTAAATGGAACTAAATTAGGTTTTTAATGTCAAACATTTTTCAAGCATTATAAATAAGATATTCTTTATATGAGTATTTCTTGAACAGTAAAAAGAAAATTACCAATTTTGCAGCCAAAAAATTTAAAACTTTTATTTCCTTGCAACTTAAAAAGTACTATACCTTTTTAAATTAAAAAAATTAATATTTTTATTTTAAACTAAACAATGTACATTTTGAAAAAATATAACCTTTTTCCAAGTAAACTAAAATTACAGCATACTTTTCAAAACTTTCACAAAGGTTTAAGTTATAGTAAGTAGGTTAGTTGTTTTCAAGTGCTACAATCATCCTATACGATACAATAGCTAAAAAAGATCAGAAACTGGAGAGCAAAGTTCATTCAAAATGACTACAAACACTTATGCGACCTGAGGGATTTGAACCTGCATTTTAGTATTGAAGACCAGTGCCATAGTTTTTTTTTTTTTCCTAATCTGGCTTTACATATTGCAGATTTACAATGTACTCTTCTGTATTTTGTAGAACTGGATGGACCTTTTCTAGATAACATGAAAAAGTAAAAACCAAAAAAGTTCTGCTGCCTTTTCATATGAAAATTAAAAAACTTCATTATTTAAAAAATGAATTAACTTATCTAAACAGGTAGTATCACATTTGACAACCTTTTATCATCAAGATACAAGCTTTAGGATGCCATTTCTGTAAAATGTCTAGTCTTTGGAATAAAATTAAAAAAAACATGGTCACCTAAAATTTTATCACTGCTTCATTTCTAAACAACCTCTTTTACATGTGATTGTCCTAAGCATTTAGAGAGAGAAAAAAAAAGGTGAATCACTTAAAGAAAAGCCAGAGAAATAAGTTGGATGAAACAAGAGTTCCCATTAATCATACTGTGGGTAAATGTTGTATGGAATTATACAACAAGATCAGATAAGACATTTGTATTATATACTCATAGTGCAGTTTTAAATGCTATACAGCAGGGGTGGCCAACAAGTCGATCGCAAAGCCAATTTTGGTCGATCGCTCGCGATGTCTTAACTTAGAAACCGATTAGACTACATGATAAATAAAGCACTCATTTAGGACCCTAGTTAAGGCGGCAGTAAGGATTCTGTTCACACTGCACTAGACTGGGACTGTAATTCAGTCTGAGACCGAAAGCATACCATGGTACCCGTGCTTTCCAAGCATAAGAAAATTGCCATTGATATATGCCTAATTATGATTCCTTGGTTAGGGACATGCAAACTCAGTCTTCTCATTAATGTTAACGTAATAAATTCTAAATCTGTCTTTATCTGTAGCTAATTTGAACTAATATTGTCAATAATTACTCGTGTTTTCATTCCCCTGGACGTGACTTTTTTGGCCCATTATGCATGTTGTTTTCACGTAGATAGATACATATGTTTGAACATATATTTTGCTTATATACCCATAGCTCGCGAGAGTGCACCTTGTAATGAAACACAGTATACAAACATAGCATGTATTTCACACCTTTCCCTCCCCACTTAGACTATGTTTATGACAGCAAGTTGATCACGACACATTTTTAAGATAAAAAGTAGATCTTATGTACACAAAAGTTGGCCACCCCTGCTATACAGTACTTAAGACTAACAAGCATAAAATAGTAATACTGAATTTTAAAAATTAAAAAACTGTACCTAAAAACATTAAAACCAGGGTAGGCTCCAAAACAAAATGATTAAAAGAAGAAATGGGTTATTAAAAAAATATCTTTTAAATTACTAAAAATAAAATATACATGTAATAATTCAGTAATGACTAAGTAAAATCTCTCTCAAAAATATAAACACTAGAATTGATGAAATTATAAGGTGAAACTATAAGACAGCCCATTCAAGGCCTTCTTTTCAGCGAATGAACAGTTCTGACATTTTAAAAAATTTGACTGTGTAATAATTTACTATTTCATGAACAATTTCAAACTAAGCCCCCCCCCCCCAAAAAAAAAAAAAAAAAAAAAAAATCCATATATTCTAACAATAATATTCATTACAATTCAATATTAGTTTCTTTTTTCCCTTTTGAATGGAGAATTAGTTGAATTTAATGCAATACATGTTAAGATCATAAAAACATTAAAACTACACAAATGAAGGGGGGGGGGGGGGAATCAGCACTTCAAGCAACAAAATGAGACATACAATCCTTACTGAAAGATTAAATATAAATAAGATTTGTTTATACAAAGAGATATAATCTTTAAGTTTCTAGATAGTGTTTCCTGTAAGACAAACAAGCTTGCCTACTTTTTCTGCCTATAATCTATTTAATAGTTTGAGAACAAGTACAAAATAGGAAATACTCATGCTAGATTAGTTGATGAAGGCAAGTGTGTCAGAAACTGTCGCATCAAAATGCAAAAAGAGTGCACGAAACATGACTATTCCTAGCTTTAGTTAGGCCAAATTTTTAAAATTCATTTAAGGGACTCTAAAATTAAATTTTTTTTGGTCATTAATAAGACTATTTTTTTAAGTTCTGCAGTAATATTTCCTTTTTATTAGAATGTTACTGAAAGCCACTAGATATTTATTTTACAAGTAGATAATAATAAAGTTAGGATTTGACTTTGTGATTGATTCATTTAATAATATCCATAAAAATACATATAATTTATTCGCTATAGAAAACATTAGAAAAATCATTTATCCATTTTCCTGTCCATTAATTCTCTGCTTGAGATTGCAGTTACTTTTTACTTAATATTTCAAATAAATAATTAGAACAATGTTCATCTGCTTTATGGGGAAAATAAATAAAAATTACAAGAAAATAAGCTATTATAGTGCATATCAGTTTAAAAGCTGATCCAGAAATAACTAAATTGTGAATACCTCAATATTTCTATTTTTAATATTTTAATGTTACTGATATACACGACTAATTATTAAATATGTACTCAGACTATAACAGTTATCAGATTTTAACATAATTATGTAAACAAATTTTTCACTTTTATCATACAATTAAGGGATTAGTTCAAATTATCAGCTATATACTAACTTCAAAAGCAGATCAAGTAGCCTTACTGGTTTTAATTTCTAGTTCATAATCTGAATGAAAAACCTACAGAAGTAAGTGCTTGCCAATATTTTTCTTTAGAATAATTTCTGCTCTTTACATTTCAAGAAAATGTTTTGAAAGTTCTGCAATTCTTTCCATACTGGCTCATTAGAAATTCGCTTTTTATCAAGATCTTCTGATACAACATCAGAACAGCTGATACTTCTATAACAATATTAGATACCTTTTGTTGTACTAAAAACACAATTTCTATAATTCAAAAATCACAAATTTTCAATAATAGTAGCTTGTTTCTGTTGTATATTTCTAGGTAGTTAGCAAGAATGTTCTATTACCTATCTGATAGAATTAAAAATATCTAACTACCTTAAACTGTGTATTTAGCTGCTTCAAGATGACTATTCTAGAAATGCTAAGAAACATTCAAATGTTCTTATACATCTGTGTAGTTCTCTTTAACAATTTACTCTGATTATGTATTTGTAAAAAACTCAAATAATAAAAAAAAAAAAGATCATGATTTCTGGCAACTAAGAATAATATGACATAATACAGAGCATGGAAAACAAACACACACACACACACAAAAGGTCAAGCCTGTTTGTGCACCTTGCATGAATTAAAAAAAATAAACATGCTTTTCAGTCTAAAGACTTATATTCATCAATCAATATATATATATATATATATATATATATATATATATACAGTCGGGCCTCTATTTTGCGGCGGCGGCGGCAAGTTGAACAGCTAAAAAGATGGCAAATTCAATATTCCTACTGCAATTTCTATTTCTTTGGGGGGAGCCAGGGCCCCTTGGCCCAACCTCTGTGTGCGCCACTGGATCAAGGGATGATAAAAAATTTCAAAATACACTATCACAAGAGAATAGTGTGAAAAGTTATCACTGCACTTGAGAACAATCAATCCATGCTAAAGCTCAACTTACAGGAAAGCATATCAGAAATTTCCAAAGCATGGCATTATGATGTCACAGATCGTATTTTTTGCAACAGTTTTGCCAAAGCTGGATTCTTTGTCAGCAATGAGGATTTGGTAAGTATGGAGGACGAAGACTATATTATCTTAGAGGAACTTAAAAAAATGTGGATACAGCTAAGGGAAAAGAAGAAATTAACGATGATGTGCTGGTTGATGATTTTCTTTCACTTGATTCTGAAGCTGAAACCACGAAAACACTAACTGAATTGGATATTTTGGACAGTGTGAAAAATAAAAACAAGAGAGCAATGAATTGTGATAAAGACGAAGATGATGAAGATGGAAATGATCATGATGCAGAAATCTACAAACCTTCCTATGATGAAATGCTAAAATCATTTCAAACAATCCATTACAGTTTGAAGAAAATACGCCTGAAGGGGTTTTTGATGCATTGCAAAGGTGCGAGACATATGAGAGAAAACACTTTTGCAAACAAAAACCCAGTCAAAATTCTGTTTTGTGTTATTTAAAGTATTTTAAAATGTGAATCTCTATTTAATGAATTTTCCATATAACGAACTTTTTTTCGGGATTTAGCGACTTCGTTAAATAGAGGTCCGACTGTATATATATACATATATCTTTTCATTTAAAAAAAAAACTTCCTCAAAGATAATTGGGTAAATAATCTACCATAACACTGTTTAAAAACAAGATTTTGTAGTTTCCACAAACTACAAACTGATAAAATTCATTATTAATGATAGGAAACGAAGTAGGTTCACATTAATAACTGAGAGTAATTTTTATATTATAACTCATGATTCAGTTACTTATATACTACCTGAACTGATGACAAATGAACCAGTGTCTGATAAAGCCTGAACTTAAGCTATCATTTAATACTGTTCACATTCTCAACATTTCAACCATCTCTATCCATATATTGTAGAGGTTTAACCTTTCATATTCACGAGTCATACAAATAAATTTGCAAACTTTCGTTGGCCACTTATTTGTGAAATAAGAAGTATAGACAGAGAAAAAACTATTATTTGCAAATGAGCTTGAGACTTGAGATGATAGCTTGATTTGCTTTTTACAGCATGATGATGGATTAATTCCTTCAAAACAAGTCACTGAAGTTTTGTGTGTATGGTGTGTTTTAAAAAGAATTTATACCTTTTTATAACCATTATTAATAAAAAGTTTTTATTTTATTATTTTCTACAAAAAACAAAAAATAGGAGTTGAATCAATGTATTTTGTACTTTATATTCCATCAAACAGAATGAATGCAGGAAGACGAGATGCACGTGAGGTTCTGGAAAGAAAGAGCCTTGGCATTCTGCTTTTTGTGTTCATTTCTTCTTAAGATTATGAATACAATTACCAGTTTATTATTTTGATAAACCTATGTGCTATGGGCTATTTTCCCGTCAATTCTTGATCTTTTTTGTGTAAGAGAATTTGCTGTTCTAAGTCTTTTTTTTTTTCCAAATTTATATCAAACTTTTGTTATGCATGATCGAAATATTTTGGCGGGCATGGGTTGAAGACCCCTAATTTAAAGTATATATAGAAAAACTTGACAACTGAAAAGAGATGGTGGATACATGTTTTTCTCTTTATTCAAAATCTCTTTCAAAATTATTGATTATTAAATATAATGCATTTACTTTTGTACATTTTCCTCGTTTTATCCAGAATTATATAATTAATGATTAGAAATTATGACCACATATTTAAAATCTTTTTGAACTCTGCTGGCAACATCAAGGAAATATTAAAATTATTGATTATTTCCTTAACAAATATGAAATGCATAACTAAAAATGTAACAGTGTATTCATAAAAAGTTTCTAAGTTAAAGCTACTTAAAATTCAGAGAAAATATTCTTTGCTAGAAAAGTTTTGAATGTTAAAGAAGCTTAATAAATTTTAAAAGAGCTAATAATTATAATAAGCACATTAGAAGCTTAAAACTATACATCATTTTTAAATTTAGTTGTCTTGCATCACAACTAAAGTTTATAATAACACAGCTAAAAATTTTGATAGCCAACTAAAAAACATGATACTCATGCTGAAGTAAAAAATATTTAATACCTTTTATTCTGATATATAATATATATATATGTGTAAGTAACGAAGAAAATCATTTCATAACTGAACATAAAACAGACTGAAAAATGATTATTTGAAGAAAATGCTTTCTGAATGTTCTCAGAAAATAACTAGACTAAAAAAATAATGACTTGAAAATCCCCATACTATGAGAGTTAAAGTTCTACAATATATTCCTAAATCCTACATTTGAATTTCAAAATGTAGGATATATATTCATATATTCAACATTTTTAAGTTTACTTGTTGATTTCTTAGTTTGCATTCCCTTAAATATAAAAAAGACAATTTCATTTACCACTTAAATAATCAATCCAACTTTGAAGGGTCTCAGGAGGTTCTGTTTCTTTGATATGCTTCAGAGCTTCATCTAATAACACATCACCAGTAGGAGAATCATTCTTCACTAACACTTTTCTCATTAGCAAACTTCGTCGTCTCATACCAGCCTTCTCTAGTTCTATTCTACCTCTTAGTGCTAACTCCACAAGTATACAACCACGTAACCCCGAAGAAATTGAATCATTCCAAAACGATGTATAGCCCTACAAGAAAAGTAAATTATTAAATAGCCCAACAAATGTTTAAGATAAGCTTACAAATAACTTTTCAACAAAAAATTCATAACTCTTCCATGTAAATGAAAAAAAAATATTGAGGAAATATTACTTAACAATTATATAACAGAGGTATTGAAAAAATGAAAAAAAAACGAGATAAGTAGAAGAAAAGGAAGAAAGAAAGAAAAATGTATATAGATTATTATAAAATCATCTAAGTGCCTAATATATTTACAGACATATTTTCCAGTCTATACCACATAATTTTCTAATAATTAATAATAATCTCTAATTCTTTAAGTATAGAAATTATAAGGAAAAAGTATAATTAGAAGAGAAAAAAAAGTGTCCTTCCACCCCCAAATTTCAATCAAAACAATTTTCATATGCACAGAAATAAAAATGTATTTTGAGATAATTACATACCTCAATCAATTTATTATAATTTAATAAGAATAAGCTATTCTGTAATATTTTTAAAAAGTCACTATTTGGGTTAATAAAGAATGCCTCAAGCAATTTTGTCGAAACAAAAGTTTGTTATGCACTAAAAAGTTACTATTTCCACAAACCGATCACAAAAGTAAAGTTTGAAATTAACCGAACATCTGCCATCAAGTAGATATCTTCATGATAAGAAGCAGCTAAATTTCTATTTATAAGACAACAATGAACAGGGACGGATTTCCCATAAGGCCAACCTAGGCCATAGCCTAGGGTGCAGCCGTTAAGATGGCGTAAATTTAAAGAAGAAACAACCAAATTATAAAATTTTTATCGATATAAAACGAGAAAGTTCAATTTTTTTCTTTTTCATTTTTATTTATATATTCTTAGTATCGCTAAAAATGTTATTTGCAATATACGCATTTTGAAATAACTTTTTAGTCAACTGACTAATTATTTTTTTCCTTCTTTTTCTTTCATTCTTTTCCCAAACATTCATTATGAGTTAACGAAAATCAGGTTAAGAATTCTTGCAACTTGAAGGGATAATGATTGCAGAAAGCAGTCGGACTTGAACCTCACAAAAGACAACTTCCGCTGTATCTTTCGATACATTTGACAAAGAGCAAACAGCCCTCGTGTTTTCCCCCCAAAACAGATTTCAGACCAGGGGCAGTCCAATAAGAATACTAATGGTTTTAAAAAATTCCAACCCATCGTCATCTGTCCAGTAATTGTCATCCCGTTGTCAAAGGAGCGTGGTATAACGAACGATGACACCCTCTAGAAACTGTTTCAAGGAGAAAGAATCATTGTGTGAACAACAGACTAGGGTGTCTTTCTGGGCAAGGTGTTTCTTTCAAGTAAAATGGACTATTATATGGAAACCGCCAGAAAGTCTGCAACCTGAATGGGTCGTCTTAGAAAAAAGACAGTTAATTTTGTCAAAGGGATCCGAAATATTTGACGGTTCTTCTAAATTTTTCCCTGGGAGGATCCATAAGTTGGGCAAAACAGAGTTCCCAAAAGTGAACATCTAAGGGGACCGCATAACAATCACGGTTGAGAGGGAATTAAAAGGAAGGAGAGGACGGATGGAGTCTCAAGGGGTTAAGGGGCAGGGCCCGTGTTTGGTTTTGATACGAAAAGAGACTTGTTTTTCCGTTAGAGTGTGATCTGCAAGCTCATTTTGGCCGAGTGCTTTGTCAACCTTTTGCAGTATACAAAACATAAATTGTTGTTGTGAGCTTACTATTTCAGTTAGTTTTTTCATCTGGACCTATGAGCATTTCTTGCTTTATTAAACAAACACCTTTTCTATCGTGTAATTTCCAGATCCATTAAGTCTTCAATATTAACAGTTATAAGGTGAGTTTAGTTTTAATTTATTTTTAATATTAACTTGATTTGCTTTGAAAAAAGTTGTATTATTATTATCATTATTATTTTGTTTAATTTTTTTAATGAGTGTACTTGATTTTAATTTAGTTAAGTAAAGCTAAACCTGGGCTGGGGTATCTAAACTTTTCGTTATGAAAAGGGATGAAATGTCTTTTGACTGAAAAGTCTCGTGTTGGGTGTTACAGGAGGCTCTAGTAGAAAAAAAAAATAATAATCTAGAACTAGATACAAGTGTTATTAAAAGTACATTATGTTTGTTTAAATAGTTCAATTTTTTGCCATTTAAAGCTAAGGGTATTTTATACTTTTAGTCTAAATGTAAAAGTTAAAAATACTTTTTAAAAGAGAACTATTAAACTTTTTTTTAATTTTGAAGTTTTATTAGGGTGCTAGTAGCTATTTTTTAATATAAATTATTTTTATTCCATATAGTTATTTTTATGTCAATTAATACAGATATGGCAATTTTCTTTTATATTGTTTTTAGCCCGTTAGTTCAATTGTTTTGCACCAACATTTTTAAGTGTTCTTGTTCAAACTTTTCTTTTAATTACAGATTAAAAGAAATTTAATTTGTGGCAGGTGTGAACATCTGCCACAAATGCCTCTGCAGAAAAATCTTTTTCTGCACTAAAAAGAATCAAAGATCATTTAAGATTTTTGCTGCAACAATACAAACTAAACAACAAGGCACTTCTTTGCACTGAAGCAGATTTAACAAGATCTGCTGACTTCAATGAAACTACTGAAAAATTTTCATGGGCAAAAGCACGAAGGAAAAAATTTTAATTGTAATTTTTAGATAAATTAGATGAAATAATGTAGAAAATTTTTATTAAAAAATATGTTATTCAAATGTTTATTAAGTATATATGTTTCAAAAACTCTTACTGTATATTAAATCTAATGTTATAAGTCAAACATTTAAGTGGAAGGAAGGGGGCGCAAAATGGTGCTTTGGCCTAGAGCATAAAAATATGTAAATCCATCCCGGACAATGAATTCTTATAAATATGATGAAACTGAATATCAATTTTACTGTGTTACATTATAATGCTTTAATATATTGAATGAAGGGTCAATCTTTAATCTGGTTCAAGATCATTTACTCACAAAAATCACTTTATGGAATGAAAAACAAAACCATTTTATTCCCATATTAGTGCTTGATACTGCAGAGGGTGCTTTTTTCTTAACATTAAATTAAAAATGATAACTCTAGTAAGAATATTTTGGGCAGTTATAACTATGTACAGATACAAAACCCTATCTAAAAAATATATTAAAGAGCAGTGGCAAAATGTATCTATTGATTGATAAGTTTTTAAAACTTGAGGAATTTTTATTAAGGCTCTTAAACTTTATATTTTTAAAATGACTTTTCACTGAAAGGTACAATTCCTTTCATTATTCTGAATATATAGTATATATATATTTTTTAATTTCTACTTTTTATTCAAAACAAATATTCTCTTTCAAATAATAGCATAAAAAAAGGTTTATATAAATTATACTTCTCTCTCTAACTTGAGACATATAATCTACCAAAAACTATATACTATTAACAGATAATTATTTCTCAGTAATAAATTAAGATACTAAAATTCAACCACTGCACAAATAAGAAATTATATTATTCTAAACATATATAAAATCATAGACAATGATTTTTTTCTGCACCAGATTTCTGAAGAATAGTTTGTTCAACCCTGAATATATTTTAAAAACTGTTCTGTACATCATGGTAAAACTACTAGAAGTATATCTAGTTTTTAGTAAGACTTTCAGTAGAAAAATATGTATAAGAGACAAAATCTGTAGAAATCTAATGACTACACATCATTAGAAGTACAGCTATCAACATTGTACATCACTCTTGGGCAACAATAAAAGCCCACTGAGCCCCCCCCCCTTTTAAAATATACTTTACCTACTTTGAGAAACTAATATTGTTCATGTAAAAGTAACTTGAACAAATAAGATTTGTTAAAATAAGCATGTTCTGTTTGTGTATGTTAGAACATAGCGAAAAATTTAGTTTTCTGTTAGCCTAATTTCAAAGATAGAAACATTGTGAGCTTTAATTCTATTGGCAACTTCCGTTATTAATTCAAAATATCATTAAATAAAATGATATTTTGAATTAATAACGGATCAAAATATCATTAAATAAAATGACTAGACTGTATAAGATGGTAAGCCAAGTACATTTTTCGCCAATTTGGCGAAAATTTTTATGCAGTATCAGCTATACAGACAAAATGCAAAGAACACTGAGAAAATTATGCATGTTATTATATAAATCCACATAATATGAGCTTACAAAGAAATTAAAAAATGGTCTTGTATCAATTCCCCTTTTTTACAGAATCCTATCTCAAATGAAAATAAGTACTTTTTTTAAAATTAGAATGATTCTTAACAATTAATAAGGCAATTAAATGCTTAAATTTAATATATTGTTCCAACGGTAGAAAATCTGTGTCACTCATTACTAAAGCCTTGAAATGCTAATACACAACTGATTTTAAATTAAAATTTTCCATTTATCACATATGATGCTATGTATATGAAAATACAAAAGTAGGGTAGATGTCTATGAAGATTTTGAAAGTTATTAAATTTAATAAATAAATAATAACAATAAAAGTTTCATTCACATTCTGATTAATCAGCAATTAAATACCTTTGGTAAAGCCTAGTTACCATACATCCAAATCGTAGCAAAGTTTCCTTCAAATATTTTATAATTTTTCACTTAATTTAACTATAAAATGAAAATTAGTGACTATTATTGGTATTTTTAATATACACATTCATATACTGATGTTAAATAAATTAGCTTAAATGAAAGTCTGTTCTCAGTAAAGAAAGGCAGTGTTTTACTCTTCCTCTTGTTTTTTTATACAGGCATAGAAAAAAAAAATAGTAAATCCAAGTAGCATTCTAACAGCCTTATATAATACTGCCTATTTGTGGCTAACTTTGATTCAGATACTGAATTTTACTCTCATACTCAAAAAACAATAGAATTATATCAATCTATGCTTTGATATTTTGTTTTAATGTTCTTAATATTTAAAGCTTAAACATAAAGAGTATGCTCTGGCAAGACAGCTTATTTCATCAGCAAAAATGCTGAACACTAAAAGGTATAGATAGATTTTTATGTCTTAACATGCGATAGGGCACTAAGCAAAGTGTTGAAATTGTTATCACTGTTGGCTAAGACAATTTATTGCCTCCCACTACTTAAAAGTAAGTGTTTTTAGGACAGAAATTATTGATAAATTAAATTTGTATGTAACAGATATCATAGAATTTCTTAGTTCCTAATAAGCAATTTTTTTCCATCATACTTCTGATCCAAGGGTATTTTTTTAAAATTCAAAATAACTAATACAGTGGAATCTCGATTATCATTTTTCAAGGGACCGACTGAACTGAATGATAAATGCAGGAAAACTATAGATCTGGGAACGTAATAAAGCAGTATGATCGTCGGGACTGGGTGAAATAAACGAGACATACGGGAAAACGATCGATCGAGATTCCACTGTATTTTGTTATCCTTTGAACTGCTAATTTCAGTTTCACAGAAACGATACTTAGGCATGTTGTTTCTTATGCCCCCCCTGGCTGGAAGTTCCAGTCCAGGTCCGTATAGGCTTTGGGCTGAAGTGTGCACCTCCAGTTTGATTAGCACCACAAGGGCCGGAGTCTATCTTAGCTAGTTGACGACACCTTAATTTTGACCGTGCAACCCCAGGGGTGACAGCTGGGGGGATAATACCCTCTTCCAACCTCTCTTACCGTCATAGAGGGAGTCAGGCATGCATGTAACTGAAGTGAAATATTTATAAGAATCATAATTTTCAATCCAAGCTTGATTACATTTGACCATTCTTCCTAGCAAAAAGAATTATTACACCTTTTGAAACAGGAGCACATACTTTACAAGAAGCAAAAAGAGATTCATAAAACTACTGGCATTTTTTTTTTTTTTTTTTTTTTTAACAGCCATCATAATTAATGCAGGACCGGAAATAAATAAAATATATTAAAGTACAAAAGCACAGTGGTTAAAATAATATCACAAAACTAAGGAAGATTTATTTCCAATCCTGCAAAAAAAGTATACATAATTTTAATATTTATGTACATAATTATTTAACCAGAGCATGTGTTTACACCTCTAATGAAGTCTGAGCCCAGTAATATAAAATCAAAAATTAATATTAAATTTGAAAAAAGGTTTTTTTTTCAATTTCACAATAGTAATTCACAATTACGTCATTGCTTACTTCCATCAAAGTAAGTGATGATAAGCACACCAAAGGCAGTAAATAAAACACTTTAATGTTTCAAACTTCAACGTGTGTCTAGCATTGTTTGTGTACTGCTACTAAAATATTTGATATAGATTAAGTGACTACTACGAAAATTTCAGTTAAAAAAATGATCGGAGGAGAATGATAACTTTAACAAACATAACTGTGTGCACATATTTACAATGTTATACAAGATATACCTCTTGTCTTTTAAACCCAATAATAAAACTTCTTCCATCAACGTAAGCCTTGTTTCTTTAGAATCTACATCATCATCCTCATTTCATCCGAATGACGTTTTTCTAGTTCATCATCTTTAGTGTTTATCTTCTCGACATTGTGAGCACCAGCATTCTTTCTCAAAACCAGTCCTTCTGATCTATTCATTGTAATTTCTTTAAGCCGACAAAAAAATAAAACTGAAAGAATCGAAACTGTTACCTAGCGGTCTGAATATGAAACGATCATAACTTATACAATGTAAAACCATCAAGAACGAATTTAATACACTTTAATTCAACCAACTCTAGATACTTCAAAGTTATGGAGGACAGTTTTCATTGAAACGGAAATGATGAACTATGTTTGATGACGTTACGCCATCTGTTTCCGGTGAGAAATAATTCAAAATAATTTTTCAGCTACCATAAATATTTGATTTATTCAGGTCAATACATTTTAAAAATTACGAAATAGGAATAAATATCTGAATGAACCACAAGTTTATCCTGAAGTAATATAATAAACGTTCGTAAATAATTTTATTTATTTAACTGTACCCATGGTTGGTAAGACGTTTAACGATTATGTATGAAGTGGTGAACAGATGTAATATATTATTAATATGATCTCACTGTGAGGAAAAGAAAACCCTGTGTACGGTTTTGCTATAGGTGTGGCTTACTAATCTCCTTCAACCTGTATATTTTTGAAAGTATTGAGAAAATTTTTATAAATAATTTGCAATGGCATCGCCGGCATTGAAAGCGCTTAAGATTAAAGTTCCGTTGTTAAAAGGTTTGTCTTTCAGTTGTAGAGTGGCATTGAATTTTTCATATTTTTAAGCAGATTTTTTGCTGATTTTCGTAGTGAAGTTATTAACTATTATTTGAATCTATTGAAACATTTCGACTTTAACAAATGTTCCATCAAAGTCAAAATAAGTTTGTTGAACATATATGTACTTTGTGTATATACACACACACACAGTGGAACCTCGATCGATCGTTCCCCGAACAATCGTTTTCCCGTATGTGTCGTTCGTTTCTTCCCAGTCCCAATGATAATATTTCTTTGTTCCTGCATGTATATGCAGGAATATGCCCTTTAATAAAGATTGATAGAGGTTCACTGTATATATATATTCATATATATATTGCAGTTCATAAAATATTGTTTGTAAAACTCCGTTTTAAGAAAATTAATGTTTAAATGGTAGTTTTTGCTTCTTTACACTCAGTTGTACAATTGGGACTAATTGGTATAGAAACAATGGTAGATGATGGATAATACTATCATTAAAAAAAACTGAAATCCTTTATAATATTCAAAATTGATGCATTGAAATGCCATATTTATGTATCAGTTGTTAGATACACCTGATGTATGCATCAGAAGTTGACTTCGTAGAGCACAGATTACATTTTTCAGTGGAAGCCTCGATTGATCATTCCCGGAACAACCTTTTACATGCATGTGTTATGCATTCATCCAGTCCCGATGATCATATTCCTTTTGTATATTGTTCCTGCTTCTATAATTTTCCTGCATTTATCATTTAGTTCAATAGGTCCCTTTAAAAAACTATGGATCAAGGTTTTACTGTATTTGCATTCTCACAAAGAACTGCTCTTTAAGTAAGCAGATGTAAGAAAACTTTGATAGTTATATGTATTATAAAATATATATAATATACTATCATTCACAGTTTTAAATTATTTTTAATGGTTACTTCAGCATTATTTTACTCAAATATTTTTAGTTTACCCTTAATTTATAAGTTATTTTCATATAATATTAAAAATAACAACCTTATTATTATGTTAACCCCACTGCCAGTATCCTCTTTGAAGTGATATTAGGGTGTATAGAAACTAATTTTGTTAATTTCAAAGTAATTAAAAAAAATTTATGGGGAGTATTTCAGATCTATATTTCTGTGTTTTTTAAAATATTTTATTGATGGAAAGCAGAGTAAATTAAAAAGCCCTCAAGAAACTTGTAAAACTTAACAAAATTACTGAAGGATTATATGATTAAATGTGTATATATTGATCCATAAACAAATTTGCATATAATAGCTGATCGCATTGTCTGTTCCGTACATATCGTTAAAGGGAAAAAAAGTTTATCTGTGAATCTAGATAATAAGAAAAATAAATTTTCTCTGTATGTCTAGAATGAGTGCAGTTCAAATACAATTTAAGTAGCTGACGTTAGGAGTGCTGACTTAAATTAAGCTGAAGTTATTGGAGTGAAATTAATGTTATGTATATTACTAGCCATAATTTAGTAGAATTCTAATTTCCATGATATGAGTTGTCAATATTTATTGTTCAATATTCAGTTCATTTTATTTTTTTAAGTTAGATCAGGAAATAAAATTGTATTATCATCTTTAAGCATCAAACATTTTACCCATGAATATTTTATATGAAATAAAGGAGAAATTGATCTCTAAGAGTTTTTTTATTTGAATAATCTCAGGATACTTTTAAAGGATGCACAGAAGAGTATTACATATTACTTACAGTATATACATATATATTTTAAGTCATATCTCTTTTTTTATCATGTTTCTGATCATGTAAATCATAAACTTATTCTTGGATTTATACTATTTGTAATAAAATATAATCCTTATAAATGTAAATTGAAATAACATATTCTCTTAAAAAGTTGTCTGTGTAAAGCATTCCTCCCTTGTGTTGCATTATCATAATCCTTTGATCTTCTTTTATATTCCCTCCATGCTATTTGAGGATTTTATTTGCTATGATGAGTAAATGCTAAGACATTTGATTGTTTTCACCATGTTGAATATTGATGAAAGAACTAAGACCTGTGCCACACATTTGAAAAATGTTTTTTAAAAGTCCAATGATTAAAATATCAGTCTTCTCCATATCATATTTAAAACAGCAAAACTGTGTATAATTTACTTTTGAAACAACATTTTTTTTCATTCCATATTTTGATACAAACTTTTGATTAAAATTTAGGGTTAAATGATTGGTAAAAATAATTGGAGTCTAATTATAAATAAATATAAGAATGGTAATATACCGCGTTGTTTATAATACGCCGTTTTAGTGTGGTTTTTAACAACAAAAACAAAAAGAATAGAACGAAAGTCTTAAATTCTGAAAAAAATCTGACAAAAATTATTTAAAAGTTTTTGGCGTTTTTTAAAGTTATATTTCTAGAAATTGGGCTCCCCATACTGTACTGTATACACCTGAATGATCACTGGGATTCGACTTGTTAAAAATTATATACATTTGAAGAGAAACGAGTCAGCCCTACGAGATTTTATGTTTTACATTTCCTCCACCTTTGGTTCGAAAAAATAAGTGCACAAAACCATGTTTACCGAAAAGAAATTTTGAATGAATATCGTAATTGTTAAGATGCAATTAATTTATCTCTGATGATGTGAAAATTTAATTTTTCTTTTGTATTAAGTGGTTTAGTTTCGTTTTACAATGATTCTGAGTAAAGTTATATATAAAAGATTGGGCAACATCTGTCACTTAGCGTCGTTTTCCGGACATCATCGTCAGTGAAAGAAAGTTAGAGTTTACGCGAAGTAAGTTAACCAAATGTTTGTTTAATGTTTTATAGTCGTTACATTTATTAACTAGAGGGCGTTAAAAAGTATAGTATACGAGCTGGTCCGTGTTACTACAAGCCTTTTTCTGCTCAATTGAAAACACTTAATTTGCCGCCTTATTTATGGGAGCCCGCCGACAAACAACTCCAACATGGCGGAGCAGATCCGCTGGAAGGCGCTAGTTTTTTTGTATCGTACAATGTAGTTCGCGATCCAAGTAAAAGAAAAGTCCAAACCGTAGAGAACTCACATGCAGTTTACTTGATTTTGGAGACTTGGATGACAGTTCTGGATGATAGTGACTTTAAAAACAATCGGAGATGATGTTCCGGAATCGAATGAAGAGGATTCTGGAGAAAGTCCGCTGGAAACGAAGAAAAGAGCGAAGAAGAGGAAGATGATGAAAATGAGCAAGATCAAGAAGATGATAAAGACAATGTTAACAATTAAAACTGAGTCAGCCGTAATTAAAGAGGAGGCTTCTTCATCCGTTGAAGTTGGTGAGAACACTCAACGTCAAATTAAACCGAAATTAAATGACGGACCTGCAAAAAAAACTGAAAGTACTCATATGTAGCGTATGTTTGGGCGATGTCAGTTTACTTCCTCGTCAAGGCTCGGATAAAACTATGAATGATGAAGAAGATGAAATTGTTGAATGTGATTGTTGTGGCATATCAGTGCATGAAGGTTGCTATGGTATTAGTGAGTGGAAACTGCAGTCAGCACTGTCTCTATTCATACTCTACCGAGCCATGGTTTTGTGATGCTTGTAAAGCTGGAAACATGAATCCTACTTGTGAATTATGTCCAAATTCTGGGGAATCTTTAAAGAGACTGATGTTGGAAAATGGGTTCATTTAGTATGTGCTTATATATACCTGGTGTTGCTTTGGTGATGTAGATAAACTGTCTCCAGTAACATTGTTTGAAATGCCATACTCAAAATGGGGTGCTAAAGCATGTTCCCTGTGTGAAGATGATAGATTACAGTCATACGGGAGTGTGTATTAATTGTGATGCTGGAATGTGTCGCAATTTCTTTCATGTTACTTGTGCTCAAAAAGAAGGCTTATTGTCTAAAGCTTCTACTGAAGAAGATATAGCAGATCCATTTTTTGCATACTGTAAATTGCATTCTGAAAAGAATGTGTCAAGAAGTAAGAGACGTAATTACTTAGCTTCTTCAGTCACAAGCAAAGGAAAAGCATTTATCAGATAGTGTCGTTACTGAAGAAAGGCACGAATTGATAGAAAGCTTGCTTGGCACCGTGATCGTTATGTTGCTGAAAAGGAAAAAAGGCCCCAGCCATGGGTTCCAACTCAAAAAATGCCTCGATTATTAACTACTAGTCCTTCTGCTTGTAAGAAGTTGATTAAGAAAGCAGAGCTCTTAGGACTGAGTTCTCAAGTCCATATGAGTGGCACAGATTATAGTATGGATATAAGACGCAAGTGGCATGTACCACCTGCATTTAGTGCAGAATTTGTATCATATTATCTTGATAGAAATGTTAGAATGGTATCTATGCAACATAGATTGGATGAATTATTACAGCAGAATAGTCAGTTACAAGAACAAGAGCAAGGTTTGCGTCAAAGTTATGATCAGTTGATGGCTGAAGCAGAAAAGTTAAAAAATGAAAATGCTGAACTTGTGAAGCAAGGTACAAATTATTACAGCATTCTTTGTGACTTGGCTAATAAAAAATATCCTGTTCCAGATGTTTTACAACCTAAACCTATTATTAGATCTAGTAAGTGCAAAAAGACAGATTCTTCAGGATCTGTAATAATGGAATGCAGTATATGTCACAAATCTCATGATCAACATCAGCTTGCAAAATGTGATAGTTGCCAGTTACATTATCACTTAGCCTGTTTAGATCCTCCACTGTCTCGTATGCCAAAAAAGACAAAGTCTCTTGGTTGGCAGTGTAGTGAATGTGATAAAACAGAAGAGGAAGAACAACATGAAGATACAGCTGACGCAAATGCTCCTCGTAAATTGCGTTATCAGGGTAAGGATATAAGAACAGATATGGATAAACCACGTCGTGGACGTTCATGTAGAAAAGCAATGGATGATTCTGTTGGAGTTGAAGATAAAGGAAGTGAAATCTGGGTTTCATCTGGTGCTGAGGATGACCATCAGCATGAAATATCTCGTCAAAGATCTGAATATCGCAGAAAGCGTCGCCGTTCAGCTGATATTGGTTATCGTAAATCTAGGAGGAGAGGCAACAAAAGAAAAATATCAAGAGAAAATTGGGGTGAAGAGGAATCAGCTGTTGGTGCTGAAGGACATGAAGCTAAAGCTCCTAGACATTCATCTAGACGTACTTCGTCTAACTAAATGTCATTTAAGTTACTAAAACCTTATTGACTGTGTTGTTAGCATTATGTAGATAAATTTCATATTTTTTATGCAGATTATTATTGGCACGAAGTCTTAAGTGAATATTTTTTCTTTGGTGTTTAAGTAAATGTGCATGCTTGTATATTATATATATATGATTATGATTTATATTATGGACAGTAGAATCTGTATAGCTTCATTAGTTGAAACTTTGTAGTGTGTTTATGACTGTTGATTTGTGATGTTTTAAATGTGAGACTTATCTTGTTTAGTTCAGCTATAAATCAGTTTCAATACCCTCTTTTAATAAGATATTGTCTAGAATTAACATTTTTTATTTGTTAAAAAGTCAGTGTAATAGTCCATTCAATAAGAGCTCAAGGTATCAGAGAGAATTAGTTTCCCGCCCCCCAAAGTACTTGTAGTAAAGCTCTTATATAAAATTTAATGTTGCTCTGTTAAAATAAAATTTAATATTTAATAGCACCTAATATGTAAATATTTGTAGCTTTATACTTTGTAATAAGTATAAAACATTCCTATGAAGTGCCGTGCACCTTTGATTACTGTTATACTTATCCTTTTCTTTTTAGGATAAGTTATTTTAAAAATATGTGCAAATAATTTAAAAAAAAATTGATTAGAATGGCAGTTTTCAGCTGAGTTTTTTGAGCAGGTTGTTTCTAGACAGTTTTTATTAAAACAAGATTTTAAGAATTTTTGGCTCTTTTTTTAATTTTTATTTTATTGAATAACATGCTGGAGGTATTTAGACTTTAGTTTAAATATTTTTGCAGTTTTTTTTTAATCAGTGTAGCATTTGAAATATTTTTCATTGAAACATGAATTTAAGAATTTAAAATAATATATTATTAAATAGAATTTAGACTTTTCCTTAATATTTCATGTTGCATTTAAACCTTATTTTTTTTTAAAAAACTATTTTATGGTAAAAAATATTCTTTAAAATCTAATTTAAATCTGAAAGATAATTACTGTTTCAGATTAAAAAGTTTTTCATTTCATGCCATCTTGGCATATTATTTGGTTATTTAATGCATCTAAATTATTAAGTTCAAAATTGAATATTAAAATAAAACTCATTCAGATCTTTACAGTTTAAATCTTTCATGTCTTGAAAAGATTTTCTTAATCTCAAATGTAGGGAAAGAGGAAGAAATCCTAGTTATTAAAACATATTTCTGATAAAGAATATTTTGAAGACAGGCACTGATATTCAAAGACTATTTAGAGCAAAAAGTCAAGTCTGTGATAGTTTCCACCCTATATGTAAGGTCAAGTATATTAAAAAAAAATCATTAAAACTGTTATTCATAAAAAAATGACATTATTAGATAGTTTTGATTAAATTGCATGAGATCAAGGGAAAAATAAGTAGTATAAACTACACCCAACCCATATTCACTGCATAAATCCAATTACCCTCTTTATTGTTGCACAAAATATAGTGAAGAAGTTACAAGAGGTGCTATGATGAAATTTATATTTCTTAAAATGGTGGAACGAGAAATCAATACCATTCTTCAGCATTTTGTCTTTTCTCCTCATTAAATTACTGAGTATAAAATGTAAAATTTATAAAGTTTAATATATATATTTGGGGGGGGGGGGGGGGGTTGGTCAGGAGATCACTTCCTTGTCTATAAATTCACTTTTTGTGGTTATGCAAAAAGAAAAGAAAAAGATGATGAAAAATTAATCAGGCCCTTCCTTTATTGGGAGACTACCCCCCCCCTCTATTTATTTTATTAAATATGAAAGATAAGCAAGAAAATTAAACATTAAAAAATATGAAAAGGAAAAGTGTCACAAGAACATTACAGATTTGAGCTAATTATTTAATGTATAGGTGAAACATATTTATGCAGACAATTTTTTCATGGTCCATTGTTGTAGGAAGATTCAGCTTGAATTTATGTATACATGTAATTTACTAGAATCTATTACAAATATACTGTGGTTACATTTTTTTTTCAAATGTTCCATCTATTGGAATTCTTTTTGCTGAGTGTACTACCAATGTAATGTTTCTTTTATTTCATGATTACTGTTCTTAAAGCTCTTAATTGCTGTTTAATCGTACTGCATATCATTGTGGCCATTTATTGTAAACAGATGTGATAATTTAACGTTTATCTATTATCAACTATGTAACATTTTGCTCTGTTTTCTGAATAAACTGATTGTTTATGACATTTTCTATTTCAATGATAGGATTCTGTGTGCAGGTGTGTATAATTTTGCGAAATAAAACCTTTCTATAATGTTAAGTTGCTTTGTTTTCTCTAACATCTTAATATTGAGAAGTTATTTCCAATACTTTAATTTATTACAAAGACATGGTTTATAAGTTCATGTATACGGAGATATAATTTAGAAATTTATTTTTTTGCATGAAGTTAATGCTTATAGTGTTATTTCAGTGAAATCTAAAGCAGGTTAGTAAGTCAAATAAATGCCTCGAAGAAAACTTTCTGCCTTATCTATAATTGTGATTGGAATTCTTGTCATGATTGGTCAGTGTCATGTCTATTCTGGAGGTCAGGTAATCGATGAGCTACCGAGGAGAGCTATTTATTAAGTTATGGTTTTATGTACAGTATATTTACATAATCTAATTGTATATCTGATATGAAATCTTGTAAAAGCTTTCATGCAGGAACTGTTGCTTTAAATGCTATAGCTGACTAAGAAGAATGGCCATGGTTTGCTGAATCTAGTTTGAACATATAATTGTGTTGATAATTTAATAAACCTGCTGCAGAAAGTAAAGGAAATTAATATTTGGAATCTTGCAAGTTTTATAAAATAAAATAAAGTTATTACGTGTATTTAAATGCTATAGACCTCTGAATTATTTAAGGCTTTTCCTAGAATTTTTGTGATATCATTCTAATATAAAATATTTTATTTATGTTAACTTCCATAAAGCCCCTGTAATATTAAGGTATTTGTAAATTAGCTGATTTTACGAGTTTAATATGTTCTGTAAATTCTGAGAGATTGTAACATTGCTTAAATATTGTTGGTGCTTTCACATTTAGCATGCTTCAAAGGTATAGCATATCACATTATAAACAGATTCATTCTTAGTCTGTGATTCTTTAGTCAGTCGACTCTTGGTCATGAAGAAACAAGCAGAAAAAGAATTCTATGTGTGATGGAAAATTACTTTTTAAGAAGCAAAACAGCAGTGGAAATTAATTCTATACTTTCGAAATATTATAGTGAGTCTGCTTAGAATCATTTACAAGTGGTTTGTTATGACTGAATGACTACTGTTTGATGTTATTAAAAAAAAAAAAAAAAGTTTTCATTACGCCTTGAAAATTTATGTAAATTTTTTTTTGGCAGAACTGTATTCGAATATTCCTCTGGCACTGCCATCTTGTTTTTCCTCTACATAGGGCACACTGGGTCATATAAAGCAGCAGTTCTTAACTGAGGGGTAGAGAACATTTCTAGGATGCAAGAGAAGGTTCTAAATTTTTAATGATAATTACCGCCTAATGGCTTATGAGAACCATGCCTTATTCTCTTTGAGTTGAAAATGGGAATTTAGCAAATTTCCTTTTCTGGATTCGTAATTTGGAAACTGAAAAAACAACAGTTATACCGAAATTAAAGTACAATATTCCAATTGAGTGAATCATTTGATGGATACTATTCATGGGAAATATAAGCAAATTAATAGATGGATATTGATTAATTTTGTTGACCTAAATTAATGGAAGGACTGTTTTTTAAAAGAAAATCTTATTGCAATGTGGAGCTAATGCACATATTGAAATGGAATTTGAAAACTAGACTTAGAACAGTTCCTGTGTATGCAGTTAGAACTTATTCCAGAAATGGAAAAAGCAGCATTAGGGACACTTTTTACCATTTGCCACTCACTTTACCTATGTGAGAAACTGAGTTTTTTCATCACTTTTTGCACCTCAAAACAAAGCCAGAAATTCGTTAAGTACATCTGATGACTTGCGTGCTCTTTCAAAAAAAAAGTCTCGTTTGAAAAGGATAATTATTGACAAATAACGTAGCCATTCAAAATGAAGTATAGTTTTATATGTAATAATATGGTAGTATGTAAAGTATTAATTTTTTCTGTAATGTCTTTTCCTAAATAAAAAATAGAAACACATTTTTGAAGGGGGTGCGAGAGCGTATTTTCAGATTTAAGGGGGTGTTGACTATTAAAAAGATTAAGAACTACTGATATAAAGGAATTTTTTTCAGGGGGGGGGGGGGGGTTTAGCATCAGGATTTAGTGGCTTGCCTGTAAATCACTATTTTCTTTGTAGAACAAACAAGAAGCATAACATTGTTTCATTGTGAGACTTATTTGAGATTCACCCAGTTATAAATCCTCAACAATCATAAGTAACTGTAAGTACTGTTTATGCAGCTGAGGTCACTGTGATATTGTTGAAAAAATCCAGGATATGGTGGTAAAGTGAGATTAAAAGTGCATGAGATTTTTAGGCTGTGGCATCTCAATTAGTCTGTACATATTTTTCAGTAATATTTGGATATGAGAAATCTATTGGCAAGGAGGGTGCTACATTTGCTAACAGTCAATCAAAAGCGTGAATAAGGGTTCAGAGCATGATGTAGAGCTGTTTGAAAGAAATCAGATGAATTTTAACATTGTTTTGTAACAGTTAATTAAACATGGATATATGACCACTACTATTCAAAATTGAAAGAGTAGTTGAAACATTGGGTTGGAGCTGGTGTAACTGCATCAAAGAATGTGCAATGGTTTCATTAGTAGGAATGGTTATGACCTCCGTTTTTTTTAGACAACCGTGGTGTAGACTTTATTAACTACTTGGAAATGGGCAAAGCATCACTGTAGAGTACTTATGCATCTTTAATGGATTGTTTAAATAGCAAAATTTAAACAAAAAGGTCACGTATTGCTTATTTTGTGTCACTTTAGCAAAAAAGTTCTTTTTGATCATTGTAACAGTGGTGTTTCTTTCATTTGCTATTGTGGTTGATAAAACTTAGAATTACACTAAGGTATTCGCTACCCAGAGTGTTCTCCAGATCTGGTCACCTTGAAACTGCTAACTTGTTTCTATATATGTAAAAAAATATTTGCAGTTCAGTAATTGGCATCAAATTCTGAAGTGATTATTGAAACAAGCTTATTTTCTGGAATTGGACATCTTAATGGGGGTGGGGGATTAAAAAAAAACCTGAAAAATCGGTGAACCAAATATAGTGATCTTAGAGGGAGATTATATAAATAAATACGATTTTACTATAAAAAAAAAGAGTCGTATATTTTGCATGGACTTATTGCACATCCTTGTTTATCTTAGAGTATAAGGATGTTCGGTTCTCTTGATTTATTCTTTCCCCCCATTAATCTAGAATTTTTATATTGCAGTCCTTAACTATGATAATAAAAATGTCCATTTTATACTTTATTTAGCTATGTTTCCGTTTATTCTCTCTCCATATTGTCACTGGAAATTTTAGGGATAAATAAGGTTACTGTCTTCTCTCTAGGAAAAAATACATATCTTTGAAGCCCGGTATAAGGTGCTTAATTCAAAACAGTCATTTAAATATACCAAGTATTGGCTTTTATACCAATTACAGAACTAAAATTTTCTACTTTTAGTCTTTTGTACAAAGAAATGTAATTTTGTATACAAAATTGATTTTATATATATATATATATATATGAGAGAACACTTACCTTTATGTCCATACTCCTTTCCAGTTCTATTAATTCAACATTTGATGTTTCAAAAATATTTTTTTTAATTTGGAGTAATGACTTTTTTAAGTTATATATCCTCAACAAGCACAAGTGATGCTAGAAGTTCTGTCCCTGCAGCTGAGGTCACTTTGTATATTGCTGAAAAAAGTTCAAATTTTTAATCTGTAGAGCCAGACAAAAAAATATATTTTTCCAGGTGAAGCATTTATAAGGGGATGTCAGTAGAACAATTTTAGTGACAATTATAGTTTGATAATCGTAGAGTTGGACCCTCTTAGGAGCTGAGCTTTCAACAAACTGTCGCTTAAACAATGTTTTTTTTTTCTTTCCTGAGTGGTGGAATGTGTCAGAATTTATGTTATGGGTTTTTCTATTACCATGCTACACAATACAATATTTAGACAATGAAAGTTGCCCACTCTGTAATCTCCTACATTATGCGTTTTTTTCCCTCCAAAGGTCCTAGTGAAAATGGCTAATTTTTTAAACAGCTTTAAATTCACCCTATTTAAAGAATAGTAGTTCTTAAAAATTGAATTGACATATTACCTTCACCACTAATAAAATTATTTTTATAGCTTATGATCATCTCATTACATAGTGTGGTAATATCTTTTTAACATAAATGTAGTAACTGACTTTATTATTTTAATATAGTTTTAAAAAAAAAATCTCTAATTTAAACCTTAGATTAACCAGACCTCTAATAAGAATCTTATCTCTATTATTTAGATAAATCATTAAAAATTAAATTCTCTAAGAGTGAAATTTATCCATTGGCAATTATCAAGAATTGCCAAAAGCCCATGATTCTGTTAGTACCATTTATTGCTGTAGCTGCCCAAATTTATTATTTAAAAAATAAATAAATAAAACTTCTTAAAAGAATCTGTTCTTTTTATGGAAGAAATGCAAACTCAAATATTCAAATTTGACTTTTGACTACAATAAAACAACTATGGAAAATATAAATATTTTATCAGGTTTAGTTATGAATCCTTATTATTGTTATAATGGGAAAGTGTAAAATACTGTGGTACTTGGTCATAAAATGGAGTTGCTGATTTCTTGAAAAATGATTGAAGGATTAGTTTGCTCATAACTTTTATAACACCTTAAGAGAGACAAATGCACCTTATGATTACCTAACCCATGATGTTTATTGTCCTGAATCTCAAACTTCAACTAATCATTGACCCCAAGAAGTTCAACTACAAAAATTTGTTTTAATATCTTAATTTTTTATAAATCCCCCCCCCCCCCCCCTTATCCAACATGCATACAAATTCTTAAAATATAGCGTTTTTCTTTCTCTCTCTCTCTTCTCTGTAGGTCTGTTTATTCTAGACTGTTTGTAAGATTGTCTTCTGGTAACATCTGCATTTTATTTTTTAATTGCCATATTTTTCAGTGCATAAGACGTACCTCAAATTTATGGGATGTTTTTAGAAAAGAATATTTTGTAATTTGTTAGGTATATTATATTTTCAATTTCTTACTTAATAGGATGAAAAATATGTATAAAATAGAGTATATACTATATATACTAAAATATTCATTTATTTTAATGTTACGTTTGGAGTATAAGATGTACCCCAATTTTTAAGTTGATTTCTTTTATGTAAAAAAATTAATCTTATGGTCCAAAAAAATACGGTATTTCAAATTCTGCCATTAATATAGAAAAAAGAAAATCAATTTTTGAGGAGGTACGTTGAATTGTTTCAAAATTTTCAGGTATCATCTGTCTGTTAAAAGTTGACACTCATTAGTTCTGTTTAAGATTGTCAAAATATTTTACTTTATAGTTTTTATCCAGGATTATCTTAACTGCTCAGTTTTGTAGCCAGATAATACTATAAGGAACAAGGTAACTATAAGGAAAGGGTATAAGTAAACTATAAGGAAAAAGGTCTTAAAATATATTTTAGTATAAGGTTTTAAATGTATATAATTTTTAAATGATACACTCATATCCCTTAAATGTTATGTTTGATTTAACAAATTACTGTGCAAAGTATTGGAAGCAGCACAGCATAGCAATGTATGTGTATACAGACAGATATTAAGTGTAAAAGTTGCAATATAATCTTTTATTTAGACATGTTAAGACATTATATCACATCTTTACTTATTAGAAAAATTGTAAATGATCCATAGAATTCCTGTCTTTACATAAACTAAAATTTAACACTGATAATTATGTACATTCATGTTTTTATGATGATATAATTTGTATTATTTGCCTCTTCTTTTTTTTTAGAATTGCTAAAGAAGTGTCTTATTATGAAAAGGAAGTTATAAAGAAAAACAGAGACTTGATAAAATGAAAAATGAAGGTAAAGATGAATATGTTCTAAATATCAGGTAAGTTAAAATGTAGTAAAATTATCTGTCCTTTTAAACAAGGACAATCTGTCCTGTTTAAAAAGGTTTGTTCTAGAAATACTTCTAATGAATCTTTAAATTTCAAAGTATCTGAAAAGAAAAAATCGTATAAGTTATAAAGAATGATAAATTGAATTTTATTTTAATTTTTTCTCTTTAAATGAGCATTGATGTGATAAATATGGTATTAGAATGTCTAGTATGCTCTGCTTTTACCTATTGAGTTTAAGCTGCTTGGAAATGGGCATATGACAATGGGCTAACTCTTTAATTAGTTGTTTTTCTTTAATTGCAATAGAAATAAGTAGCTGGACATTATACTTCTGACTGACTCTTATGTGATGATATTGATAACGTCCAGTTTTCACAAGTATCTAGACTAACAATACTGACTTAAAAATCTGCACTTAAAATTATGAGTGTAAAGAGCAGGTCATTAAAAGTTAATATTTGTTGTATGAAGATGTTTCCTATGGTTTATTTAATATCAAGCTATGCCTTGCTTGACAACAGAGTGATAAGTATTGTGATATTTGTTTTACAGGGTATTTTAAATAACTTTCATATTGTTAGATAGAATTAAAATCTTTTGAAAATTTGAAATTGAAAATTTTAACCTAACCTTGAATGAAATTGCATCTTGATTCTATGTGTGGAATCTATAACTTTATATGTGTGTGTATATATACAGTGGAATCTCGATCGTTCATTCTCCGAATCATCGTTTTCCCGTATGTGTCGTTTATTACACCCAGTCCCGATGATCATATTGCTTTGTTATGTTCCCACATTTATAGTTCAGTTCAGTCGGTCCCTTGAAAAACAATAGATCGAGATTCCACTGTATATATATATATGAATGGTATAATGTGTAACACTGTTTAAGCTTGTATTGTATATTTGATTTTGCATATTTCAGTGACCTTAAAACAAATTTATTGTCAATTTTTTTAGTATGATTTTTTATAGACATGTTGAAATTAGATAAGTGGTAACATCTTTATAATATACCTCTGAGTATGCACAGAATATACATAGCTATTTACTTGTGAGTAGGACTTTGACTCTGATATCAAACAAATGTATATAATTTTCTTCATCATATCAATAGAGGCATGTATGAAAGTGTGTAGTGCATTTAGTTTTTTTAATGTATGCAGCTTTATGACAGTAAATAAAAGTTCTAATAGATTGGTTAGACATTGTGAGTTTTGCTGCTACAGTAGGTCCCTCGACTTATGCGGTTAATTCGTTCCAGAACATTCCATTTAAGTAGAAAGTGCATAAGTTGAAATTTTCCATTGTCGACATCATCATTGCATTTGTGCTATAAATCTTCAAATATACTACATGCTTTCGTTTGAATCAGTTCAAGACTTATTGGTTTGTGCTGGAGATCTTCAATCCAAATGATTACTAATTTTGATGTCATTTCTATTAAACACCTCTTTTCTTTGAATTATCATTGATAGCATAGGAACAGAATTGTTTAGTGTTGCATAATCCATCTTTATCCTTATCATTGTCTTAATGGTCAGTTTGTTCATACTGTGTAACACCACAATGTCTGCAATCTTATTACTTTTTTTGCCATTTAATAATTTCAATTTAAGTTTCCATAATAATTTTGTGTCTCTTTTTACACCTGCCTTTATAATCTGTTCCTTCTTGCGTTTTCCAGACAGTTTTTTTTTATGGGTTTTATGGTTGTAAGTTGTATTGAAACTAACTTGAGTACTGCTCGCCAAACACACAACCATTCACTGTTAACTGATGTCACTATTGGTGCCAAATAGTCATTCATATACATGCAAGGGCTGCCACTCATATGTACCAGCAATGCTGCAGAACTGTAAACACATGAAATGACTGACATCTATGCTGTTTAAAGAGAGAAGAAAGGAATTGAAAATTACAACTGCGTATCTACGAATCCGCATAATCTGAGGACTCACTGTACTGTAAAATTGCTTCTGTAACACCCTGGTAGTGCATTTGAGGCATTGTGAGGATTTGCATGGCAAGTAAACAATGTCCGAGGGTTCTGATGATTAAAACAAATAGGCCAGAATTTAAATAAACTTAACAAATTTTATATGAACAAAACTTAACAGGTTAAATGTTTAATTAAATCATTTACAGCGGGATGAGACTTCTGGTACGAAAGATTTTAACAGCGGTTTTTGTGCCCAACTAGTTTAGTTTTCTGGGGGCAAAGTTTATGAACAGCCACTCCTGTACCAGATCTTAAATGGGACTCTCTTGAAACAGTCTCAAATATATAATCTTGAAAATTCCCCAGTTGTGACGCTTGTTCTCACAAGAACTCTGTTTTCCAGATAACAAGATAAAAGCATGGTATTAACTCATGATGACAGGGCTCGATATGATGGGATGTTACGTTAAAACTTATTGCTCCTATAGTGTCACAGTCTCTGAATAATGGCCTTGAAAGGACGACTTTGTGATGGCACAAGGGTGGCTGATGATTTTTACCACACAGATTTTCCCAAGCTTTCGGGGAAGATGAGACATGCGGCTTAAGACCCAGACCAAGGAATGGTAAAATTTGATAGGGAGCGCACTGATTGTTTTTTAATTCCAACAGATGTGTTTTTTAATTTGTTTGTTAGGTATTGTCCCACAAGGTTCTACGTGATGCTACACTGCTTTGTTTTGCATGTTTGAAAATCCATGATGATATTTTTTTCATTCTGTAGTAACTTCTATGAATTAATTTTATCCGTTATTCACATGCTAATCATACCAGAATTGATATCTGTTATGAATATTACATTTTTAAAGCTTCTAAGTGAGACATTAACCTAATTTTTCTTGTCTAAATTTAAAAACATTTATATTATCTGTATTTTGAGTGAAAATAAGTAATTTTTAATTTATCAAAATAATTTTATATTCTTTTTTTTTTTTTCATATTAATGAACTTTGTGCTTTTAGTTGTATATTGTACTGTACTGATTTTGTGTCCTTTTTCTAGAAAATTCGTGTATCTATTTTGTTACTTATATTTATTATTTTATTTACTGTGGATTTTAATTTATAAGCAAATCTAGTTTGCTTTAATGGGTATCTTTAAAATATGCTGTTGAAGGTCTTATGTAAAATAACTAATCATAAAAAAAAGTGAGTTCTTTAGTATTTTAAAAAATATTAAAATATCCTTTTTATTTACAGGAAAAAGTTATACGTGAATCTGAATGTATGATTCCTCATTGCAAACATGAACTACAACAAGCTTTTAAAGAGCTGAATACATTATTGGTAAATAATACTCTATGATATAAATAATTAGCAATGTTTTTACTTTTCTGGCATTTTTGTTCTTATGCATTATTCTTATAAATTAGTCTTAAATTGATATTTTATTCTGCTGTAAAGATTTGCATTATTTAAAATATTTTTTCTCCTGTCAGTTGTTATTGCTTAGGACAGTGTTTCTGAACCTTTTTCAAGGTGTGACCCACTTCAATGATTTCGATACACCTTGCAGCCCCCTACCTCTTTTACCCCTTGCCTGTTTTAATACAAGTGGTCTTTTAATAAAAACACTAAAATGCATTTTCTATAATTTAATTCAAACTAAATGTTTAATTTAACTAAAAGGAGATTTGATAGGAATGGAGAACATTGGAAAACCTTCATCTCTCTGTATAAAAGCAAAACAGAACTTCAAGAAAAATAATGCACCTACTGTATTGATTCAGAATTACATAACAAAAGAAATAGCAAAACCTTTTCTTACCTAAATAAAATTGCTTCATTCCATTGCAGAAACTATAATAGTAATGTGAGAAGTGGTAGTACAGATTGATGAAAGACAAACTGACATTTAGAATATATGTACTGAATGTAGATAATGACTAATCATGATTTTTATTTATCACCAAATAAAGACTGTAGATTCCTAACAAATTGAATTTCTGCTTTTAAATTAGGCCTTTTCCTTTAAAAGACCAATTACCTGCCCTATAATTTCACTGTAAATAAATATCTTCTTGGGAACTTATGGATTTCAACCACCTTTTAACATGTTCTTCTCTTCATGACAAGCACTTTTCAGTTGAAAATTTTTATAATAGAGCTCACCTCTACTGGGCTGCCCATGGGGGAATTATGGACACTGGATTTTCTCCCAACATAGGAAAAAAAAAATTGACAAATTTTTTCAGTTAAAATTGCTAAAAAGTTATTTCAATTATATACAACCATGGCGACCCCCTTGAGTGTCGTGACCCACAGGTTGGGAACTTCTGGCTTAGGATGTATATAATTCTAAAAGAAATGAACATGAGGATACAAATATTTTGTCAGTTATATTTATTCAATATAGAAAAAGTTTCTTGAGTTCTGATTAGATTATCTATAATAGTCTATCTATAGAGATTATGTATAATATCCCTTCCAAGTATCTATATACTTGGTTGTGGGAATCTCTTGTTTTTGTTACAAAATTAAATTGTGTAAACATAATTTTTTCATCTTGCCTAACGTTAAAAAAGTAAGTTATATATTTATCATTCTGATTTTGTTTTGAGTTGTAACACTTTAAAATGAGCTGATAAAAAAAATACTCCTTTGTTAAAATGTTTCTAAACTTTGTGGTGGAGATGGATGTTTTTCAGAATCAATGTTTTTGTTGTTAAGCTCATATTAGGAAGAAAAAGAACAAAGAAAAGCAAAAAGAAGCTAAAAGATAAAACAAAGTATCAGAAACTACCAGTCTGTCCTTTACTATATGGAGATGAGTTATGACATGAGTGTGCAAGATATGGAAGTTAGAATTACTTTCTGTCTTGCATATTAAGTTTTATACATGAAATAACTGAAATATATGAGGTTTCAACAAATTTAAATCTTTCATTGAGCTAATTAAAAGAAGTATGATATGTTGATATTTTCATGGTCTATTCTGAATTTTGTTAATGCAATAAACTTAACAAAGAAGAAATAAATAACTAATGAAGGGCAGCTATTACCTTTGTCTGTATATTAGTATGAATTTACTCTGGGACTTACAAAATCTGCTTGGAAAAAAATATTAATATAGTGGGCATTTTAGCACCTCTCCATGCCTTTCAGAAATTTTTTATCGCTGTTTTGTCATATCTTTTATTTTCATTTCCCCCCCACCCCCCACCCTAGTATTATTAAAGTAAATACATTTTGGGCCTATAGCATTAAGCATATAATGGAAGAGAAATCTGCATGTAAATTTATGGAAGTATTCAAATTTCCCAAGAGGGATTCTTTAATATTGTGTGCTCTTTTATAGGGTCATGTATAGAAGCTTTTGTTTATGATGTTTGATTCTAGTTAACCCTTAGACCGTTGAGTTTTTGCCTTGTGGTTCTTCTCCTAGTGTTGAGTTCCCCCCCCCCCCGCCCCATTTAAAGCGAGTTTTGAAGGGACATTCAAAAATGCAAGTTCAATACAGTTTAAATCAAATAGTACAAAATAAGTGAAACAATTTGATTTCATGTGTAGCTTTCAGTTTAAAATATTATTTATGTATTCTTCTATTCATGGAAAATGCTGCATTTTGTCTCTCTATGGAAGTATCTACAGTAACAATCCATGTACAGTGGCTCCCAAAAGTGTTCAGTACACTTATGATTTTCAATGAAGTAGGGGTCTATCCATTAATTAAAATGAATATTTCAGAATGGGTATTTAATAAGATCTACAATCTATTCTTAACAAAACTACATGAAATATTTTAAAAACATAGTAAAGCTTTGTTTTTAAGAAACCAATAATCAAAAAGTAACATCTCCTAAAAGTCATCGTACACTTGTAAAAAATCTCTACATATTAGTAAATATTCTAATTTTTCGTTAAATTAATATTTAGTAGGATATCCTTTAGCATCCATAACAACTTTTAAATGTCTGGGAAAGATTGCATTAGTTCTTTTGTAATTTCTGCATCAATGTTCATCAATTCTTCCATCATAATTGTTTTTAGTTCGCTTTTCGTGTGAATGTCATGTTTTCGTACTTGAACCTCCAGTTCTCTCCAAATACGTTCTATTGGGTTTAAATCTGGCGATTGAGGGGGTGTTTTCAAAACTTGTGGATAATTATAGACACACCAGAGGCGAACGTTGAGAGCCGTGTGCTGAGGATCGTTATCTTGATAAAAACAAAGTTGTTTCCAATACCCAAATTTTGGGATGATAATTTTAAATGTCTCTAAAATATTTATATAAACAGCATGATTCATTATGCCATTCAATAAATACCAAATTACCTAGTCTGATGCTGACATGCACCCCTACACAAGGAACACCTCCACTGCCATGCTTAACTGTTCCTACTAAGTTCTTGGGATTAAGTTCCTCATTTTTTCTTTCTTCATACAATTATATGCCCATCAGAACCAAAAAGCTAAACTTCCTTTCATCGGCAAATAAGACATTATTCCAATACGTTTGGGGCTTATTTATCATTGATAGTGCGAAGGAAAGCCTAAGCTTTGTTTTTCTCACTCACAAAAAATTTTCTACGGGCAAAACGCCCATGTAATCCAGCTGCTCTGAGAACTCGTCGAACAGTTTCAGGTGAAATCGAAGTAGAAAATGTTTCATTAAATTCTGCCGAAACTTTTACAGCACTCAAACGTGGATTTTTCACAAATTTTCTAATTATAAATCTCTGATCACGTTTGTTAACTTTGCCGGAGGACCTTTTCTTACCTTGTTTTCGATCCAATTTCCTTTTTTAAAGCGTTTTATCACATACTGCACAGTAGAATGGGATATATTAAGTAATTTAGCAATATTCCGAACTGATTTACCATTACTATGATGAAAAATAATCAATTTTCGAATGCTGTTTGTTGTTTCTTTACGACTATGAGCTATTTTTAAATAATAAATAAAATATTGCGGAGTAGGCAAGCAAAAAATTAAGCCAAACGATATTTTAAATGCCACCACAATTCAAAAATAAAGTGCCAGACGATAATTTTAATTATGAATTTATCCGAAAATATTCCAGTGTACGATGACTTTTGTGAAATAAGTTTTTGTTACTTTTTGATTACTCGTTTCTTAAAATTAAAGTTTTACTATGTTTCAAAATATTTCATGTAGTTTTGTTAAGAATAAGTTATAGATCTTATTATTAAATACCCATTCTGAAATATTCATTTTAATTAATGGATAGACCCCTATTTCAGTGAAAATAGTAAGTGTACAAACACTTTTGGGAGCCACTGTATATATTATATAATGTACAGATCTTTTTGTTTCATAAATTTCTTATAGTCTATATACATAAAACAGTTCCGTAACTGACTCACTCATTCATTCATTCATTCATTCATTCACTGACTGACTGCATACAACGCACAGACCAACCGCTGGACCTAAAGGGCTGAAATTTTGCATGGCGATTCTTCTTATAGTGTAGGGGTGACTAAGAGAGATTTTTGAAAAATTCTTCTTAGATTTGTTTAAATTAAATTTTTAAGCTGTTTTTTTTTACTTTTTTAAGTTTTCATTTAAAATAATAATTTGAGGGTTATAAAATTTATATCACGAGAAAGATCATAAAATTGCCTTTAAAATGAAATCTTTTTCGAATCTTCACCTTCATTTCCTGATTTTTGGTGAATTTTAAAGATCAATTTTTAGAATTTAATTTATTAAATGCCGATCACGTGATTTCTTTTTCTGGTACTTTCAATAAATTTATCGTCACGTGCATAAAAACTAAATAGACAAAAAATAATATTTTTTTTTCTTGCTAATGCGGCAGACGATGGGACATTATCCAAAAAAATATTAAAATACAGTAAAAGAAATGTTCTAGAAACTGTACTATATTAACTGTACTATATTCTTTAGTATTCTTTATATTAGATTTAATTTGAATATCTTCTTCTACATTATTTTGTCTATAAAAATATCCCTTACGATTTTTTTATAAATATATATATATTTTACATCAATTATATACATTGATCGTCGTATTATTATATATATCTTGGCATTAATTGCATACATTCACCGATGTTTTTACTTTGAATGTACTCCGTAGCGAAGTGCGGGTTTTCAGCTAGTATATATATAAAACAGTTCCGTAACTGACTCATTCATTCACTGACTGACTGACTGACTGACATACAACGCACAGACCAAACCGCTGGACCTAAAGGGCGAAATTTTGCATGGCGATTCTTCTAATAGTGTAGGGGTGCACTAAGAAATATTTTTCAAAAATTCTTCTAGATTTTTAAAATTAAATTTTTAAGCTGTTTTTAACTTTTTTTACGTTTGCATTTAAAATAAACATTGAGGGTTATAAAATTTATATCACGAGAAAAGATCATAAAAATTCCTTCAAAATGAAATTTTTTCGAATTTTTCACCTCCATTTCCTGATTTTTGGTGAATTTTTAAGATTAATTTTAGAATTTAATTTATTAAATGCTGATCACGTGATTTAATTTTCTGGTACTTTAAATAAATTTATCGTCACGTGCCAAAAAAAAAAAAAAAAAAAAAAACCAAAAATATTTTTTTCTTGCTAATGCGGCAGACGATTGGACTTTATTTTGTCTATAAAAATATCCCTTAGGATTTTTTTATAAATATGTTTTTTTACATCAATTTTATACATTGATCGTCGTATTTATTATAAATATATATATGTTTTTTTTTTTTTGGAATTAATTACATACATTGACCGTTGTATTTAATTTCAATGTACTCCGTAGCGAAGCGCGGGTTTTCAGCTAGTATGATATATTTTAAAGCAATGTGATATGCATAAACCCACTTCAGTCTTTATACCATATTGTTTATTCATCACTTTGTCCACTAGTGTTTTTGCACCACTTTTGTCATCAAATAAATCTGAATATCACTCTCGGAATCACTTGAAATGTGCAGTTCGAATGGCCTTTAGCTTTCGAAAGCCCAAAACTCCTGCCATTTTATTCTGCATGTTTTCTTAAAATAATCACCTAAAAATCTTCTTATCAGGAGGAATTTTACTAGAATGCCATTAAGTGCTGTCATCTATTGATGAATGAAAAAATCAATTTAGAACGTGTTAAAAATGCATTTGTAACGAGCAAAACATTGGAAAATCCATATAATGCATCCGTAATGCTTGGGGAAAGAACGCACTTAGTGTGTTCGTAACAATCTAAGGGTTAATGAGATAAATGAAAGAATTTATTTATTTATTTTGAAAAGTTTAAAAAATAATTTAAAACTCTAACAGAATGACTTTTCAAATGTATTTTTGATATATGCCAGATTTTTATTTAAATCAGACTGTATGCATGTACCTGATGCTTGGTGACATCATTGTTTCTAATGTTGTGTGTGTGTGTATATATATATATATATATATATATATCACATTTTTTGGACCATATGATGCACCGGATGATAAGATGAACCTCAAATTTTTGGGAAGATTTTTTGGAAAGAATATTTTGTATTTTGTTAGGTATATTAAGATATTTTCAATTTCTTACTTAAGATTAAAAAATATGTATAATAAATATAGTAAATAATAGGTATAAAATATATGTAATATACATAATAAAATATTCATTTTCTTTTAATGTTAAATATGGACCATAAGATGCACCCCAATTTTAAGCCAATTTTTTTATGTAAAAAGGTAGTCTTATGGTCTGGAAAATACAGTAAGTATATATATATATATATATATATATATATATATATATATTGATGCAAAACTAGTGTATTTTATAGAATTGGTTGCATTCTCTTGTTTGTTTTCTGTTCTAGGCTGAAATGCTTAAAATCAGATATTAAATCTTGGTCAATGACCACTTTCAGAATATTCAGCTGATACTTATGCTATTGCATTTTGGGCATGATCCTAGTGATCAGTTGGTTGTGTGTCTTGTACATTTTTCATAACTTTCTAGTAGTTTCCTTAGTAATGATATGTATTTTATATCATTGTGTAAAAGTTTGTATATCGTCATTCTTATATCCAAAGTTGTAAGAATACAGAGTAATTTTCATTAGTGGTGTAGTTATGTCTATTACTTCTAATTTCTTTTGTTACTCTTTAATTTGCTCTTAGTGTTTTAGGCCTGTCACATAGTTGCAATATGCTTACTTAACTTTTTAGGAATCTGAAACTGAGTTGAAGGAGACTGAGGAATATCAGGCATCTGAAGTTGTGATTGCAGAAGCATTGCGAGTTTTGGCTCAGTGAATCGAAGTAAACATATCTAAAGTAAAATTGTATATATAAGGTAATGTATCAATTTTCCAATTTGGCTTCAAATAGAGTATTAATTCACACTTCTTTTATTTCAAAACATAAGATATAGAAGAGCTTTGTGAAGCTATCTTCTGTGCATTGAAGCTGCTGCATAGTTTATCTCCTGTGGTGAAAGATGATTTTATGCCAATCAAGTCAGGAAATTTTTATTTATTTATAGTCTTAAATGTGCATGATTTCGTGGTGGTTTTTAAGTGCTGTATGCATGATAATGGTTTTTACATGTGAATAATGTAATTCTTTATGAGATAGTGCATGAAATGCTCATGCATTCAATACAATACCTATGGAGAAGTTTAGAAATATTAAATTTAAATTTTATTTAAAACTATTAAAAATAAATTCATTGGCAGTAAATATTCTTGGATATTGCATCATATAATTGTCAAGTAGTGATTCTTCTGTTTTAACAAACTATGTAAATTGATTGAAGTGGCCTTAAAACATAATATATATTTGGATACAAATTTTATTAATCTAAATGAGATGATGCAGTGCCAATAGATTTATTTTTGTTAATAATTTAGTTATGTTTAAAATATGTTTCAAATATTTGTTAAATTACAGCAAATTTGTACTTACCATTCACTGTCATCACTTATGATATCCTTTAACTGGAGAAATGTTTTTTTTTTTTTTTCCCCTGAGGAATAAACTGATATTGGTTTGAAAACAGTATATTCAAAACTCATGACAGCTCTTTTTTCTAATTAATAAAATCATTAATTATTGTGTTAATGTTCCTCTCTATTTTTTTATTGCATTTATTTATATCAGGACTGTTATATTTCATTCATATGCATAATATTTTGTTGCATCAAGTAGACACTATAATGTGTATCAATCTTATAATGAAATCACTATCATTCTTATTCCCCCCCCCCCCTCTAAATATTTGTTTAGTGTTTGCTGCCATATTTATCCTAAGTTTTATTTATTTTGCAGTCATATTTGACTTAAGTTTTATCTATTTATTTATTGTGATCTTTAACTAGTATTTTAAGTGATTTGTAATGATTTATATTTTTATAGTAAATTAATACAAATCTTAAATTATGCTAATTTCATAATTTATTTTTCTCTATGGGGAATGATTCAAATAGTAGGAAAGAGCATGTGTAATTTGTAAACTAATATGCATGAAATTACAGAATAAACTATCATAATTGTGATTCATTCAGTATGGCTTGAACTAAAATTTCTGTCTCGCCTTTAGTAGATTTGTACTTCAAAAATTACACTATATATCAATTATTTAATGTATATATGCAAAAAAATTACATATGCATATAGGTGATGATTAATTATTTCATAAGACTTCATTGTAAAGTATTAAAAAATATTCCTCTACATTTATTTCTATCTATTAATTTCATGTCCCCCCTCCACTTAGCACCAATAAAGTAAATTATTGCTTTTATTTCTCTAAGCATTGAATTTTTCTTTTAATATGAGTTCATGGAATGCTTAACTATTAGAAAAGAATTTCAATGAACGAATAAGTATGATTTTAATATTTTTTAGATTTCTGTTAAGAATTACTGGTTATTTGAAATTCTACATTTTGATTGTTTTCTTACCCCATCCCTTAAAGGAAATAACTTTACAAAAGTATTAAAAATGATACTATATTCTTTGTTTTTAAATATTGCTTGTTTCTTATGATATGTAGCTTATAAGAATGACTAAAAATAACGATGTATAGATGTACACTTGGGAATCATCTTATGGATATGTCAGTTACATATTTTACCCTGTAACATTCCCTCCAAATCATTTTACTTGTTACTCATTATATGATTATAGTTTTTTTAATGGTATTAAAAGCTGTTTGCCTAATTTACATAATTTTCAATCCTTTTACTTTTTGAGCAGAACTCAGGATTTAATTAAGTCACATTTCTGTGAAAGGCTTCTTATATTGCACTTACTAAAGTGGTTGTTGTTATGTAAAAGCTTATCAAATGGGAATGAGTGCATATTAAAAATAAAATACTATGAGCATTATGTAAAATGACTTTATGTTTAATGTCAAGCTTTTATAAATGGGTCTTCACATGATGAAACAAAGTGAGTAATTAATCTTATCTATGAGGTTTTAATAACAAAATTATGGGTTTTAAATATCCATTTCTCATTCTCCTTATCTCCTGGGATTTAAATACATGTATTTCATATTATGAAATTTTTTTCAGAATAGGGATTGGAACAGTGGATGTGCCTATTTTTTTCGTACTGCTCTTATTTTTTGGAGATAGGCATCGTGTGGTCACATAAGTTAGTATTAAAAGTGAAGTCTGTATAAAATCTTTTCTTTTAACATTTTAAGGGGGCTTTATCGGTTTGATATTTAAGAAACAGATTTTTATTTAAAATCTTATTATACAGCACTCTTTTATATGACTTAATTCAATTTTTATGAACTCAGTGATTTTATTCATAGTTTATTTAATAAATAGATTAGACTTCCCCCCTTCCAACCTTTTTTTCCTGAAATGTTGATATGTTATCTGCATTGTTTCCATAAGGATTTTATGGATATTAGTCAAAGCAGTTACTGTTCTATTAGTTACCTTCAATCCTTTCTGCAGTGTTTTATCTTTTTAGATATGATGCTGTAAACTGTATGACAGCTTTATTTTTTAAAGGATTCATTGTTTTAAGTTATTGGTCAAATTTGTGTGTGTGCTTTTTTATTTTCAATGTTTCTAATTGTATAATTTACTCTTCTACCCTTAAATATATGGATCATAGTTGTCATTTTTCAAACAGCATCTATTTTATTCTTTTTTTGATTAAATAATTTTACATTGCATACCATTCATACATTTCAGTTTTCACCCTTGCTTACTTAATATAAAGCTTTTCATATTAGATTAACTAAATCCTATGAGTTCAGTTACTTTTTATTTTAATTGTTATAAGTTTCCCAACTTAATTTTAACAAGAAATTACTTCAAGGTAACTATCCAAATTTTTATTAGGATCTAGTAATGCAGGTAAATACTTAGTTATATTGAATATTTAACCATTAAATGAAGGGTTGAAATTTATTGAAACAAATTTTTTTAATATAAATTCTATTAGGGATATAAATTTATATACTTTAACTATATTATTGCCTTGTGCTACACACAAACAGCTGTATAGTAGTGTCATATACTGTATATTTTCTGCTTATGTCTTGAACTCGTATCAATTTCTTTGACTTATTTTTTGAAGGGTTTCGCTGGTTCTTGTTCAAAGAGATTTTTAAAGATCTGTCTTAATACACAGCTCATTGCTTCTATGCATTTGGATTCAACTATGAAGTCCAAAGTAAAGTATTGTTGGATGATAAATGCTTGATTTTAATGTATTTTACCTTATTTGTTTTAGTATAAAAGTCCTATTGTCTACAACCCACTGTATATTGCCCTTTTATTGCTTTAAAAAGAGAAAAAAGTTTAACAATTTGATTTTCCTTTAATTAGCTGAGAGATCTGATGTATATATTCTTGGAATTTACTTTTAGGCTTATGTTGGAGCTGAAAAGAAGTCTTTTATACATAAAAAAAAATAAATTTTTAATTTCCAAAAATAATAATAAAATGTAATTTTGTTTCAGTTTATAAAACATCTTTTCGTTCCTTTTTTTAGGTAGACATCTATTCTAATTCAAATCTGCAACCATGTTTTCTTTATTGGTCAACCTTATTTCTGCAACTCTGGATTGGGTCATTACCTTTGGTCACAAAGTAAAGCAAAAAGAAGTTTCACCAGAAAAAGCAAAATCTTCAAAGGAGAAAAGTTTCTGTGGTGTTGTTACAAGTATAAATGCACTAGAAAGGTACGGGGTCATCAACAGATCTATTTACTTCAATTTTGATGTGATATATGCTAATAAAGAATTATCAGTAGGAGATAAAGTTTTAGTGAGAGTTTCTAGAGAAGAACCTTATCATGCTTGGTGTGCTAATTTTGTTGAATTCATTCCTACACGTAAATCTGTTGAAAAAGGAGCTGACGAAGTAAACAAATCTATGCCATTTAAAAAATATTCTAAAATAGAAATGAATCGCATTGAGTCACTTGAACAAATAGTTTCTGAATGTAATGGAAGGCATGGTAGACTTAAGGATGGATTTGTATTTAGTGTAAATGATGGTGAAATTGATTTTGTTCCAGCAGTTGGAGATATAGTGACAGCAACAGTTTGTTATAGTCAGGAAAAGAAAAAGGTTACTTCTTGGAAGCCTAAAGAAATAAAGTGTGTTGAAGGTGAGGTCACAGCTTTTGAGAATGAATGTGGCATCATAAATGATGAAATAATGTTCTTTCAAAAATCCTGTCGTCGAAAAGTTCATCTTTATGTTGGCCAAAAAGTTTCTGCTATGATTGTAGCTAGTGAACAGGGTTTATTTAAATGGCGAGCCTTTTCTCTTTCCACCTCTTTAAATGATGATAATATTGATACAGAAAGAAAACCTTGTGTTGAAAATTGGGAAGGTGTTACTATTACAGGTTCTTTAGACTTTGAAAATATTTGTCTAGGTCAAGAAAATTCTTTGTTGGTAGTAATGAAAAATAATTCTTCAAACACTTTTGTCATAGTTGATTGCCGTTTTCAAAATCAAAATAGCATATTTTATTTAGGTAAGAAAGTCTGTAATGTGCAAACTATAGCTGCAGGTTCAAGTCTATCCATCACTATTCATTGTAAAAGTGAAAGTATTGGGCAGCATGAAGACTTCTTATTGTTTGAATTTTCGAATTTCATTATTAAGCGCAATGTGTTTGCTACAATAGTAGATCCTTTGCAGCACATATTAAAGCCTACTGCTCCATTTACTTACAGAAATAAGTTGGATTGCAGGAACCTGGATTCAGAAAGTTTAGTTATTATTCCTGGTAGAAAGCCTTACAAGCCTGTCAACCGTTTTACAAATAAGCTTCCTCCTTGTAATATACCTAAAAGCCTTATAAGAGCTGTCCAAAATCGTGAAGACCTCAATAGTTTGGTCCCTGCACTTTACCAGGATTTAAACATGAATAATTTTGTTTCAAAGTTCCGGGCACTTTTACACCTTGAAGAAATTCAAGTGCGGTATGATATGAAAAAATTTGATATGCCTGAAATTTATTTGCAGCGGAAAGGGGAATACTTAAGTCTAGAGGTTGCTGGTCTTGCAGAAGGCCGTCCTTCTTTAATAATTGGAGACAAAGCAATTCTTGTACCTCCCTACAATAAATCAAATTTTGCCTTTGAAGGTTGTATCCATGAAGTTCGATTGAACGAAGTTCTAATGAAATTCAGTGATTCTTTTCACAGTAGTTATGCTGGAGAATCATTTGATGTACGATTTGAGTTGAACAGGACTAATTTTAGAAGGCTCCATCAGTGTGTACATCATGTGTCAGAAAATCATGAATATGCGATATTTCCTTCTGTTTTAGAGCTTAAAAATCCTCTTATTGATTTGACACCACTCAACATTTCAAAGAATAGCAAAAAACGACAGAAGTTATTTTTAAAGCCCGTAAGTGATTCTATTCAGTGGAAAAATGAAAAACTAAATTGGAAGCAGAAAGAAGCTGTGTTAAGAATATTAGAATGTCGGTGCAGACCATTACCATATATAATATTTGGCCCTCCTGGGACTGGAAAAACTGTTACTTTAGTTGAAGCTGTTCTCCAGGTTTATGAAAAAATTCCACACTCTAGAATTATAATTTGTACACCATCTAATAGTGCTGCTGATCTTGTTGCACAAAGAATTCTTGAAATTAACATGATAGATGTTTCTGATATGGTGAGGTTAAACAGCTATCAGAGACGTGAAGAAACTATTCCTGATTTTATCAAGCCATATTGTCAAGATAAAGATTCTCTTGATTTTGTTACTCAGTATAGAATAATAATCAGCACTTGTTCTACTGCTGGTTCTCTGTATACAATTGGATTATGCAATGATTTTTTCACTCATGTCTTTATTGATGAAGCAGGGCAGTTAATGGAACCAGAAAGTGCTATAGCTGTTGGTTTTCTTGATTCCCAGACAGAGGGTCAGGTTATAATGGCTGGTGACCCCCAACAACTTGGGCCTGTGCTGCGTTCATCCTATGCCATTACATACGGCTTGCAAGTTTCATATCTCGAACGTTTAATGAATACTGCTCTCTATGCTCGTAATGAAGCTGAGTATAAACAATATGGTGGTTATAACCCTTTGTTGGTAACAATGCTCGAAGAAAGTTATAGATCTCATCCTGATATATTGCGCTTTCCATCTGATACATTTTATTTTTCTCAAATTATATGTTGTTTTCCAAGCGATAAAAAATGTGAGCTTAGTGACTGGAGTGAGCTTCCTCATAAAGGCTTTCCAGTCATATTTCATGGCATTAAAGGTGAAGAATTCAGAGAGGAAAATAGTCCATCTTGGTTTAATCCCACTGAAGTTGTTCAAGTAACAAAATATTTACAGAAGCTGTATGATTTTGGTTTGGTTCCTGGTGATGTTGGAATTATAGCACCATACAAAAAACAGGTTGAGAAAATACGGTTGCTTTTGACTGCTCTTAGTTTGGAATTTTGTAAGATTGGTTCAGTGGAAGAATTTCAAGGTCAAGAGAGGAAAGCTATAATAATATCAACTGTGCGATCTTCTGACCAATATGTGAACTGTGATATTCTTTATAATTTAGGCTTCATTAGTAATCCTAAAAGACTAAATGTTGCAATAACTCGAGCTGAAGAATTGTTAATTGTTGTTGGTAATCCCTATGTTTTAGCAAATGATTTCTTTTGGCATTCTTTCATTAGATATTGTGTGATTAATGGCTGCTATACGGGCTGTGAGCTACCTTTGTCTTATATGCAAAGTAGAGCATCAAGTAATACTTGAAACATCATGCTATTTTTTTTAATACTTTTTGCATATTTTTGTACATGCAAAATACTTTGGTATTTATTTACTTTGTACAAAAGTGGATATTTTATCATCACAATAAAGCTAATCATCCACATATAAATTTCCCATTAAAAAGAAAAAAGAAATTTTCTTATTTTTCATAATTGATGTAAATATTAGTATTTTGATACTTGTCTGTAGTGTATAATTTAAGCCATGTTATAAGCTTCCATACTTTATTCTATAATGAACATATTGTCTAATCAGGTATGATGTAAATAAATATTTGTATAAATTGTTGGATTGATTATTTATTAATGCAGGACATTAATCAAATATTGATTTTTTTTAAATTTATATTTATTTTCCATGTTTACTATTTTTTAATAAATCAGCTAGCTAGCAAGAGTTATTTATTTGTTAATATGGGCTGTCAGTTTTATGTAATGCTCTCCTTGCATCACATCTTGTGCTTTTGAAGTTTTTTTTTAACTTCTAGTGAATCATACTTATTTGGTTTGTGCATACTATAAATTGGGAAAGTTCTATGACTATTGAATATAGTTATAAATTATCAGTTTGGATACCTAGAGATATAAATTTAAATTTTCTTAAATGATATATTCACAAAACTAAGTTTCCCATCAGTAAGGCATCAACTATGATTGAACTGAAGACTAGGCACTGCAGTAATTCCTGTATATGCAGTCAAGGGTCCACCTGTTCCTTCAATTAGTATAGATCTGGGTGCTGGGCAGACAGTACAGATCTGCCGACCAATTAAGCAACCCCGGACCCCTCTTAAATGATATGAAAGTAAAATTTTATTGGCAATTTTGTGTTCTATTTTATAATTTTTGAATTAAACTCTGTGAAGTATTATATTCTTAAGTAGATGGCAATGTATCACTTTATAAAAATTCCATATTTTTAGGAAATTATATTTGCATTTTGTTTGTTTACTTGTGGATGGTGCATCTTTTTCCCCCTTTACTCTGTCCTTAAAATAAAAGATTCATTCTGTAATATTGTAATAGTCTTTGTAAATCCCATTCAGAGTTTGTTATATTGTAGTGTAACTAGTTTATCTATGTACAAGATTACCCTTGAAAGTGTACAACTATGACAGTTTAATTTTCTCCCTATAGAATTTATTTTGTGATCATTTAAATGGAAACATTTGTTTTTTAGTTTCTAATTTTAAAATTTTAGAAATTTCTAGAATTGTTTCATCAATAAGTGTTCCACCCTGCTTTTGATAGTCATGGTTTTATCTTAGTGCGAGACCATTATAAACTCATTTCATTGTACCTTATATGCATAATATGTTTAGTTTTGGACTGTTTGAAGCACTTTTAACATTACACACAGCATAAAATTTATGTAGAAATAACTTATGATTTCAGATAGTACATAGAATTTTTTGGAAATATAACTTATTTCAATATGTCAGTTTTCTTTGGCATTTTTTTCTCTGCCATAATTTTATTTTCAAAGAATGGGTATTTTCTGTTTCCTCAAGCTGTGATAAAGAAATGAAATTTATATCACTATCTGAGCTACTTATAAATCTCCTAATTTTTCAGCAATTTTTTTTAAAAATTTATTATTACACATTTTTGTTTTCTCACACATTTAATAACATTTGAAGATGAATTGTGTTGATTCTATTGATTGCTTTGTATTTCAGTTGTAAGTAGTTGCTAATAATGTAAAGGTATTTGTAGAAATTTCTCCTCAGTGTCATTTGATATGAAACAAGAAAAGTTTGATTCATTTCAGTTCTGCAGATTTTAGTAGATGAAATTGTTGATGTCTTAGAAACAGGGCATATTTTAAGGAATTTTCACTGGTGGGGCAAATTTTTTACCATGTTTGTGTCGGGTAGTCTTTTAAAGTTGAACTTCATACGGTGTTTCATGTCTCAAAAAGCATCTTTAAACATATCAAATTATTATTAATTATTCATTTATTACTGGTGGGCACATATGAGGCCAAGTAGTGCCGTAATCCGTTTTTTTTTTATATTTTATAAAGAGCCTTGCATAGATATACAAATTCAAAATTTTCTATTTAATGTAATTGCATATTTTTACAAATCACATATTAAAAAATATAATTATGAAAAAGAAAATAATTATTTCAAAATAATAGTAATAAAATTCAAGTATAATCTATAGGGGAGAGTAGTACACAGTGAGACAAATTTTTAAAAAAACATTAAGAGCTGAATACAATCAACGGAAGAAATTTAGCTATTGGATGTTTAAATCTGTTTTATTGGCAAAATCTTTCACACAAAATTAATACATATAAATAGAAACCAGAAATAATTAACATTAAAATAATATCAGCATTCGTCTCACTGTGTACCACACCTCGTACACAGTGAGACATTGCTAATTTATTTATTTAAAAAATATATTGTCACAAGACTAAACACAAACAATGCTTCATTATACACAAGTTTTCACGAAGCAATCAATTGTTAATCTTGGAAAAGTCACCGAACATTTATAAAGTCAATTTGCACTTCAAAACGGACATATCCTGACAATCTTTTTGTTTTCATGTCATGGGCATTGGCTGAGGCAGAACCATGACAATATCCAGTTTATTTACAGAGGCCACATCTGGAATATTTGGCATCACGAAGGCATTATATTTCTCACTTTTGTGTAGATAAGTGACTTCAAAATCACTATCCCCGTTCAGCTCTCACAATTTTTTCCCAATGTAGAACACATCATTTGGGAAACGCACAAGAAATAATCATCAACATGAACATCAGGCACTACTTTAGGAAACTGAAAATTTTCTTCATAACTTGAAGAGTCATCCAGCATCATTTCAGTTTCTTCATCATAAGAACTATCATCATCTTTAATACTATGGCGTGTTGTTTTTTTTTTTCGAAGCAAGTTTTTGGAAAACTTATTTTTCCTCTTTATCTGGAGCTGTCTCTTCTTTTCAACTTTCTCAAATAACAAGGCTATACAACGTTTGAAAGGAGACATTTCCCTTTTTAGCTGTTTTTCGAATGGAGTACTTTTCCTGTAGGACTAATTTCATAGCTGCAGTCATAGTTCTCCAGTTTGTTCCAATTTTCCTTGGCAAATTCTTAGATCGTACCATCATAACTCTGAAATAAACATATTTAGTACCAGAAAATATTTAAATAACATTATTAATGATAGTCTCGGTTCTGTGTATCTATTCAGAAATATAAGCTAAGATGTTATGTCTCAAGTTACAATGTTAAGATGTGAAATTCCTTAGATTGTGTAATAGCAAAATCTTAGTAGTTCAAAATTGAGTTGATAAAATTGAGAAAATTCATAATGCTAAATACATACATTACAGTAATGTCACATTACAGTAACATTTAATGCACATTGCTATTATGGAATAAATATAGTTATGGTACACAGTGAGACTTGTTTCACTCTGTACCAGTGTTCCATGTCTCACTGTGTGCCATTTCACTTTGTTAAAAAAAAAAATGGCTAAATGTCTCTTCCATTGTTTTTCTTTAGTTAAATCGTTGGTATTAAGTGGAGAAATAGTGCAGCATATATACAATATTCAATCCAAAGTAATAGATACAATTAAACTGAAGATATATGACATACTATAACAGAGGTAAATAACTTACTTTTAGGTTCAAAAAATCACTTTCGTTACGTAACTTCCAACAGAACGAACATCTACGCTTGAAATGTGAGCGGCAATTACTCCAAACAAAACGTCACTGAACAGCCTGACATCTAGTGGCACAAACATAAACCATTATAAAAGCTTCTCTGTTTCACTGTGTACCCTGTCTCACTGTGTATTACTCTCCCCTATATATAAAATAGTTCCGTAACTTACTGACTGACATACAATGCACAGACCAAACCGCTGGACCTTAAGGGCTGAAATTTTGCATGGCGATTCTTCTTATAGTGTAGAGGTGCACTAAGAAAGATTTTTTTAAATTAAATTTTTAAGCTGTTTTAGCAACTTTTTTTAAGTTTGCATTTAAAATAATAATTTGGGGATCATTAAATTTATATCACGAGAAAGATCATAAAAATTCCTTTAAAATGAAATCTTTTTTGAATCTTTACCTCCATTTTCCGATTTTTGGTGAATTTTCAAAGATTAATTTTTAGAATTTAATTTATTAAATGCTGATCACGTGATTTCTTTTTCTGGTACTTTAAATAAATTTGTCACATGCATAACAACGAAATAGACAAAAAAATAATTTTTTTCTTGCTAATGCGGCAGACGATTGGACATTATCCAAAAAAAAAATTAAAATACAGTAAAAGATATGTTCCTCAAACAAGAATTTATTTCTAAAGGGCTTGAAATGCTAATCACTATTTCAAATGATTGTGTTAACCCTTTTTATTATATGAGTACTCAAATATAATAGTTTGTTAATTAATTCTGATTTTTCTCAGTTGGTTTCTACTATATTCTTTAGTATGTCCTATTAGATTTAATTTGAATATTTTCTTCTACATTATTTTGTCTATAAAAATATCCTTACGATTTTTTTATAAATATTTTTTCCCCCATCAATTGTATACATTAATCATCGTATTTATTATAAATAAATAAATATAAATACATATATATATTTGGCATTAATTGCATACATTGACCATTGTATTTAATTTGAATGTACTCTGTAGTGAAGTGCGGGTTTTCAGCTAGTAAATATATATTAATATGCAAGAGCTCTGAATTCCAACTACCACTACTACCTTTAACATGTGGACTGGCTAATACGGTTTCCACACACACGCACTACAAACGGTTCAGGGAAAAAAAATAAAGCTAAAATTTTAATGGGAACTGCATTTGCCCATCATTGATTTACTATAATGCAAATGATTTTCATTAACTGAAAAAAATATAGTCTGTATATTATGAACTGTTCTGAAATCTTTTGTGAAAGTGAACTTTGTGATTTGCAATTTCAAATATTTTTTAGACATACAATGGGCAATTTCTTTTCACTGGTGGGGCATTTGCCCCACTAACTCCATGTTAAAATATGCCCTGCTTAGAAATAATGCAATAGATGATGAAGGCCCCCCCCCCCCCCCCCCCCCAAAAAAAAAAAAAAAAAAAAAGCTATGGAACAATTCTGTAATAGTTTTCCTGAAGTAATGATTAACAAAAATGCATCTAAAAAATAAAAAAAAACCAAGCTTGTAAATTTAACCTTGATTTCAGCAGTGACAAAGGAAAAACTATTGAAATTTCCAAAGATGTTTTACTAAGGTTTGATTTGCTCTTGAATTTCTGGCGTTACCTGGATATTAATTTTGTAGTATCAGTTTCAAATTTGTGTCCAAAGTTGACAAACTGAAAAGATGAATCTTGTTTCACATCAATTTCAGTATAGAAAGGAATTTTCTTAAAACATGAGAAAAACAAAATATTAAAATCGTTTATTTGTCGAAAATCTATAGCTTCTATTATTGTTTTAATTTTTTAAATACTTTTTCATTTCTTTATTTTTAATATTTTATGTTTAGAAAGCTACTCTCGACAAACTAAACCGCTAAAATGTTACTTATCTTGGTTCTAAATTGCCACTAGTTATTCAGGATATGCAAAAAATATAACTGATTTTAGAAAATCTTGTTCAGATTTGTGTATGCCTTTCATTCTTTTTTCTTCCATATAGTAATTTCTCTTACATGCTGCTGTTACTACATACGACGTTATGATTTGAGGGGATGGTAAACTTAACCTCACCCATAAAAATTGTGAAAGTCATCAAATTTACGCGAATTCATTTGATGTTACTTTTCCAGCTTTTAACAACAACAAGAAAAATTACATGTGTGTATATATGACAAGGTTGTTCCTTAATTACTTTAGATTAATGGTGTCATAGGCAGTTGTGGATATGTTTTTAATATAAAAAGAGATTTGTTGTAATATTTTCTCTTTGATATTATAGGATACTAAAGGAAATAAACTTCTGACTAAGAGAAAAATATTCTAGAATAATACTTACAATAGAATAATTATTCTAGTGTAAATTTACACCTGTGAAATAAAAATTTCCGTACATTTATAACTTAGCGGTATAGAAAACTAAGGAATTTTCCTGAAATTTACAAAACAACTTTTCTACTTTTAGCGGTGCTAAAATCATCAATAATTGTGGAACAATCCAATTTTGAAACAGTATCTCTTTCTATTGACAATACTGCGAGTGAAGACAACCTTTCTTGACACAGTGGATCTCGAATAGGTATTGATTAACTTTGAGAATGATCATTCAGCACCAGGTACAAGTACTGGAATAGTCGAAATAATTCTCATAACCATGTAGATGAATGGATAAACATTGTTAATACTGTTCTCAATCACATGTATTAGAACGTCACTAACTTTTTAGGTATAATTCTTCTAAACATCTTCAGTTCTTTGTAAAGTTCTAGTATATCACAGTACAATTTTCCCTCAATTCGCACAGTGAAACTTGGAAGTTGCTGGCAACTATGGAGAATTTCTTCATCAGGTTTTTCCTTTAACTGATATTTTTGGATCTATATGTCATGAATAAATCCAAATTTTTGTTCATATTTCTTCAGCTCTGAAAACCTTGAAGTACAACCCTGTGAAATTATGTCAATAAACATGTAAAAATACTCAGTTTGAACAAGTCTTCTGACTTTCACTCCTGTCATCTGGTATTTCATACTCAAAAAATTATTTTTTTTCCTCCTCCGAATTTCCTTAAATTCCTTTGAAACGTCAAGTTCTTCAGCAATTTCATTTGCTGCGATCATTGCTGACACCATCCCACGGTTTCTGTACTCTGCTATCCAAGTTTTTGGCAACGAACAAACAATTGCCACCTGTTTCTCTTAGCCTCTAGTACAGCTCATTTGCAAAGCGCCGAGGGCCTATGGTATTTTTGTCTTCTGTCCTGATCTCTCAATCTAATCCAATGTTTCCTAGCGTTACGTTTACAGTCTCAGTTCAGAAATTTGTTCAGCCCACCACATGTTCATCGGGGAATTTTCCTCAACTTTTAATTAATGAATTCATTTATCAGCTGCTTAATAGTCTCGAGCTAACCCAGACTTGAGTGCTGGATATCACCAGTTAAATTTGAGAAGTGTCCAGTCAACATTTCTTAAATGGTATTTAGTTTGAGGAGCAGGGTCGGGACCTATAGAGTTCACACCAACGCAAAGATTCATTAAAACTGGAAAATGATCGCTGAGTAAATCAGAGATGATATGCCAGTTTTTGGCTTTAGCCCCGAAATCAAAAGAAACCAACGTCAAATCAATTGAACTAAGGGTTCCCGAGGCTGGAAACTGATAAGTAGGGCAGTCCTTGATGTTCAACAGAATCAAGTTGACAGACTGAATCCAGCCAAAAACCACTTGACCTCTGTAATTTTCATCCCCATTATTCCAGCTTTTGTGCCTCGTATTCAGGTCAACAACAAAAAAATTTTTCGTCGTCGTAGGAAAAACTTGCGAGGTGCCTTAGAGCATGAGCTCCTTATCCTCGGTATCAGCAGTGGGATGTTTCATGGTTACCGTTCGCAATATTTTAGCAGATTTGATAATGTGAATAAATAATAATTATAAAATAAAAAAGTTTAAGTTAGATTAAATTAAACTATAATTAGAGGTTAAGAGCTGGTAATAGTAGTTTCAAATTTTAAGTTAGTTGGTAATGACTGAAAACCTAGGGGATATAGAGAAAATATTAAGATAGAGGGGTTTGGGGAGAATATTGTTGTAAAATAAATGACAAATCAGGATGGTCAAGATAAGTTTAAAAGTACAGAGAAGGGCGTTCAGACAGAAATCCAACAAGAGCGAGTAGCGAAGCTTACAAGGTTTACCAGTTGGAAGAGTTATTTCCCCCCCCCCCCCTCCCTCTTTTCGCCAGCTAACGCTCGCACGAGAGTGAATCGCGAGGTGATCCTATGGTCGATTAATCGGGAGTGACAGGTCAGAAACCAGAAGTAGCTGAGCTACTGAAATTTGGAATTTAGAATAAGAGAAAAATTTTAACTATTGCGAACAGGAATGAGGCCAGGGTTAATAACCATGGTGGCCTTAGGACGCCTAGGAAACTCTCTAGGGTCAGAGTCCGGGAGGTTTGCAAGGTCTTCATTATTAACTGAATAGATGTTTTCATAAAAGTTTATAGCTAGCTCTTTAATGTGGTGCCGAATAGGTTCTATTGTCATATCTCTATGCATTGCGCAGGTACCAAGGGGCTTTCCTAATCCCACGGAGAGTTTTATTTTGTATTGTCTGCAGCCTTTGAATAGGAGTGTCCGCTGCTGATCCCCACACCGGAGCAGCATAAAGCAAGATGGGTCGAAGGACAGTCTTATATAATAAAAGTTTATTTTCCATACTCATTTGGTTCTGGTACAGGAGGTGCGCTAAGTCCCTGCGGGCTCTAAGAAATTTTCCGATATTAGATTCTGTTTTTTTTCCAATTTAACCTACTATCTAGATAAACTCCAAGGTATTTGCCCCCTCTCTCGAAGTGCACCGAGTGACCACACACTATGACCGGCGGAGGTGGAATTCTGTTAAAACTGAAAAATATAGCTTTCGTTTTAGCAGGGTTTAATTTAATTCTCCAACGTTCGAACCAACGTTCAAGCATATCAATGTGCCTTTAAAGGTATATATATATATATATATATATATATATATATATATATATATATATATATATATATATATATATATATATCCATATCCATATCCATATTTTTTGTGTTGCGATTCTTCGCTAAGATTGCCGTGTCGTCCGCAAACATGGACAGTGTTGTGTTTGTAGAGTGTGGAATGTCATTAATAAAGATGTTAAACAAAAGTGGTTCGAGCTTCGAACCTTGTGGAACACCTGCGTTAATGTTACGTGTAGAAGTTAATTTGGTGTAGCGGACTTTAAATGTTCTATTAAGTAGATGGGAATGGATTAAGTGAATAATATCGGAGGGCAATTTAAGTTTGATAAGTTTAGAAATTAGCGCGCTGTGCCAGACGCGATCAAAAGCTTTTTCTGTACCAAAGAGAATGGCACCAGTCTGCATCCGATTCTGAAATCCATCATGGATGAATTCCGTCACTCGGAGCGGTTGATGTGTTGTCGAGTGTTGGGCTCTGAAACCAAATTGAGCGTTTATAATGACACTATGATCATCCAGGAACCTGTTGAAACAATTTTTATTTAGGCGAATAAGAGAGTCAAGTTCTGAAGCAGTAGTGCCTTGTCCCAGTTTGTAGATTTTTTCCCTGGTGGCACTTGTGAGACATTCGCCTTTTGTTATTCACCACGAAGCGAAGTCATGTTGGCTAATTTATTATGGGAACAACATACGTAGATGTTAGTAAGAGTCAAATAAAGGTTGTTAAAACATAAGGTCAAGGAAATACCATCAATATGCTGGATATTAATAATTTGTCTATCAGCAATATAAATAGAATCGTGTACGAAAACAGCCACTCCACCACTTCTTCTGTTTTCTCTTGAAAGATTAATGAGTTACACGTTTTTTATTTTGGGATGAAATTGTTTATCCACAGGCAAGGAAGACTCCAGAATACAAACAATTTTACGGCCTTTCTCGGATGTGTCCTTTATCATTTTGTGCTTCAATGCATGAAAAAGTGCATTTAAATAGGAAAATTTAAAATTGGTATTTATCAAAATAATATCTTGTGTTTTTAAAATTTTATTTAAAAAAAACACGGTTGAACGTTCACAATATTAAAAGAGTATAAATATGACAGTATTGAATATATATCGGCCTAATTCATTGTAGACGCCTGAAAGGAATGCTGGAAAAGTAATACCCCACGGTGATTCCAACAAAATTTTGTTTTGGTTGCTCAGTTATTAAAATTTAATGCTCACAAAATATAACATTTTTCCAGCACACTGCGAAATCCCAGGAAATGAATTCGCGGACGGATTGGCAATGATAGGTGCTGCAGTTATGCAGAACTCGTGTAGGCCGATCTCATATAATTCTATAAAGCTATTTATCCGGAATAAAATGAAAGACCTATTTTATCAAGAATTAATTGACCGAAATACTAATAAGATATGGGTTGTTAATAATGCATACATTCCAAATTTTCCAAGGAAGGATCCGGTAGCCATGATCCGGCTTTTAACGGTCACGACTGTTTGGCTAAACATCTGAGCCGCTTGAAAATTCTAAAGTCCTTTTCATCACTATTTGTGGTAAACCACAAGTTATGGACATTTTCCACCTCCAGACCTATTAGGCACTGTCGGCTCAAGATCTCTGCAGCCTATATTGGGAGGCATGAGCATTGAGCAATTGATACGTTCCTGTTTCCTTCCTCGTTTTACTTTTTTTTTCTTGTCTGTTTTCTTGTACCTTTTTTCGTGTTATTTCTGTTTAATGCTTGCCATTGAAAATAAAAACATTTTGACTCAACTTTGGAAACGTAATTCCTGCTGAGCATAATACACACACACACACACATATATATATATATATATACTTGGATACAGACTTTCATACGGGATGTGTTAAATTTTACCGTTTTAGCATATATTTCGTTTTTATTACGGTGAACACTAGAAGATGTCAAGTTGTCAAGGTATTTTACAATTCATAGAGTTAAGCATGCATATTTATGTTACCGAAGTTCTCGCTTTAAAATCTTATTGCTAGCATTTTAAAGTAGGAATTACAAATCAAACATTAGAAAGCATTAACTCCAAAAAAGCGATGATGAAAAATTATCAAATGAAAAATATAGCAACTTTGGTGGGAAGAATTGAATTGGAGAGAAAAAATTATGACTAGGCATTCGCATCGATATTTTGATGACACTTTGATACAACGTAATTGTTCAGATAAAAAGTTTATTTAGGATTATAGCTTTGAAAAGTCCCACCCGGCTCTTCGAAGAGTTTGAGGGCTTCCCCGTAAACCCCTGTGAAAACCACCGGTTTCACAAACAAAATATTACCTGGCGTTGCCCAGGATAATAAAAATGCATGGAGTTAACCCGAGCTCTAGATGCATATGTACAAACAACAGAAATATCTACAATCCACACAACCCCTTCCCCCCTTTCCACGCTTCATTTAATTAAGGTTGATCTCTCTCTTTTCCCCTACCACCAATTTGGTGTCAAAATAGTGATATATAGAAAATACAAATTATTGGATTGTTTCTAGCAAATTAAGGGGGGGGGGGATTGCATTTTGAACAAAGTTTCTAAAATGTCAAGTGCATACAAAGTCAAATAATATAAATTAAAAAATATTTCTAAAAATATTTCCCCCTTGGGGGCCGAATTTTGAAAAATCCTGAAATTGGTTTTTAGGTATTCGTGTTCCTTACCTTTTAAAGCAAGAATCTTATGGATATCTGTTTTGTCCTTTGAGATATGAAGGAATATGTAAAAAACACGTTTTGCCCCCCTCCCACCCCATCGGAGGGCGAATTTTGAAAAATCGCTTCTTAAATGACGCCTTCAGTACAAAAGGAATATGCTCCTAAAATTTGATATCTGTATCTCCAATAGTTTTTGCTGGGCGTTGATACGTGTATAGATGTACAAGTCAGGATTTCTTCCTTTATATACACTGGTGTAAGAAATTAAGAGAATTTGCAGGCTTGGTCGATTATCTCTAGAACTACTGTACCGATTTTAATGAAATTTGATATGTACATACATTGATACAATACAAAACAAATAACCATTCAATAATTGTAATACACACGCATGATCGTGCGTAACACTCGTTGGAATCTGAAGGTATGAAACAGCGGTTGCAGAATAAACAAAAAATGGGTTAATAGAGGGGTTAATAGGGGGTATGGTCCCCTCTTACAGATATACAGGTCTCGCAGCGTGATTTCATACTTGAAATAAGGCAGTTTATCATTTCCTGTGGCAATTGGTCCCACTCGTTCAGCAACGCTGTTTTCATTCCATGGATGGTTCTCGGAGGGGGGTTGCTAGTTGAATTGCCCTCCCCTGAGTGTCCCAGACATTCTCTATAGGGTTAAGGTCTGGAGACCTGGCTGGCCAATCCATCCGGCGAATATCCTCACTCTCTAGAATTTCGTCGACCAGAAGAGCTCTATGTGGCCTCGAGTTATCGTCCATTAAAATGAACTCGGGGCCAACTGCACCCCTGAAAAGGCGAACATAGGGCTCCAAGACCTCATCCCTATACCTCACACCAGTCACAGTGCCGCTTTCAAAGACATAGAGAGGTGTGCGGCCATCCAACATGATGCCTGCCCAGACCATTAAACCTCCTCCGCCATAATGGTTGATTTTGCGGACATTGGAGGGTAGGTAGTGGGTCCCTGGTTCTCTCCATATGAACGTACGGCGAGAATCGGTGTTTAGGCTGAACCGGGACTCATCAGTGAAGAGAACGGTAGCCCATTGATCCATACTCCAATCTCTATGCTCTCTGCACCATGATAAACGGATTCTCCTGTTCGTAGAAGTGAGCGGGACGCAAACAGCAGGTCTTCTTGCAAACAACCCTCTCTCATGAAGTCTTTTGGAAACAGTCACCCTTGATCAGTGGCGCACCCAGGGGGGGGGCAGGGGCACTGGCCCCCCAAAGAAGTAGAAATATTGATTTTGCATTATAAATATTTTTATTCGTTCATCTCGCCCCCCCATTCATTATAAATATTTTTATCCATTCATCTCCCCCCCCCCCCCAAGAAAAAATTCTGGGTGCGCCACTGCCCTTGATACACGGGTTCCTGTGTCAGCATACAAGTCACGAGAGAGCTGAGAAGCTGCAGCACTCCTGTTACCCCTCGCTATAATCGACAAATGGCGATCTTCTCTGGCCGTCGTGGCTCTTGGACGACCTTGCCCAGGCTTTCTCTCGATGGATCTGGTATCCTGGAACTGTTTCCATAAGTTACACACGACGCTGGACGTTAAATTGAACTCTCTACAAATTTGGACTTGAGATTGACCTGCTTCTAGCCTCCCCGCAACTCGCCACCTCATTCCATCATCTAAACGTTGGTGGTTACTTATGTTTACCGTTACAATTTGAAATTAACCGATTGCTGCAAAATAACACCAAGAAATTCGCCGAGGTGTGCTAGCGAACGAAATGCGTCTTAACTTACGCGCGCATATAAAGCCTGTTTCTCTACTGGCTCCGCCTACACACACATGTACGCCTACGTATTTGACGTACAAGATTTGCATTTTTGTCTAGAAGCAGTGGTTTTACATTCAGTTCAGTTATTTTCCTGAAATTCGATAAAATATGCAAATTCTCTTAATTTATTTCACCAGTGTATATAGATAAAAACTTTTGAACTTGAATCTTTTAAAAGAAAGTAAACTTAAAGAGAAATTTAGCCGAAAGGTACGATATATGATATATAGTTATATATCTATATAACTATAGGTAGTACATATCTAGGCACTTTATAATACACTGAAGTGCCACTGAATTAGGGATACCTACCTAGTAACGAGTTGGGCCTCCTCTGGCCTTGATAACGGCTGCCACACGACGAGGCATAGATTCAACAAGTTTCTGGAAACGTTCCACGGGAATGGCTTGCCAAATATTGGCTAAAGCTGTCCATAATTCAGTAAGGTTCTTTGGTGCTGTGTGATGGCCTTTCACGCCTTGTTCCAAAACATCCCAAAGATGCTCAATAGGATTTAAGTCTGGGCTTCTAGGTGGCCAATTCATGACAGAGAAGTCAGAGGAATGCTCATCCGACCAGCCAGTAGCCAACCGGGACTTGTGAGAGGTACAGTTGTCTTGCTGGAAAACTCCATTACCGTGCGGATAACAGAACAGCATAAACGGATGGAGGTGATCACCCAGCAACTCTACGTACCGAATTGCATTGAGGGAGGTTGGTACACGCACCAAAGATCCCAAACTGTGCCACGAAAAAACACCCCAGACCATGATTGAGCCACCATGCCCTTGTACAGTTCTAGCCAGGCATGCAGGATCCATGGCTTCATGAGCCTGACGCCATATTCTCAGCCTCCCGTCGGCGTTAAGTAGTCGGAATCGAGACTCATCACTCCATGCTACTCGTTTCCAGTGCTCTACACTCCAGTCTCTGTGCTCTCTTGCCCAGGCAAGACGTGCAGCCCGATGGCGAGTATAGAGCAATGGTACTCTCGTAGGTCGACGGCTCCCGAAACCCATACGGTGAAGCGAGCGTTGCACAGTCCGTTTACTGACTGTACGACTGGCACCGTCATTAAAGTGTGTGGTAATTTGAGCTATTGTTTGGCTTCGTTGGCTACGTGCAATACACCTGAGCTGTCTCTCACCACGCACTGTCAAGGCTAATTGTCCTTTGCAGTTTGCCCAATCGCTAGTTTTTTCCCACCATCCATGTATTCTTGGTATACTCTTGACACTGTCGACCTTGAAAATCCTAGCTGTCTGACGATTTTAGAAATTGAATGGCCCATGCGTCGCGCACCTACGATTAACTTTATTTCCTAAATTTCATAAAACACCTATTGCTTTTAGAGCAGTAACCTGTGGTCACAACACTTATGATACAAAAGCAAGTAAATTATTATTAAAGTACCTTAAATTAATCTATAAAAATATAACATCTGGTGTTTGTGTTATAATTGATAATAGCTATAGTCTAATTCGAAAACTACAAACATTAGATAACTGTAAAAATATTGTAACTTATGATTTTAAAGATCTATTTAATAATATTGATATAATTGATTTAAATAGAATAATCATGATGTTAGTTCAAAATAATATTCAATACTTAGGCAACGAAATTAAACTAACTCGTTTCAATAGGCTCCTAGAATTAGTAACTAAACATAATTACATAGTTCATAATAATAGTATATACTTACAGTCCAAAGGTGTACCACAAGGTGGTAATGCTTCAAGTATGCTAGCTAATTTATACTTATATTATTTTGAAATTAATAATATAGAAAATAGCAATTACAATATATTTAGATATATAGATGATATAATAATAATTATTAAAAGTAATAACCCTATAGACTTAAATTTTTACCCTCCTAATTTGGAACTAATTAAAAGTAGCCATGATAATATTAATGTAAACTTTCTAGATATTAATATTAAATTAAGTACTCACAGTAAATTTACTTTTGACTTATACGACGAAAGATCTGACTATAATTTTAATATTGTTAAATTTCAAAATTATCTAACCTGTTTACATAAATCTGTTTTTAATAACATTATTGTAAATCAGTTAGTTCGTATAAATAGGCTATGTTCTAAAGACAATAGGATTAAGCATATTATAGACTTAAAAGCTGTACTAACTCGTAATAATTACCCAGTAAGTCTTTCCAAAAACATAATTGGTTGTTTTTGTTTTAATGAATAGTTTGTTCCGTTGCATTAATATGTTAAACATAACAATAGGTTAAAATAGAAATAATAACTACTAAAAATAAAAATAAAAATCATAAGTAAAATAAACTAATAATAAAAAATAACTCATAGTAGTAAAAATAATAAAAACCAAATAATAATTAAAGGATATTAGTCTTAAAATACGGTAACCTAAGTAAGTCTGTTACTGGGAATCCACTACCTCAATGGTTGCAAGTTTTATGACGTCAGTCATCTTGCGGTTACAAGTTCTTAACTTCCATTCTTACTAGCGCCAGGCTTGGTGTTCTTTGGTTAAGTACTTTTAATCAAACTTGATTCATTTATTAATCAATTCTTCTGTTAATAATGGATTGTACGGTGTCTGAGTGTGTTTATTTAATAGATCATACTCATCAGAAACAATCCATTGGTTTTTAGACAGTATTGACACCGCTGATGAAGAAATGCTGTCAAAAACCTTATTCATAATTTTATTTACTTGTTTGTTCCTCGCTGCAAGTAGCTTTAGAGCTATTACTGGTTTTTCTCTTTCATCTTATTCTTATGTATATATATATATATATTATATAATAATATTTTATATGTATGTACCCTTACATGCATGTAACATCGTTGTCCGTTTCAAGTTTTCGAAATTTCATTTTTCGTCAAAATTTTTTCGCAATATTTTTAATTGAAAAAAGTGTGTGAGAGAGGAAAGAAAATTTGAAAGATAATATAAGGACTTTAGAAAAGTTTTCTAATGTGTTAAGGAATTCAGCAGTCGTAATGTACATTAAAAATCTCTCGAGCAAGTTTTTTTTTATTCATATGAAGAAAAACCGAAATTTACAAATGATTTTAGCTTAGCAAACTTTATATTATGTAGTGAGATATCGCACGCAGTATTCTGTTATTTTTTTCATTCACATGCAATTCAAACATGGTTTCATGTTTCTAAATGTTGTATAAAATATTTCTGTTTGATATATTTTATATAATTTCGAAAGATACTTTGCTTTTTTCTTCCGATATTTTATTTAGTGATGTTGATTAAAAAATGCAACACTGCACTATAAACCTTATGTCTAATTAATTTGAAAAATTATATTTTACCTGGTGCGTTAACAGGAGAGCGAGAGTGCCGCTGCATAACATCTTTGCAATTATTAGATGTACTCGGCCATGCTTGCCGTTTAACTTCATTAATTGACATCTGTAGAACATGTTTAACATAGGAACGAAGACTAAGCGCTATTAATCAAGAAAAACGCTTAAAAACGTTGCAGCTTTCTAACGCAATGAGCTAAGATCAACGTGTAACTACTTATTACAACGCGATATTTGTTCTGTGTAAATTATTCACCATGTTCAACGTTCCGACGATGAATTATGAAACGAAGTTAAAAGCTATTTGCTACTCCGATTACATACTTAAAAAAAAAAACTAAGTTTTTTCCTAATATGTATGGCATTCAGCTGATACTAAGGAAGAGTGCCTTTGCTGTGTAGATATCGAAAGTAAAGTCTTTGTTTTGGGGTTGGTAGACAACACCGTAGCAGTGCGGAGTTAATGGTACTTTGAACTTGCAATTTGTTTTCTTTTCAGTCCATCCTGTTATTCCCAAAATTCAGTTCATTGGAAAACAGCCTGATGAAAACGAAGCTTTGAACTGGCAAAATTACGTTTTTAGAATCCAAAAGTAATCTGGATTTCAATATCTTTTTAAAAATAAAAATCAATACCGTCGCTCTAACATTCGCTTTCGGAAGAGTGTTTAGTTGTTTTTCCGAAGTTTTACTGTTTCCATGCACCTGGCACTTAAAAATTATCACCTAAGTTGTGTCTTTCTGCTTCTAGGAGATAAACTTCTTAGTAAAAAGAAAATCAGCTCCAAAACAAAGTGAAACTGGGAATAATAATAATAATAATAATAATAAAACTTCAATAGATTCATTGTAAATAGTTGTAAATTAAGCTCAGAATGAATTTCGAAAGCCAATTCAGCCTTTTTCTGGAAAAGAGTGAAAGGACTTCTATCTGCACAGTAAGCCAAGGTAGGTAAAGTTTGATTTTGCTCTGCTCAGTTTCTGAGGAAGAAAACTCGGTTTGTTTTAGATTCGAATTGAGCTTAATTTACCGTTGTTTATTAGGAATTTATTAATTTTTTCTCTGTTCCCATACTTCCTTGAAATTCCGACGCTATAGGTCTAGCACTTAATATCTTTTTTTCTCGATCCAGTATTCGGATGTCACTTACTGCATCTGTGCAAAAATTTTCTCTACAAAAAATAAAAATAAAAATAGGTAATTACTAAGCTTGAATTGTATATATGCTTTTAACTTATGAGGTACATCCCAGAAACTATGTATTTTTTGTCTCCTAAAACCTGTTTTTATATATTTAACGCCTAAAACTGCTATTCTGCTGCGAGGTAAGCTGCAGTCCAGCTATAAGTCCGCGAATGTATTGTGTTGCAGGTCGTTCGTAGAGTGTCATCTATTACGGCCGCACTTAACTGTCTGTCCACTGGACCCATCAGCCGTGATGGATGCGTCCATAATCATTCCGCAGATAAAAATGTGGATAAATAATTGAATGCTCGGTTAGCGGATTCGATATTATTAGTGCCGGCGAAGAGTCTCCACCCACCGCTCGAAGATTTCACGGTCGAGTTGAGTTGAGCGGTTTGTCAGCCATTGATTCATTTGTGCCTGATTTACAGATGGATAATTGCAGGTGTCTGTTTCAGACCAATGGATGCTTTGATAGAGTGCTTGGCGTTGCACAAAAGCAGTAGAGCCGAATGATTAGCTATCGTAATGGATATAAATGAGAGAAATTATGTTCGGGAGGTTTGAAATCGCATGTTTAAGTCTCACTTTTTATTTCCCGTTTTTTTAGCAAATAGAATTATTTATTTTTGGAATAAATTTACTTGAAAATTGTTATCTGTGTAAATATCTATAGGGATGCCGATTTGTGATTAAAATATAATAGTCGGAAACTTCTGCTAAATTTTCATACAATTAGTGAGACGATTGAGAGCTTCCGCACTGCACTTTGAAAACTTATTTATTGTGTACTTTCTAAATTTCTACCGGACAAAAATGTTTCAGAATTCCGATTATTTTCCCAATAAAGGACAGAATATACCTTCCATCTTGCAGATAATTCAGATTTTTTTTTTTTACTATCCTAAACGTTTTCTCGAAAAGTAACTTTATAAGAAAAAGATAAGCAATGTTTACTTTTTTTCCGAAAAGGAAGTATTTAACATCACATTAAGGCTGCTGTGTACTAATCCTACTGCATTCGATCCCCTCAATATTATCCTATGGAGAAAATGTGTCTACTATTTACAGCTACATAAATGCTGATTATATATATAATAGCCGTTGTCTCTGTATAACACTTCTGGGCTGTACTCATCTTTCAATTGAACCCCTCAGTAAACAAACAGCCGGTTAGGCTTAATTTCAATTTCAGATGTGGATCAGAATTTTTTCTTACCTAAAAACTAATATCTTCACCATCAAATTACGTTTGTTCAGCCTATTTTTCTATAAAACATTCAGAACTAAAAAAAATTGGATGCTTTTAGCTGTATATTTAACAGTTTTTAAAAATCTGTTTATTTTTGCGATGAATTCTTAAAGTAAACAAACTTGAATGTGAATGAATCAAGTAGCTCAAGTATTCATATCGCGTAGTGAGCTGTAAAAAACTGGATGGCAGTCTACTACTCCAATCGCATGAAAAACTAAATAAATAAAAAAAATAATGAAAGGGTTTGCTTTTACAAGGTGTGGATTAAATGCAATATTGTTAGACAATTCGGGATATTTTTTAACTTTCATATACTTTTTCCATTATGACGTCATTATTAGTATTATGACGTCAAAATGACGGGTTGGATGGCAGTCTACTACTCCAATCGCATGAAAAACTAAATAAATAAAAAATAATGAAAGGGTTTGCTTTTACAAGGTGTGGATTAAATGCAATATTGTTAGATAATTCGGGATATTTTTTAACTTTCATATGCTTTTTCCATTATGACGTCATTATTAGTATTATGACGTCAAAATGACGGGTTACCTTCTAGTAATTCAATAAAAATGGTATTTTCAGATAGGCAAAACTTTTCTGCACCTTGCAACAGAATTTATTTTATAAATTTGGGCCACTAAAGGAATTCAAGAGCGTTTACAACACACTATACCAGATTATCCCCCCGTATAATTTAAATTTTAAAATATCATTTGCATTAAAAAAAAATGTCCCACGGTGTAAAATTTCTTTCTCTATAATGGAGTTGAAAAAAATCTTTAAATTCAAGTTGGCAATCCTTAGATACATTTTCTCCACATGTTAACATTGAGGTGAGCGAGTCCAATAGGGTTAGTACACAACAGTGTGAAGTATAGAGAGAATCTGTCCGGATTCTCTCTATACTTAAGACTAAACGGCGCGCCCATTAGGGTTAAAATGTCAAATCGATGTTAATCAGATACATTGTTAGCTCATTTCTTTCATACTGCGAAATTGATTATTCGCTATAATTGGAGTAACTGAAGTGAAAGCATTCAGCCTGTTGTTTATGCTATGCATTTATTTCTCTTTTGAATACTTAGATGGTCGCTTCAGACATAGGTATTATTATCATCTTTGATTTTCAGGCGTTTAATTTCAGACTACACGCCTTTCCGATCTGCGCGTGTTTAATCATCCGTCACAAGCTTAACTATTCGATTCGAACAACTCGGTTTGATCGTAAACATAATATTTTCCTTATAGTACGACTGTCGTAAGGATTCACTCGGGAGTGTGTGTGTGTGTGTGTGGGGGGGGGGGGGGGGGATTTACGCTCGACATTATTTAGAAATAGATCCAAGATGAGATACATGTTGTACACAATCCCATTTTGAAGGATCTGAGTATCTCTGTGAATAAATTATTTGTTTACATACTCTACAGATATAAGAGTGATTGGTATAAATAAGTAATTGTTAACGTGTGATCGACGATCTAGGCGAATTTCAAAGATAAGGTTTTTTAAATCAAAAAGCGATTTTCTTTTAGCATTGTTATGCAGTGACCATAACGTCCTAATCATATCATTCAATACAAAAATACATTTTCAGATATTCACACAGGTATTTAAGAAACACGTGATATTTTCGATATCCACGAATAAGAATACAAGAAAGCAACTGGGTACCTTTTCCAATCGACTCATTTCTTTTCCCGGATTTCTTCTTTTTGAAATCACATTTTACAGTATAATTAGGGCTTCACTTTGAAATAGACACTCTCGGTGCAGTTAGAATCTCGAAGTTCAGCATTCTGACTAGACACGTAATTGTAAAAAAAAAAAAAATAAATAAAAAAAAAAATAATAATAATAATAATAATAAAAAATTAGAGATCACAGATCCATTTTTGATTTATACATTGTCAGATGTCTACACACATGATGGTGCTGTGCGTATTCTTAACTGGGTTTTGGTTTTGGTTTGGAGCGCTACGGTCAACTTTTGCTACACGAGGGCTAATTAGACCGGGACCTACTGCTTAAAGCCGATTCCGAACAGCTACAAACGTCCATGCCAAGAGTGAGATCGAACCCACAGACTCCGTTACCGAATGCAGCGCCCTAGCCATTCAGTGACGTAGCGAGCATAACTGGCGCCCGGGGCACGATACCTTTTTGGCGCCCACCCCTTTCCGAAAAACATATAGTAATATAATATATAGAATTAGTAAATAGGACCATTTGGCACCCCTGTGCGAGTGGCGCCCGGAGCATGATAGACCCCCTTGCCCACCCCTCGCTACGCCATTGTAGCCATTCAGCCATCGACCGGCTTATTATTAACTGGGAAAAGCCTTTACACATGCGACCATTTTAAGAAGGATTGACAGTGGTCGTTAAACAAGTCATTAACGGAAAGTTCAAAGTAAACAAAGTACTGGCTGTAACTACTAACGGTAGTTACAGTCACTACCGGGGAACCAGCTGCTCCGACACACTGGCTGACCGGAAGCCAAGGGAGTTTTCCCACGCCTATGCAGAAGCTTCTAGAATGATCTGGAGTCTTCTGAAAGCGGGGATATATAAAGGGAAGAAAGAAAGAGGAGGGGGGAGAGAGAAATTACACTATGGGACACTATGGGACGTTCTTTCCGTCTCTATGCTGGACTTTAGATTGAACTGACTCTCTCTGGTTTTCGATTGATGATTTTTCTGATTGAGGATTGATAATGATTCATCGATAATGGAAATGTTGTATCACAGATGCTGTAAATATATATGAATAAATTAGATATATGTATATATATAAGGAAAGAGTAGTTTATATGTCCATGGAAACCATAAACGAGCTACTTATCCACGAGGTCACGACATACATTGCTATAATGTATGAAGGACTCGTGACTGGGTCTTAGAAAGTGGCTGGGAGGTAGTCCCAAATGCTATCGCACTATCTGTAGCTGTCCTTGCTAATGCTTTGCAGGAGCAGTGATAACCCATACCTTTAACAAGCGACAAATACCTTGATAACATCTTCCACATACTTTAAAAAAAATTTAGGTTGTTATGGAACGAAAATTTTGTTTCGCTATTATTGAACTCTTTTCCTGTTTGAAGTAGATTGTTGATTAACAAGTATCCAAAATAGCCGATTGATATACTCGTATTTATTTGAAACTTTAAGTATACTTCATGTTATATGAGCTAATATTAGATTGTATTTGTCTTGATTAGAACCTAAAACAAACGAATATAGTTTCTTTATTCTTTGTCTGATGATTTGTATAGGCATGTTGCCTTTCGACAGCAATTGTAAAGAAGAGACAATTTAGAAAGAGTCTAAATGGCATTAAATCTGTCACGGAAGAAAAATGGGTAGAATTTCTTTATTGAGATAAAAATATTGAAGTAATGTTAATATTTAGATTGGTATTTTCACTGGTGCTCAAAACACAAGGGCCTGTCAGATGTTCACCAGAAACTTCTCTCAGAAACTGCCTGGATATAGAAAAAACATTAAAAAGTTAGTTAAATTCTGGAGAGTTGATGGATACCACCATTAAAAAAGAAAAGAAAAAAAGTACTTAACGATACCAAGGGATTTTCTGAAAATAGCTGTATAGCTTTGGCTATTTGATACACATGCACCTCTGCCAAAGATAGTACAAATGGGGTCGTTAGGAGAGGATATGACCATACCTAACGCTGCTGCAAACAATACACTGTCTGTTCATAATTCAAAGACTGTATGAGATTAGATGAGGTTATTGATGAGTTTTTGTTGCAAAATCGCCAATTCTTCTATCAGTGATATCTTATGCTTCAGAACATATCCCAGTGGATGGCGATGCGCTTAAAGGAACCTATCATCTTACAAAGTTCCGTATGCATTCAATAAGATTTAGACGATGCAATAAATTGACCAGTCCATCCGAACAATATTCTTGCTGCACAATAGCCTCATTACTTTGAGGGGTGGCATTACTCTAAACAAATGGATTCGGAGTAAATACCTCGAAGCAGATGCGCATGAGAGGGATTATCACATTAAAGTAGCGTTCTCAGGCTACTATATTTCCTTCCTGTGTGTTGAAATCTGCCTAATGAGTGCCTTCCTAGACAAAAACATATATACGACCATATCGATGCGTTTGAGTGATGTTTGTGGAAAACTTTTTGCCAGATTAGTCAATGTCTGGAATCACACTGTTGAGGCTATATCTATTCTCATAAGTAAAGAGAGTCTTTCACTCTGCACTTCTGTCCTTGTTACTGTAAACGCTGTCCTCTATGGGTCGGTGTCAATAGGGTACAACGTAAAGGTCATCGGGCATGTTTGTTAATTCACCTGATCGTAGTAAAACTTAATATCTTGGTTCTGTAAGGTTCTGTAAACAGAGTTCCCCGTTGTTTTGTGTCCCCTTCCTTGGTCTTTTGGTCTACATAACAAAGCCATCATTAGAAGCTTGTTTCGTGAAAGAAACCACCGGACTTTCAAACAGCTCTAAGGGCCTGTTCACCATAGAATCCGTCAGCGTTACTCGTATTGACATATTTTAAACCAGTCACAGGCCTTAACAATTTCGTAGCTAATCGCTTGGAGGTTTGTAATTGGTTAAATATATTTCAATACGAGTAACGCTAACGCTGACGGATTCTATGTGAACAGGCCTAACTGTCGTCTTGGAGGCCGCCTTTACAAAAATATCGTATCTACGACAGGAACATTAGATAAAATAAAGCAAGTTAATTTAAAAGTGATCCACAAGTAACAGAGTTATGAAAGATATTTTCAATTATATTTCATCGTATATTCAACATTAAATGCATATTTTTAAAATAAAAAATCATGTATTTTAAAATTTTCAGAATACAAAAATACAATGTACGGACATCATAAAGTTCGTGGCCTAAGGGCCTGTTCACATAGGAGTCCATTGCGTTGCGTTAAGGAAAAGATGACGTTGAGATGAAAATAAACCAATCATAGGCGTTAAAAATTTCATTGCTAATCGTTTGGAGGCATATGATTGGTTTATTTTCGTCTCAACGTCATCTTTTCCTTAACGCAACGCAACGGACTCCTATGTGAACAGGCCCTAACTCTAGCCAAAACACATCTTCTCACTTTTTGAAGAGAATTGTTTTAAAAGCTTTAAACTGAAATGTCATGCGAACGATTTATTACACATTCAGCTGAGGTAAAGGACTTTTCCGGCACACGATTTTAGCCCCAAATCTAATTGATATTTAACAACGATAACAAGCAGACATTTCTCTGAATTGATCCGCATCGAAAATTCTATCAAGAATATTCACACATGCACTTTCAGCTTTTGGGTCATCTCGGTAATTGAGCTAATATATTAATTCTTTCTCCAACCGCGTTTTTCCCGCTAATTAATTGGCGTCCCTTTATACTGCGGTGTGGAACGCGATATGCCCTATTAAGTATGGGCGCGTGATTCGAAAACCCAAAGAGCCCAGACCACTCCCCCATGCCCCCATCCCCCCTCTCATTCCACAAAATTATCGTAATGGAATAATTGAGCAGGGTCGGTGAAAAATCGCTGCTTGATTTTGACGCCAGATAGAGTGGACATGATGACCAGTTGGGAAGCAAGCAACTGTTTCGATCAGATGAATTTATGTTTCTCACTCACATGCATTATATTGTGCGCATGCGCATTACTCGAGCGTACATTGTCTCCCCCCCCCCCCCCCAAAGAAAAAAAAAGTTTTTATGAAGTAGAGGCGGCGAATAAGTCGATCTCAGCCCTCACAAGGATTTTAAAATTCCAGTTGTTTAAATTCCAATTGTGTCTATGGCTAATTTTTCGCTTGCATTAAATATGTTTGGTGTTATTTTGACTGTTTTTAAACAAACAATGTATTAAAAGGCAGAATTCAGAACTAAAAATTTGTATCAATAAAAAATAGCTGACTCTAGGTACGAAAGTAGAATTGTTTGATTTAGGATTTAAATAAAATGGCGAAAATTATCGAATACTTGGAAGATCTTTTCAAAACAAATTTCGATGCAAAATAGAAAAGCAATCGATATTGTTGGGGTAATTTATTTAAGTAATAATCCGAGGATGAACGAACGAACGAACGAACGAACACACACACACACACACATATATATATATTCTTGACCATCTGTGCCTTTATACACTAAAACATTACAAAGTCATTGCTATACATAAATTAACATAGCAAAATGTTCGCTTAGTAAATAGACTCAAAATGTAATTACAAGATACTACAATCAATAGACCATGATGTTAATGCCATGATGTTCTACAAGGGAATAAGGAATATATTTTGAGATTTTGCGCAAGATAAAGGGAACAAAAGCTGTTATCTGGAATAGTAGGCGATAAGGATCTTAAAAGCTCCGTAACAACACAGCACTTTTCTTCCAGAAACCACCTGTAGATCATGGCTTCAGTAATCCTTTAAACTGAACATTGTAATTCGAATTTTAGGTAGAAATCGGAATCTAGTGAAAAGAAGGAAACAATCAAAATTGTTGCCATTCAAGGTGAATCGCTTTAAAGGGGTCTACAATAACGTCTACGGTAACAGCACGTCTTGTGGGTGAACAGAAGAGAAAAAATGGCATTGGAATTCATTGGAAGTGTGGTTTTCGCTAGGAGCTTCGCAGTACTAGCCTGCTGCAATGGCACATCTCAATACTTCAGGATTGAATGGAAAAGTAAAAGGCACTACCTTAAAGCTTCCAATGTGTATTATTAGTGCGAAACATAGACTCTAAGAAAATAATTATGTTTCCTCAAACAAAACTCCTGGTTATTGACAAGGCCATGAATATTTGACATGTAAACGGTCTCCTTTCACACCTCTAATACTTAGCGATAGTATGTCAGGACTACAAGCCTTAAAATACCAACTTCAGTATAACATCCACGTTCAAACATTTCAACAGAAGTGAGATTCCTAGACACGATACTCAGTCTCAAGATCCGCCTCATTCCGGCTTATACGACGAGCTGGAGAAATAAACATCCAATTACAAGGTGAGATGGAGCCCCTGAAACTTTCAAAAAGCTTAGTCAAAAAGTTACTGAATGAAGGGCTTCTCAAATTTTGGCAGTAGGGTTGGGATTGTGGCGAAACGGGTAAACAAATGCATCTATACGTACGTAAGGTTATTACACAGAGGTTCTCCACAGCGGTAGGAGTCAACATGGTGCTCATGGGTGTTTATTGGAATATTTATATCGCTTCAAGATGGCCGAATGGCTAGGGCTCTGGCATTCAGTCCACAGTCTGTGGGTTCTAGTTTTATTGTTGGTATGGATGTTTGTAGCCCTTCGAAATTGGCTTTAAACTATACGTCCCGGTCTAATTAGACCTCAGCCAACTAACTACAGAGTGGTCATAAAAAAACTTTGCCAGTATATGGACCTCTAGCGGCTATTCCGTTCAACCGATCGAGATGAGATTTCAGATACAATATTCAGAGGTATGAGCTCGGGATTCTGTGTACGGCAACAAATTGGTGCTTACGGTTACGGTTATAGGTATAGAAACTCAAAATTTTCGAATGACAACGCCCACTTTTCCCCGTCACAAAATGCTGAGCGTATGCGAAAAACCTAAAGAGCGTTGGAACGGTTCGTGTATCACAAAAAACGGACGCGTTATGCACGCACAAAAAAACAGCTCTGCGAACGGCCAACAAAAACCCGATGATCGCAGCCATGTGGAAAATGTGTAATTCAAATAAAAGTTTTATTTTGTCCGATCTGTGTTGTCATCAGTGATTGGTGTCTTCCCTCTGTCATATGCAAATTTCCTCCATGCGAACCGATCGTGTTTTTGTAGGCTGTTCGCAGAGCTGTTTTTTTCTGCGTGCATAACGCGCCCGTTTTTTGTGATACACTTACCGTTCCAACGCTCTTTAGGGTTTTCCATGCGCTAAACATTTTGCGACGGGAAAAAATGGGTGTTGCCATTCGAAAATTTCGAGTTTCTGTACCTATAAACGGAACCGTGAGCGCCACTTTCTTGCTGTTCACAGAATCCCGATCTCATACCTCTGAAAAACTATACCTGAAATCTCATCTCGATCGGTAGAAAGGAACGGCCGCTAGAGGTCCATATATCGGCAAAGTTTTTTTATGACCACCCTGTATATCGCTTTAATCTGAGTTCAACCAAATAGTGTGTCTGGATACCAAACAGGAAGTCTCAGTGAAGCATTATGTCTTTGGATGTAACTTATCGAAAGGCTGGCAGCTAGTGAAACTAACAGAAAGATTGGGAAGAAAATATCCTAATAAACATACCACAAGGAAACTTGAATACACGTCAGTCTGACTCATTACAAACACAGAAAATATATTGAGTCCGGTGAATCATCTAAATCTATGAACATCGTAGGACTTTAATCTTAAACGAAGCATAGCTTCAAGTTAGATTGCTGAGTTTCAAATATCAAGCCTGGTGAGCGACACCATTGCAAATTCAAACAAGGAGATTCTTGATGTGAATAAGCTGTGGGTGCCCACTCACGTTGTCACTGATGGCCTGTAACTATTTCGTCACTAATGGATCTTTTAAAAGGAACTTTCCAATGAAAACAGAGAAATAACCCAACTTTCGGTTGGTAGTCTTTCTTTTGATCAAATGCATACTCGAAAAGAGTAGTAAGTCTACAGTTAGTGGAAGTTATTAATTGTCCGGTATTTCAGATAAACAGAACTAGGGTACTGCACGTCCGACCGTTTTTGCTCGTATTTTGGTACAACAGCGTATCTATTGTATAATATCAATCGGGTATCAAAATTGTTTTTCCTTATACTGCACCTGTTTGTTCATGAACTCTTATTTTACTTTCTAATAGAATCTAGTATCGAATCCCGGCTTGTATTAACGAATGCTTACTGAAAAATAGAAGAAAACATTCCTTTCATTTTCGAAAATTTAAATCTCATGCCCCTTTAATTTCAAAATCGGAATTAATATTGTCATGATAGACTAACATTCTCATATTATAAAGAAATCTTTTGTCTTATTATTGTTATTTTTCTACACTTTAGTGTACATATTAAAGACAATATTAATTCCGATTTTGTAATTAAAGGGGCATAAGATTTAAATTTTCGAAAATGAAAGAAATGTTTTCCTTCTATTTTCCTTCTATTTACACATATAAGACTCTTATGCATAAACAAATATAAAAACTAACATAAGATATAGTACTTAAATTAGTTGATAAAGTGGTCTTTCAGGAATTTTTTCTAATATAAAAAACTTATGAGCTGAATCAGGTTCAAATATTTTTTTAAAATGCTGTTTTCATATACACTGCTGTTAACTGAAATTTCGGCACCAAGAAAGACTTTAATTTCATCGAGGAAATTTACTTTAGAGATGAGATGTGATACAATGAATAAATAATTAAAATTGCACATATATAAGTCATGCTAAAATCAGTATTTTGTGTGCTTACATTCAGCTGTTATAACTGCTTTCTCACGGTGTGGCACTGAACTAATAAAGTTCTGGATGGCTATCTGTGAAATGCTTCATACAAGTTAAACACGCATCATATTCGCACGAACAGATGATATTTTAATCACCTGCCTTTTCTCCGATAACCTACACGTCTGCAAAATTCCAGGTCAATTCAACAACTCTTTCTTGGTGTTGCAGTTTCTCCGAAAAACAATAGCTTTGCTATAACTATTACCTGCCAATTTTATTTTTTAATATGAATATGAAATTGAAATTGTAATGTTTTATATTCCTTTTTGTAATACTAACATATAATTTTATTGTTTTCTTCTACTAACCATTATTTATAATAACGGTTATTGGAATTAAACGAAAAATTAATATGGTAAATATGGTATAAAAACACTTGATATGGTACATAAAGAAGTAGATATACCCCAGTAAAAAATATACAAGCTGTGGGCTCCACTGTTAAGAAGAGGTTGATAAACACTGCATTCGAGCAACTGCAGAAGGTTTAGAGACGCAGGATTTTAGTTTTGGCATAACAGGTGCCTTCATAAGAATTGTTCTGCAGTCCCGTTTGTTTGCACCTATACAGACAGACCTAATTCCCTATTTAACCTTTAGGTTACGGGGCCCATTATTTCAATTCCCTATTTAGAACGGAAAATTTCAGACCCCCCCTTTGTCAGAAAGGCCATAAAGGCATATATATATATATATATATACATATATATACACACATAGACACACACACACACACATATATATATATATATATATATATATATATATATATATATATATATATATATATATATATATTGTAAGAATCCGTTACGACCTTCCGAATAAATCACCCAGACAGCCAGACCTCCCACAGCAGGTGACCTGCGAACAGTTCTATAGATCGGCTTCAAGGTGTCTGGAAGCAGAGAATACTGTTGTGCCTAGCCGCCGCCCCTGGGAGGACGTGAACTAATGGCTATTCCGACATGTACAAATGATTTTCTGATCAGCTGATTTATAAGAGCCGACCACATGGCTTCGTCGTCAAGCGAATCACAGCCAACGAACATGACATCACAAAATGGGCCAGCCAACCTAAAAATTTGCAGTCACGTGACCGGAAGCTCGAGTGCCAACGTCGGGAAAAGAAATCCAGTTTTTTAAGCAGACTTGGTCGAGACTCTCTTCTAGAGAGCACCTTTCGTCTCAGAGGTCCTGGAGCGACCGACTTCATCCTGAACTTTATTTTTCAGAGCAGCCCGCTCTAAGCTTCTCGTCAACTAATACTTCACCCTGAAGTATAGCTATCTCAGAGCATCCTGCTCTACAGGCTTCTGTTAGCACGTTACTTCATCAAGAAGTTATTTTTATATTTCAGAGCATCCCGCTCTATAAGCTTCTCGTTAGCTAGAACTTCCTTACGAAGTTACTCTATTTTCAGAGCTGTATGCTCTAGAGGCTGTGTACCGACCTTCTAGTTCAGTTGTGACTGTACTTGCCGACATCTTCTCATCGAAATTATTTGGCTATTACGAAGGCCAGTTCCCTCTATGCCTAGAGGTAGATCAACAAATTTGTAAATAGTTGTAAAAAGTTTCCGACTTAAATTTAATATAATTGTATTTTAATGTAGTAGACTGACTCTGAACATTTTTAGCTACCCGGAGTCTTAAGTTATCACAATATGTATATATATACACACACACACACACACACACACACAAACATATATAATAATTAACTCATAGTAGTAACAATAATAAAACTAAATAATAAAGGAATAATAGTCTTAAAATATGGTAACCTAAGTAAGTCTGTAACTGAGTATCCACTACTTCAATGGTTGCAAGTTATATGACGTCAGTCATCTTGCGGTTACAAGTTCTTAACTTCCACTCTGACTAGCGCCAGGCTTGGTGTTCTTTGGTTAAGTACTTTTATTCAAACTTAATTCATTTATTATTCAATTCTTCTGTTAATAATGGATTGTACGGTGTCTGAGTGTGTTTATTTAATAGATCATACTCATCAGAAACAATCCATTGGTTTTTAGACAGTATTGACACCGCTGATGAAGAAATGCTGTCAAAAACCGTATTCATACTTTTCTTTACATGTTGGATGTTCCTGGCTTCATGTAGCTTTAGAGCTATTACTGGTTTTCTCTTTCATCTTATTCTTATATATATATATATATATATATATATATATATATATATATATATATATATATATATATATATATATATATATATATATATATATATATATATTTATTTATTCTTGGGATACATGGTACCCCACCCCGTAAGGAAAAGGTTAATATCTATAATAGAAAACGCGTTTCCTGCCTTCTATTCTTCTACCTATTTGCCAAAATAGTAAACGAAGGAGAGGAATTAAAGATTTTGGAAGAAGGTGCTGTGGCTAAACACATCACTCACTTTTTGTGTTGCAGATCTAAAGAAGACGGTCCTTATCAATTTTCCTCTAAAGAGACGCATTGTGCATGTTCCAATAAAGATTAATAAATGGAAATAAAAAAAAATTGTTTCATTCTCTAGGCTTGTTTAAATCACTAAACACGAAAGTGTGGATAATATAGGATGAGCCAAAAGTTTGTAAAAACTTTAAAAATTCATAAAAAAGGAAGAAATCATCATAAAGAAGTGCGGTTTGCAAGAAAGGGCTCACAAGGAAGTCGGAATTTTTTAGCAGCCAAAAAAAGTTTAAAAAGTTAAATTTTTTAAAAAAATTAAAAAGTCACCGGTAGATGGCGCTGACATGCGAGATATTCAGCAGAATTTTGCAAATCAATCTTGCAATAAAAGACCGTGATACACGAGTATTTGGAGGATCACCCATGAAGTGGAAGACTCTCGTTGGCGGAGGGCCGCATTACTGCGGTGGAAACCGTTATGAATAATATGGCGGCCGAATCGTCCATGGGGAGTAACAGTGATAGCAAAGCTGGACCAGTGACTCTACAAGTGACTTTTTTTAATTTTTATGTTGCTGCTAAAAAAAATTCGACTTCCTTGTGAGCCCTTTCCTGCAAACTGCACTTCTTTATCATAATTTTTTTCCTTTTTTATGAATTTTTAAAGTTTATACGAACTTTTGGTTCACCCGGTATATCATTTATTTTTGTTGCTTGACTGTCTCTGTAAGAAGGCATGCAGTTAGTTACTTTAGGCTGTTGTGTACTAACCCTATTGGATTCACTCACCTCAATGTTAACCGATGGAGAAAATTTGTCCAAGGATTGTCCACATGGATTTAGAGATTTTTTAAAAAAAATATAGTCCGTAATAGAGAAAGAAATTTTACATCTTGGGGCATTTTTCGTTGCAAATTACACAACAGCCTTAAGAATACAGTTTACTGCATATTGCAAATTGTTTGTAACTCAGATTTAAGAATTTGCATTTTTATGAGCAAAAAAAAAAAATATTATAGGTTATTTGCCACTAAAAGGTAAATTTAAATTTCTGTTTAATTTACAGTTTATAATCACTCTGAATGATGAATTTCAAATTATCTGCGCTGCATGATCGATGTCCTTTATTTACATAGTTAATTTAAACGCAGTTTCGTCTTCTACTCGTATATGTTAAAATTCGAATACTAATTTATCTATTTTAAAATGCTCTGGTATTTTTTTTCCCTCGCAATTTTTCCGTATCCGAGCTCGCCAATGCCGGAACGTTTTGTTTATTAAATCAGCACTGCCGTCCAATAAAACGAGTAGGGCCCCGCTCCTGAACAGAAATTCGCCAGTCACAAGGAGACGAGCGGGAGGGGAGAGTAAGTCATTATTATTTCCTTGCGCCTACGAGAACTGGCAAAGACCAAAAAGTAATCATTAAACAACTCTGTGAATCTAGCATCTGGGGAAAAGACCTACTAATTGGAAAGATACCTAAATAGTTTTGCTTAGGCTGAATTCTGCGGCGAAAAAGAAGTCTTTTTCCTGTGTATACGCATTATTAAGGAAAAGCGTCTTCAACTTACAGTTCTCTCTAATCATCGCAAATTATTAGCAAAGGATCAGATGAGAACCGAGAACGAACGAGAAAAAAAAATAACAAATCAGTAATAACGCAAATGGCGGAAAGTCACCGTAACCGCGACTGTCATAGTCGAGAAAAGAATAATACCTTTTCATTCCAAACGACTCTTCCAATAATCTAGGACGAGCTTTTTTGTTTTGCTCGCAAACGCCGATTTCTTTTATTAATGCTCTTATGGGGATGTAATAAGGCATTGCTGTTTGGAAAAATATAATCCTCCTAAATAACAAGTAAATATGGAATAGAAAATCATTAATAAACCCTTATTAGGCAACTTCCATGGTTTATTCAGCCTGGCATATTCCCTTTAACAAGTGGAAAAAAAAATCTGGTGTTACACGTGTCATGTTTTCGCAATTACAACTCGAAACATTTGATAAATATTTTTTTGGTCTCAAGGAGGAATTGCAAAGATTACTTTAATTGATGTTGTGTCACATCTACATTACAAGTTGAAGCAAACTCCTTCTCCTTTTTTCTGGGATAAATTAAAAACCGTTTTTTTCCAAAAGGTGTGATGAACGGCATATTATTAACAACAGCTAATTTGAAGACGATATACTTATTTTTCGATGGAAATAAATTGGCAGCTAATTTTTAAGAACTGGATTTAAAATGGAATAATTTTCTTTCGTGCGTCAGAAATGAACGCCCGGAAAAAAATTGTTCTTTTTTCGTAAGAGCTTTCATTATTTTACTTTGTATTGTTTTCTTTTGGTCGTCCTGAATGTGACATTGACGAATTAGAAAATAGTTGTGTTTGTGAGCTCAATGCATAAATTTATTTATTGTGTATATAAATTTTTTAAAAAATTTATTATTTATTTGATTAAGGGAAATTATTAATGAAAATACAGGTATAAAAAGCTAAAACTAATGCAGGCTTCAATTTCAGCTTTTGTGAGTGGATTTTTATTTTTATTTCTGTTGAAACATAAATTAATGAACTATTAAATTAGTAAATATTACAAATAATTGGAAAAAAACTATAGATTTTGCTTTCTTTCTCACTGTTCCTTGTTTTTTAACCGGAAAAAAATTGAAATTAATCGGATGATGCACAAATGAAAAACATTTTTCAGCAGTTTTTGCCAGATAACACGTTTAACTAGATTTGTAGAAAAATAACTGCTTTTTAATAATATGTACTGAAGAATAGTTAAGTATGATTAGAAGATACCCAATTAGAAATTCTTTTTGAACTTCAGTGCGAGCACTTCGTCAAAGTAATTTAGATGGTAGAACTCCAAACTCGGTGTTAGGAGACTCGGGTTCGAATCCCAGTCCTTGCAGACGGACGTTATACTGCAGGGGTACTCCAACGGCGGCCCACCAACCTTGAATGTGCGGCACGAGACACTCACACCCATTATCAGGCAGGTGCTTTTCTAAACAGAATTTTAAGAATGAGTACCTGAAAAATACAAAACCGTACAAAAAATGCGCCACCTACTGCTCACGTCGTTCGCATCAACACATCTTTGTGAATCATCCAATTCCAAAATGAAATATGCGAAGAATGTATATAAAAATCGACTTACTGATGCTTACCTTCCTGGTACATTGACAGTAGAATGTAACAAGTATAAACCAAGATAAAGCTTCACTTTCGATACTGGAGATCCTCAAAGATCTCTCTCAACAACAAGAGATTTATTTACAATGGGTACCGATTTATTTACAATGGGGATTTATTTGCAATGGGTCTCATTTCCAAATGTCACATATAGGACTTTTTGGAAATGAGACTGCTGATGTTCTTGCTAAGGAGGGAGCCTCTCTTCGTATTTCTTCGCGAGATACTTTGACTTATCTTGAAATTTACTCAAGAAAAAAACTTACAAACCAGCATTCATGGAAGACTCCTCCGACACACCACTGGTACGACCGAAAATCTCCTAGTGGTGCCCTTACTGTCCAGGGCGACAGAAGGATACAGACCACCATTGGCAGATTTGCTAGTGGACACCTAAAGTGTCTTGTTTACAATCAGGGGCAAAAATCTCACCCTTTTTGCTCCAAATGCAATACTGCTGAAGCCTCTCCTGACCATATTTTAAACTGCCTGGGGCTTGCCTAGGAGGATATTTATAGAGACCCTTTGCTTGTTTCTGATTTCATTGTAACTTTTGGCCTCTTGGACCTGGTCTAGCCTACGACTAGAGCGGGTGGAATAAGGGCCTGTTCACATAGGAGTCCGTTGCGTTGCGTTAAGGAAAAGATGACGTTGAGGCGAAAATAAACCAATCGTAGGCGTTAAAAATTTCATTGCTAATCGTTTGGAGGCATATGATTGGCTTATTTTCGTCTCAACGTCATCTTTTCCTTAACGCAACGCAACGGACTCCTATGTGAACAGGCCCTTAGTCACCCACACACACAAGTATAAACCTGATTTGTTTAAAGTGGTCAAAACGTTTGTCTCGACATAAAAAAGTCCCACTCATTTTTAAATAAACTTTTGAATACATTTAGGTTTTGCGTTTTATTTTTTACACTAGTATATAACCCCCGTCAAAAAAGACGGAATGTTAATCAGAGTTTCAAGAGGTGATTCATCATTTTCATCGGGCATTGCTGAAAACTGTACTTAAACACCAGTAAACAACAAAACAAAACTAAACTAAACCAAAGCTAAACCAAGACTGTTTTAAAAGTGAATGCCTCACCACACAGCAGGCATTGCTGAAAACGATACTTAAACAGCAGTAAACAACAATAAAATAAAACAAAAATAAAACGTGAAACACAATTTAATTAACATTTAAATTAAACATTAAAAATGTAGTTATTTAAAGGGAATATGAAAAACCATGGAGTAGAATGAATTCGAAATTCAAGTGGCTGACTCAATTGAATAAATGATTCTTTTCAATGGATATTTTAATTTGAAGATATTTCAAAAACCAAACGATTTTGAGCTAGGGTTCACTTAAAATTTTCATATTTTTTAAAGGGCTTTCAAAATATGTAACCTTTGTGGTATTATTTTTCAAGAAAAATTTCAGAAAAGGGTGTCGCAATGTTAAGATGTTCCCGACTTGGTCCGTCCCGGAATGGTTACCTACACTTTTCTACTCTAGGCTTTTATATAAGTAAAGATTATCATATTATGAGGTATAGTGTCCTATGTTACGGTCCGCGTAACGTAGCAAACATATGCATGCGTCCCGAGAGAAAAAAAAGGCCGAGTATGGCTGTTACAGTGGAATGTGGCTGTTAGAAAGAACGATTAGAGGGATAGCTGTTGGTCAAATAAAGGACAAAAATTCCTAGGAGGGAAGGGTAATTTTTCCGCGATCGAAAAATAAAATAAATTTAAAAAATTAAAAAAAATTATGTCAACATCTTGTATTAACGGATATGTAAGGAATGGAATTCAAAAACTGCGAATTTCTTACTTCATCGGGATAATTCAGGTGGCAGAATACAGGCTTTAAGGCTTGGAGACTGGTCTCAAACCCGATGTTGGTAGACTGATGTTACAGTCTTTTAGCGATTTTTTTTACAGCAGCACTTAAATACACTGAATATTAATGACCTTAAACGGATGAGAATGTAATGTATGTAATATTCGTATATAGTACGAAGAAGACTTACCTTAGGAAATTTCTACTGCTTCCCATATGTACACATGCAGAGAGAGAAATACTGCCTTTCCAATTATAAAGTTTGTAGATTATTGACAAATTACAGGGTTGGGTACTCTCTTAAGTTTACCCGTGAAAGCTAATTGTTAAGCGGAACCTGCATACATCTGATTTAAAAAAATAATATTTACATTTATTCTCTGAAATTGTAAGAAACGAGGAGACAATAAAGTAATAAAGTGACCTTCCATGTTTTTAGTAAAATAAAATTCAAAGACATGTAACGACCATCTTGCCGGACCGACTGAAATTCATGACTTCTACCTAAAGGCCGGTATTTTGCCTCCTGAACCATCTCGACGATGTGAGGAGCTTTCTTAATACAAATTCCATACCTCGCATATTCCCACTCCCGCCCTTTCATTTTAGAAACCAACGATGCGGAATCTTAACCTGTATATATTTTTTAAATTATCTTATATATATATATATTTTTTGAAGCTGACTATTTCCCCCCCATGGATATATCAAATATACTTCTATTATCTATTAGCGTCTATTTATTATTATTTCCAATGTTCGGTGCCGCTGTAGGGTCCATCTCCCAGAAAAAGGGATCGAGCATGACTCCTTACTTCGAGAATGGTATTCAACCAACTGAATTCTCCCAGTTGAGAGAGGAAATGGAAAGAATAAACAGTCAACTTTTTTTTTTCTAAAATCCAGACTCCTTGTACTCCAGTGGTACCCAACTCGTAGACGTCTGCGGACCACTAAGCCAGAAATTGAACCTTGTGCGGACTACCACCATCCCTCACCGACTTGAGGGGGGGAAGGGACCTTCCAGGGGTATGGAGGGTATATAACAGGGGTTTCCAACTTACAAGTGTCCAAGGGCCGCAATCGAAAACACCTGTCTAGTGGCGGGCCGCAATTTAATCAGGACCATACCCAGGAGTTTTTTTCTTGAGAGAGGGGTTTTTGGAGGATTTGTGTATAGTATGTACTATGAAATTTTTAAAAATTCGAGGATGAACCTCCAACACCGACCTTGATTATAACTGGCCAACTTTAGTTAAATTACACAGACACACACAAAAAACGTCAAATAAGAAGTGGGTATTTAAATAAGTGGGGGGTGGGGTGGTATGAAACAGAACATGAGTGGACACCCTACTTTTCATGGAATTCGAGGAAAATCAATCTTTTTTGTAAATGAACAGCATTTGAAAACAATATAGATTTTTACAAAAACATTTTTCGTTAACTAAGAATATCTAAATTGATGCTGCAAATTATTTTCCCTGAAGTCTTCGCGGGCTGCAAAAAAAGTCACCGCGGGCCGCCAGTTGGAAACCCCTGGTATATAATATCCCTCAGGCAAAAGGGATAAACCTACAGGATTAACGTACTCACATTCTAACGTATCATATTCTAATAATAAAATAATTATGCTAAAATTTTAAGAAATTTTATTTCAACACCTGATAGTCATTAGATATATTCGGCTCATCTAGTTCAATGAACATTGCTTTCAAAATCTCCATTTATTTGGAAACTTTTTTATATGTGGTGCCGGACCAATCCCGAGGCTGTCGGGAACCACTGTTGTACTCATATGATTTTCAACTGAATCAAAACCTTCATTGCATTCAGCATTGCATGGGTATAAATAAAAATAAATAAAAAATAATAATTACAAGATAAAAAGAACTTTTTATGTACCATGTTTTTAAATTTTCTATTGAATCATATAAACTTGACAATTCTATATATTAACTAGCTGAAAACCCGCACTTCGCTACGGAGTACATTCAAATTAAATACAACGGTCAATGTATGCAATTAATGCAAAGAAATATATATATATATATATATATATATATATATATTTATAATAAATACGATGATCAATATATACAATTGATGTAGAAAAAATATATATATTTATAAAAAAATCGTAAGGGATATTTTATAGGCAAAATAATGTCCAATCGTCTGCCGCATTAGCAAGAAAAAAAAATTTTTTTTTTGTCTATTTATTTGTTATGCACGTGACGATAAATTTATTTAAAGTACCAGAAAAAGAAATCACGTGATCAGCATTTAATAAATTAAATTCTAAAAATTAATCTTTAAAAATTCACCAAAAATCAGAAAATTGAGGTAAATATTCGAAAAAGATATCATTTTGAAGGAATTTTTATGATCTTTCTCGTGATATAAATTTTATAACCCTCAAATTATTATTTTAAATGCAAACTTTAAAAAAGTTACAAAATCAGCTTTAAAATTTAATTTAAAAAATCTAAGAAGAATTTTTCAAAAATCTTTCTTAGTGCACCACTACACCATAAGAAGAATCGCCATGCAAAATTTCAGCCCTTTAGGTCCAGCGGTTTGGTCTGTGCGTTGTATGTCAGTGAGTGAGTTACGGAACTTTTTTATATATATAGATAAATACTTTTTAAAATTTTTTTTGGATGAATTATCCCATCAACTTGAAAGAAGATGAAGTTAATTGAAAGTTAACTTGCGTTTAACTTTTCGTTCCCGTCCCGGCCAATAGATGGCTGCACCAGTGTACAAAACAAAATTAACTGAAAATAACTGAAAATGAATTTAATTCTGCTTAAAGATGGCTAAAAGTATTAAAATAATGCATTGTTATAGTGTTCTGAGCTATTCTAAAAGTTTCAAATGTCTAGCTCGTCGGGAAGTTAGTTAAAAATCGATTGCAAGATTTGTAAGGGTCAAACACACAAACAAGAAAGCAAGTTAATAAAAACATGGTAAAAATAAAAAAGATAACATCTTTCCCGAAAAAATCTCCAAGAAAAGTGAATCTTCTCTTGGTCTTTCTTTTAATATATAATACAACCAATCTAAGACTGTAAATAAAAAATTTTCCATTATGAACTTTTCCAAAGAGGAAATTTGAGAGAAATTTGCATATGAAGGGAATTAAAATAATAGCCCCCCTCCGGACTTTTCTTTAGAGAAAGCAAATATTTCATTATAATAGTATCCATGATATCTTATAGTTCGTAAACGGTGATAATTTTAAAATATTCATAAGTGCTATGAAGGATTGATTTTAAAACTTCAGAATTATAGATACTTCAATTCACCTGAGCTTTCTATGAATGGGATCCACTAAATAAAAAAAAGGAATCTGAAAGGAATATAGCACATTTCTAAACTGTTTTCAAAATATGGTTTTCACAAATCCCATCATAATTACATTGAGAAAAATTCCGTTCATAAACTGTAGTTGGAAAAGCTCGTCAGCTTTGAAATGAATCTGCTTTGAGTTAAACGCACTAACTAGAGAGAAAACATTTGAAAATGTGTCTTGAAAGATCAATAATATGAAGAAAATTCTATTCAATGCTCTTTCACATCCGAAATTCAAGCAATAATTTGGTAGGAACTTCTTAAATCTTCCTACTGCGATGTCAAAATAGGTTATTAGCCCTTCACTATAAATCCCAGATTAAGAGAAGTACTAATTAATTGATTATTAAATATGCAGTCGTCCTTCTGCTTATTTCGAACTATCAGGAAGGTTGGGGGGGGAAGGGATTTTGTTTTCCCTCTCCAAGCTTTAATCTGCAGTTGCAACACGGCAAGTGAAAAATAATTGAATACGCCCTTCGGTAAATCATTTGTGCGAGATGTGAGTTATTATTTGGAATGGGATGGCAACAGAGAATACACAAACTCTCTTTCCATGAATAAATGATATTCTTTCCTGTTTGCTCAATTAGCGGAAATCTTTTCGCAGACATTTCATTTGTCGTTATAATTCGTTTAGTGGCTTACTAATTGCGTGATACACTTTACGCGTACCGTGATTGCATAAATATCCTTACTTCTCAGCAACGTTTCGTTATACTAGGATTTAAAGATACGTAATTTTTTAAGTTATTTACCACTTAAATACAAGACTGCTTTCATTATTGTATAATATTGCATTCAATGAGTATCTGTTGGAATTTTGTTTCGTTTAGGGGCTTACTAATTGCGTGTTACACTTTACGCGTAGCGTGATTGCATAAATATCCTTACTTCTCGGCAACATTTTGTTACACTAGGATTTAAAGATCCGTAATTTTTTGCGTTATTTATCACTTAAATACAGGACTGCATCAATTATGCGTGTAATAATGACTTCAATGAGTATCTATTGGAATTTTAGGTTTATATTAAGGATGTTAGGCTTATTTTAAAACGATATGATGAATAATCTATATATATATATAAAACAGTTCCGTTACTGACTGACTGACAGATAACGCACAGAACAAACCTCTGGACCTAAAGGGCTGAAATTTTGCATGGCGATTCTTCTTATAGGGTAGGGGTGCACTAAAAAAGATTTTTGAAAAAATTTTCTTAGTTTTTCAAAATTAAAATTTTAAGCTGTTTTTGTAATATTTTTTTAAAGTTTGCATTTAAAATAATAATCTGAGGGTTACAAAATCTATATCACGAGAAAGATCATAAAAACTTCTTTAAAAGGAAATCTTTTTCGAATCTTTACCAGGAATTTTTTATTTTTGCTGAATTTTTAAAGATTACTTGTTATAATTTAATTCATTAAATGCTGATCACGAGATTTCTTTTCTTTTTGTGATACTTTAAATAAAATTTGAGACTAGCGGTTTGAAGGGTGGGGCTCCGGTTTAAAATGGCACCACAAGGGTCGGAGTCTGATTTAGCAAGTTGCCTTCCTCAATTTTGACCTTGCACCCCCCAGGGGTGACATCTGGGGGGGAGCTTAACTTCTCCCCCCTCTCCCTCAAAGAGGGACTTTCAGGTCTACGGATTCAATGTGCTCATATTCGGCCTAGACACGGATGTATTTAATGGCACTTGTCGGGATTCGATCCGAGCACCCTCAGCACCGTAAACCGACGCTCTACTACCAGGTTACCCCGGGCCATGTTTTAAAATAATTAGAATAAGCCTTTAAAACATGTAAAGAAATATTCTTTAAAGTAGCTTCTTCAAAATTTCAAGCATTTTGATCTTGTTATGATTTGTCTTGGGTCTTACAGAAAGTGCGATGCGTATTGAATATAATTTTGATATTACATATAAATAGAACTGGTTTTTGTTATTTAAAAAAAACATATAATTTCGTCAAAATTTTGAATCTATTCGTTTACTACGAACAAGAATGTAACAAAACTATTTATTGACTTAAGAAAGTGAATGGTAGTTCATCTTTCTTTGAAAATCCAGTATTTAGGACTTAAACCTTTAATTTAAAAACACTTCTCAGTAGTCTAAAAGTTTATTTTTAGTCTATCGTTTTTAAGGTAATTAATTTAGTCTATTTAAGAAATCTTTTTTTAAATTTATATTTTGATAAATGATTGTTATTTTCATAATAAATAGTAATACAGTTTCTTAAACTATTTGAGGTGTAAAATTTTCCAAACATAAAATTAAATATATTTACTTTGTTTCCTCCTAGATAAGAAATATTTCAGATATATTTTGTTAAAGTGCGTATTAATTTAAAAGGAGGTTTGGTTTCAATAAAATTTTCATAATTTTGCAAAAATTAAGAGTCTGCTGTATAGAGTTAAAAAATTAATCAAAGGCAAGGAAAAACCCAGTGGGTGCAAAAAAGGTAAGACTCTTTACTCGTATATCAATGAAAATAACTGATGTTGTTTATAGCGGTATTTGTGCTGAAATCCGACATAAAATAACGATTATTTCAAATATCCTTTTAATTTCATAAAGTTAAATTTTGAAAAGACAGTAATTTTTAATTTTTGCACATTTATCAATTTTGGAATTAGAGTATTTTATAAATACAAAAAAAAAATATTTAATTTTAAACACCGAAAGAAGCAATGAGATCTATCATTTTCCAGCAGACGAAAATATATCGCATTTACTGTAAAGTTTATGTACTGCTTGACTGCAACTTTAATCCCAATCAAAGTTTAACAACTGAAAAACTTCGCGAAACAAAGAAAAACCGTCGAACAATCTGTTTAAAAAATTCCTTAGTTTGCTCTGAACTTAACTCTGTTGGTTAGGAGGCTTGGTAGAAAGTTTTTCAGGATGATTATATGGAATAGACTTATTAGTTTATCTTTTATTTGTTTATTTATTTATTTGTCGACCATATTGTGGCAAGAAGAATACAAATTAGAGAAAAGAAAGTTCTTCGCAAATCCGTTTTAAACTTTTGAGAGCAGAACTTTTCTTTCTTAGACTTTTCTCACAAGAATTTAGAATTTAGACTGGTATCTTTCAGTAATAATTTTGTAAGTATTTCAATACAAGTCTCCGGTTTTTAAATATATTTTTATTTGGGAATTGAAATGATTTGCATAAAAATTAAATGTTGTGCATTAAAAATTAAATGTGGAAGGAATAACCAGTGGCGTTGACTACCAGTTTGTATTAGCTACAAAAGTAAATAAATAATCCAACAGAGATAGATAAAAATAATACGAATATAGACAAGAAACAAACAGAAATCAAGCACTCTGGGCATCCACGCACCAATGGCAAGATTCTGTATAAGTGCCGGAACTGAACCATAAAACAACAGAGGTAACCGACAGGTCTCGTCATCAGGGAGCCTAACCATATCGGTTACCTCAAGGGGAACTTTCTGAATAGGATGCAGGTAATTCCAAAAGACATCCCAAGGCCCCGAGTCCCCCATTCTATTGAAAATGTTTTCTTTGCAGGATATGTTTTATGTTAAAGTGATTTAGCAGTCTATGCTTGATTTTTAATTTTTGTTTATTTCTATTGTTTATATTTTACTACAAAAGTAAAGTAATTTCTTATTTAGTCATTGCCTTTCTCATTTATGTATTAACTATATTAAGGTAGCGTGTTCTTAAATAACATAATATACTAATTAATTGTAATCAAGAAATGATGTTATTAATCTGATTATTTCGTCTCGATGTGGACCTGTGTTGGATTTTTATAGTTTATATCATGTTTGATGATATAAACAAATGTGATATAAATTTCTACAGAGAGATGCAAATCTTGATATCACTGTTTCTGGGCACAAAAGCACATATTTCTATATACAATAAAGTACAATTGTTCGCTGCTTAAGCAGGGCTACCCTCTATTCATAGATTACAAAGAATCTGAGACGTATTTGGCATTAAGGTAAATGATATCGTATAATTAAAATTTTCAATTTATTCCAGCTACTGATTATTCCAGAAATGAAGAATTCATTATTTCTCACTATTTTGACAAGTAACTTACCTGGTTTAAAGAAAGTAGTTTTTATAGCATTTTTGGCTGATTTTATACTTTCAATAATATCCTTAAGGTTTCTGTGTACTAACCCTATTGGATTCGTTCACCTCAATGTTAAGCTATGGGGAAAATGTGTCCAAGGATTGCCGAATTGGATTTAAAGATTTTTCTAAAAAAATTGTACTCCGTAAAAGAGAAAGAAATTTTACTCATTGGGGCATTTTTTGTTTTTTGAAATGAAAATAAAAGTTTAAAATTTAAATTATTCAGTGAAAAAAATCTGGTATAGTGTGTTTTAAATGCTCATAAATTCCTTTGGTGGACGAAATTTGGGAAATGAATCCTGTTGCAAGGTGCAAAAAAGTTCAGGCTAACTGAAAATACCATTTTTATTGGATTTTCGCCATTTATGTATCTGTAAATAGTAGACAAATTTTCTCCACAGGCTAACATTGAGATGAGTGAATCCAATAGGGTTAGTACACAGCAGCCTTAATATTTTACTTTCTCCTTCACGGCTTAGAGCGACATTAGAGTGCAGGGCGTAATGTTGTAATTTTTAGCGGCTGGAGAGGCCCCGTAGAAAACTGCGTGTCGAGAAAATGATTATAAGCTGTCAAGGCCTTCAAAATTTCCAAATATAACTAATTTCGATGGATAATCCCTTAAATTCTTCTAACAAATTCAGCTCTTGTGGTCTCCTGTTGAAAATTTTCGCTCGAATAAATTTTCAATTTTCAAATAGCATGCATTATTTTAGAAATATATCCCCTAATAAGATGTCAAATTCTCGTCCCTTGTTCTTCGATTTGATTTAGTTTGACATAAATTGAAAATCAGCCAGAGCATCTATTTTTTACACCTCTGATAGAAAAAGAAATTGTATTTTACTATAGAGGCTTTCATTTGAGATCGATAAAATTTTATCTGTTTGGACGACGAGTGAATTAAGCGTTTAAGAAATCAAATTTTAGGCCACATTCGATTATCTCTAGGTAATAACAAACTGGTTCAGCAAAATAATTTCTTTAATTTTTCACTACTTGTTATTCAAAGAAATTAAATGTTATTAAATTCAAAGAAATTAATGTTATTAAAGAATAGAGAGAGAAATATGATGAGTGCATTATTTTCCCAATCTTTGTGACTGCTGGTGAAAGTAATTAATTCTGGCCCAAGGTAGTTTGTTCATAACAATTTATAAAGTTCATTGAAAAGCTTCCCCTGAAAACTTTCTTTTTACTAGGTTTCGAAAATTGCAAACGCGGCCTTTCACATTAAACAAAGAGTTTAAAATTGTTAAAGTATCGTACTTTTCGGACCACAAGACGCACCTTTTTATATAAAAAATCGAGTTAAAATTGGAGTGCGTCTTATGGTCCAAAGGTAACATTGAAATGAAATGAATACGATATTATATATATTTATTATGTATAAAATATATATTTTATTTACATTATTTATAATATTTTTTATATATATATATATGTATATATATATATATATATATATATATATATATATATATATATATATATATATATATATATATATATATATATATATATATATATATATATATATATATATATATATAAATTATTTATTTATTTATTTTTATCTTTATTACGCAAGAAATTGAAAATATCTGTATATACCTAATAAAATATTCTTTTCTAAACATCCTCCTATAAATTTAAGGTGAGTCTTATCGTCCGGTGTGTCTTATGGTCTGAAAAATGCTGTAATACTTAGGGTTATTGTTAAAGTAATCCTAAGAAAATGCCGTATTAACGCGTTAATATTTTATATATTTTGTACTTTATTAGGATTACGCGTAATCTTAATAAAGTTCAAAATATATAACGTAGCAGAAATTTGTCTTCTAGAATTGTGTAATCCAATAGTGTACCCAACACAAAAAGTATCAAACCAGCAGATGCGAATTTTTGAATGGGACTGAAAATTGTACGCTAGAGAATGGTGAACGACTTCCATTCTTGTTGGGACGTTTCTGCTAGTGCGCGGTCAGTGAATCCTAGAATGTTCAGCACACTTGTCTTCTCCTCCAGGCCATTTTACCAACTGAACTATCCGGACTTTTAATATTTCCAATGCCATTCTCCACGTATTCGTTAAAAAAAGGTGCTCGTCCAAGAGTGACTAAGGAAGGTTAGTAAAGAGAAAATTCCGAAAATTCACGGTTTGAAAACAATCAACATAGTCAAAATAAATAAATAAATAAATCAGATGAAGAAAATTTACATGCTAATATTTTGCAATGTTGGGTTAATAATGAATGAGAGAACGGCATTAAAAAAATTAGAGGTCTTTGCATCGCCAGGGTAGTTAAGCTCGGAAATTTGGATTCGGGCCATCTCGGGTCAATGTCTTTTAGTTCAGTTCGCACCCCTGGAAATTACAGCTACTTAAGCAAAAAAAAATTTTTCCAGATAATGTAATGATTTTACATAGTGATTTTTGAGAAGTTAATTGATGAGTCATTTCCTAATATTTAGAATTCTAAAATATTACTATATACTACCAGGGCATTTTTGAGAGGATTTTCGAGGACTACTTCTACTTTATTTTGAGGCAAAATAATTTCTCGATTATTTAGATCATCAACCTCGTATATTCAAAAAAATACTCAGACATGTACTCAGATTGATGACATGTAGTACTTATTCGGAGTTGTGAAAATATATGCTCAATTTCATGCATTTTTAATCTAATTACTTAAAATTCATACAGTTTACGTACAATAACATAAAATTTGTCTTAACATTTGCATAATACAGAGGCTGTTCACACATTTTTTTTACGATGTATATTGTATTCACAAAACTAAATTACATAAAATTCTTGTGTTTTAAATGTTCGATTTGACATCCCTTATTCTGAACTATCTTTCGACACCGCAATTTCCAGAATAATAATGCCTTTTGAAGTGTCAGAAGAGGTGTTCTATCCCATTCCTCCTGAACAGCTTTCCAGAGTCCTGTAAGGGTTTTGGGACGACGTTTGGATAATGCAGATTTTAAAAGTCCGAAAGCACAAAAATCCATAGGTGATACATCGGGAGATTTAGTAGGGATATCAGTGAAGGGTATGGCCTTGATACCAGTTTTTTGTTCCATTTCTTTTAGGAAATTTACAGTGGATTTTGATGTGTGACTGCTAGCTTTGTTCTGATGGAGTCTCACGGATTGATGGCACTGTGGGTAAAGCGATGGTATTTCATTCAGAAAAATTGGCGATAAAATATGTTCCTGATAGTATTTGAAGTTAATCTTGACATTTTTTTCCACACTCTTTATTTTTAACTTGCCATTATAAGAAAAACCATCAACAATCATGAATCCCTTAGAAAAACTTTCTTTCGATTCTTTGAACCATGTACTGAAATTTTTTTCTCCCCTTTTATGATAATAAATGGCTCTTTTTTTGGTTGCAATCATTTAAATACACCCATGATTCATCTATTGTGACAATTGTTTTCCATTTTTCTTTGGATAAGTGTTTCTCATATAGAATTCTGCAGCGTGTCCTGCGTTCAGCGATATGATTTGGAAAAAGACGATGCACATTGCGTTTTTTCGCTTTCTGAAGATTTAAATCAACGTTTATCATTTTGTGTACAGTGGACACCGAGCATTTTAATGATTTTACAACTCTCCTTTGACTAGGGGGATTTTCTTTTAACATTAAACAACGTACCTTTGCAATAGTCGAAGATGTCCGTTTTTTCTTTGGATACTTGTTTGGAATTTTTGTCGCACTTGAGGCTCCAATTTGATGTTTTTTTCCTTTCTTGTTGACGATGTTACCTATCGACGCTTTAGATATCACAAAACCATGACTCTCTCATCGTTTTTGGATAACGGAGTATGCATATTTCTCTTCGGAAAGAGCATAAATGTAGCCTTCGAACCACTGGTTTGTTAAAAACGCCATTTTGAGTAAAAACAAAACTTTCAAGCCTCAGACGATAATTTTGACTTTTAAAAAGATAGTATAATTGCAATTATTTCTTTTGCAGCAAACGATTTTTTATTACCGCTTACCAAAATCGTCTAAAAAATGTGCGAACAGCCTCTGTACAATGGCATACGACTGAAAGCTTGCAAAACCAAATATTAAGAATTTAGCTACTACATTAGAAAAAAATTGCCAAAGTAAAAATTCAATAAAATGAGTAAAATATTGGCAATCCTCAAAATACAATAACTCACAAAAAATGACTACAGTGATATATTGTAAGTTAGATAATGATAGTAATAAACATGCTGTAGGAATTGAGCTATACTGGGGGTAATAAAATTCTCCTATCTGAGAATTTATACCAGTTAAAGTATCGTTGAACAGAAATATCAATTAAAACCGATTATCATTTGTAAATAGCCCTAAGTAAAGAATTATTAGGATCTTTATAAAATTCGCTTCTGTACAAAGAGAATATTTGATGTAACTATCGATATAAGTACTAAGAATAACTAACAAATTTAAACATGGAATCTTTTATAGGAGTAAAATCTACAGGAAGATTTCGTGATTATCTTTATATATATATATATATATATATATATATATATATATATATATATATATATATATATATATATATATATATATACTTCTTCTGTCCGTGTGTACGTCACTGAACTCCTCCTAAATGGCTGGACTGATTTTAATGAAATTTTGTGTGTGCGATTAAGTTGATTCGAGAATGATTTAGATTCCCAATTTGATCCAATAGAAAATGTTTTTTTAATTAATTTACTTATTTATATGTTATTGTTGATCTTTGGTTAGTTTAGGTACACAATTGGATCCGGTAGACAGCGCTGTAATCGCGTTTCAGAAATTTTCTTATTTTCATGAATTTTAATGCTGTATACACGTGAATTGAATAACAATTAACTTAACCTAGAAATTTAAATTGTCAATTCTCATTTGATTCTATGCAACTTATGGAGTATTGAACAGCTCATCGATTAGTCATACTAATAGCCATATTAATGAAATTTCGTCCACATTCTTGCTAATTTTAAGATAGATCGAGTTGTGATAACTGTACGCATGGTGATGTAAGGTTTTTAAAAATAATTTTTTTTACATATTTTTTCATCAAAATGGTCCAAACAATTTACAGTTTATTAAAATAATTTTATGATTTTTGAATTTATAACGTTTGAACAGCCCAACGTCTGTCGGGTCTGCTAGTATTTTATATAAATCTCAATGACATATAAAATAAATAAATTGTAACATCGCCTTCGTAACATGTAATCGAAAAGGTAAAAAAAAAATCCGTTATTTATCTAGCATTTTATTTAGGGGTACGTAAATTTCGCAAAAAAATTACAATATATAAAATTTCGCATTTATTCGGAATATACCGGGTGATCCAAAAGTCAGGACGAACTTTGAAAATGAATAATTCGAGAACGAATAAAGAAAAAAAGATGCGGTTTGCACCAAACGGATGGAAAAGAAGCCGGGTTTTGTGTGGCAACGAAAAAAAAATTAGTTCTGTTGGCGACCAACAGATGGCGCTGTCGGATTTCTGATATAGGATTATGCAAAGCAACAAACGACATAAAAAGGAGCAACTGCAGCAGGTAATGGTAGTCGAAGCTTATATGCATCGAAATGCTGTCCATAGTTGAGAAAGCCCTCTTAGTTAAACTGTATTATAAGAAATCGGAAATTGCCATTGCGGCATTGTGAGCATATCGCTACATGAAGGGTATGCGAGATAGCAAAGGACCAATAACGTCTTCTGCATGGAACAAAATGATGAAGAAATTTGAAGCTACAGGTTCTTTGGCGTCACGTCCAAGAAGTGGACGCTCCTCAGCAGGCGCTGCTGTTGCCACGACAGTAGAGCAGACGGTGCAATCCATGTCGGCGGTTTCTGCACATGGGGAGTGCAGTGCTCGAGAAGTTTCGAGGCAGACAGGAGTGTTGTACGTAAGTGTCTGGAGAGCACAGGGAGATAACCCTGAAACGGTATCCCTACAAGTTGAAACATAACCAAGAACTGAAACCTCTTGACTCCGACTCTTGCCAAGATTTTGCGAATTTGGTATTCAATAAGATGGAACAGCAGCACGACTGGCTTCACACTGTGCTTTGGACAGATGAAGCGCATTTCACACTCTCTGGCGCTGTTAACACCCACCATTGTCGAGTGTGGACCACAGAAAATTCACATGCATTTGTTGAGGTACCCTTGCAGTAAATCAGCAGTAAAGCCACAACAGCCTAAAGTGACAGTCTGGTGTGGCTTTAATGCTGATTTCATAATTGGTCCATTTTTTTCGAGGAAGTCACAAAGAAGGGTTTCAAAACAGTTTCTGTCACTGGTCAGCGATATGCAGCACTGTTACAGAACAACATTATTCCTGAACTACAAGCGCGACAGGCACTCCAAACAGTCACCTGTATGCAAGATGGAGCACCACCTCATATTGCTCTGCATGTGCAACGCCTGCTACGCTCAACATTTGGGGAGGATCGCATTATCAGTCGATGCTTTAATCACTCATGGCCTCCAAGATCTCCCGATCTGACACCCTGTGACTTTTGGCTGTGGGGATTCTTGAAGTCAAAAGTGTACCACGACCAACCGGCATCACTAGCAGCACTGAAAGATGCCATCCGCCAAAATGTGTCTGCCATAACGCAAGAAATGTTACTCAATGCTGTGAACGGTGTGGTGACTCGTCTCACAGCGGTACTTCTGAATGATGGACAGCACATTGAACATTTACTGTAATTAACTGTAATTAAGCTGACTTGTAACTTGTAAACATTTTTTCATTTGTAAATCATCTTTTGGTGACATAAAACTATAGCGCCATCTGTTGGTCGACAACAGAACTATTTTTTTTTCGTTGCCACTCAAAACCCGGCTTCTTTTCCATCCGTTTGGTGCAAACCGCATCTTTTTTTCTTTATTCGTTTTCGAATTATTCATTTTTAAAGTTCGTCCTGACTTTTGGATATATATATATATATACAGTCGAACCTCCATATATCGAACTTCCCCATATCGAAATTTTCTATATATCGAACTCTTAGCAAATCTCCATGTTCATTACATAGAAAAACTGTTTCTATATATCGAAAAAATCTCTATATATCGAAATTTTTTTTCACGACTGTTGTGAAGGATCCACAATTTGGACATTTTGAACTCCTTCCAACGTTATAGCCATTTTGTTCTTCCAACACGATTACGGGGCATAAAACGGCCATATTGGAACTGCACCAATTTTCCAAGAAACATCACCCCTCCTGAATTCCTCAGGACGCGGGAAAGAAATTCCAGGAAATTCAACGGACTTCCAATTTTCTTGGAAATAAGCGTACCACGTGGGTCAACCATGGGAATGTCAGAGCATCCTGCCCTCGAATAAAAAACTCGAAGAGGCAATAAATTTACGTGAATAACTAACCTGGGGAGGGGTTATAATGAAGAATGTAGGAGACCCGAGTGTGGGAGAAAACGACGTTCGGAGAGAGAGCGAGGGAGCGATTGGAGGTAGCGAGCTGCAAGAGAGCCTGGGAAGGAAAGACGCCCCCGTAAAATGGCGAGATACCCGTCTTCAACCGCCAGCACCGAATCCTGTTGCTTCCGCCAGTGAAGAGCCACATGAATTTCTACCCGATGCCTAAATCCTCCTCCTGTAGAAGTACCTCAACGAAGCCATGCTCTGCTGTTTTCATCAAATCTCCCCAGGTTGGTCATAAATTCCCCCTCTAAATAGTGCTCATGCCTTCTGAGAGATTACGAGACTTTTATTTCACTCGACCCATAATGGTTATGCCGCAGGAAGCGGATGAAGTATGCCCTAATTCGGTTAAAAATATGTATAGCCAAGATCTTAAATATAATATGTAAAACCGACCTTTTCTTGTAAAATATTGTATAATAAATGTTGTTATTTTTATTTATAAACGCATAGTTACCTTTGGAGTTCACCTCCCTAAATTTACACAACGCAAAGGGGTATCTCTGGTACCCCTCTTAACATATATTTTGATTGATTGTTGTGAAGGATCCACAATTTGGACATTTTGAACTCCTTCCAACGTTATAGCCATTTTGTTCTTCCAACACGATTACGGGGCATAAAACGGCCATCCTGGTCACTGCACCAATATATGTTAAGTACTTTTCGGTTTTCACCGAAAAGTAGTAAAAAAGCAATTTTTGCATTTATTCGCTCATATCGGCAAATTTCGCATTTATTCGCGTCTATTTCGTAAATATGAAATTACGTATTCCTAATTTTATTCAATAATTTTTACTGGCCTTTAAAACGGTTTTTCCTGCAATAGGACCCCTATGAGAAGAAAAACAAATTTCTGTTAACATGAAATGCAACATGGCATTAAGATGATTCTGTACTTTCGTCAACTAAACGAAAAATGTACGTTACTAATCTGAAAAGAAAGAACATCGAAATATGATTTTTCCCCTATCATATAGCAAAACAATATACCATGCTAGGATATTCTCAGATGTTTGCTAAACTTCATTGAATTTTTATTTGCTATTCAGTAACGTTTACAACAACGTATTGAGAGACCGGGGAGGGTGTATGTAAAGCAATTCATAATTTTTTTAATTGTTACAACACTCTCACTTTCTTTCTTCCGACAAAGTTTGGGGAGTTATCTTGAAATCGTTGCTAAGCTATCATTAAATATAAAATGTCATTGGAAACACATAAAAATAGTTTGTTTGCAAAGTCTGGCTAACAGTTCAAGAGTGTTTACTAGGAATCGTATTTTTCCCATACATAAAATGGAAAATGTCTACAATTTTTTCCTGTAACTTAACCCCTTAAGCAAAATAATTCAGCTTTTTAAAAAACGAAAAACAAACAAACATACAAACAAACGAAAAAAAACAAACTAGCATGAGTATCGTGTGTCTGAATCTCATTATATTAAAGTTTTAGACCGGTCTTCAAGTTCCATTCTGAGAGAAAAATTTCGGGCCACCTCTCGATTGCATCAAACAAGAAACTAAAGCACACATAAAATTAAAAGCAAGGTCCATCTTTAGATTTAATTATACAAATATACCTATCCCGATTGCAATCCTTATTTACAAGCTTTCGCATTCCCTCGTGCTGATAAGAGTGTATCTCTGTTTAGGGTTAATTAAAATAGTTTACAAAAGGGAGCGGATTGCATGGACACGCACTTGTAGTAGCGAGCTTTGGAAGTAATTTTGGGGAAATTTAATCAATGTGTTTAAGCATCTTTAAAAATTTCCCCAACTAAGATAGCCTCTGAGAGAATTCGTCGACATTGTGTGTACTACCAACAAACTGTTAATCGAGCAGCACAGCAAAATAATCTCTGCCGGCCCCCAAAAGGGCTGCCTCCCAGCGAGAGAGAGAGAGAGCACAGCCTCCTCCCTCCCCTCCAAGTATACATACATCCTACTGCGAACCCGTTTATTCTTTCTGTGCTGGCGAGGTTGACATGTCCCCCCCGTAATCCTATTGCATTAAGTGGGGCGAAATCAGGGAATTCGGCGGCCAATCCGATTATGGCAATTTACTGAGCGTTTTCCCACTGATATGATTTGTATTGTGAAGTCGAGTTAATGAGCCCACGGATTGCGCCAAATCCTCTGGCGCCCGGACGTCAGCTTAGAATCGCGGCCGTCAGAGGGCCTAATTAACGAGACGCTGCTCTTTCCCCGGCGAAGCGCCATTCCGCGACGGCAGAACGATAAATGAATGAATCAATGGATGGGACGAAATAGTAATAATAATAACAAAAAAAAAAGAGGCATAATTCCCAACTCATAATAAACGTCAAAAAATAATAATGATGCTTCGCACGGCAATTATTGGAAGCCCCGAGCAGTGAATTTGCGTACAAAAATGGCTGCCTTGGATTAAGTTTTAAAGTTTTTTCCCTCTCCTATTTTTTTTTTTTCACATTAGAATATCTGCTACGAAAGTTAACATTGTTAGGAATATTTAAACGAGGCAAGTGAACTTAATAATAATAATAATTATTTTTTTTAGCAGACACCAAGCACAGTATGTGACACGCAAAAATGTTTCAGTGTTAATCCGGGGAATCTGTTTCAATCGAAGCATTCTTAATTACCTTCAGTCCTTCAAGTACATAATACTTGAAGTAATTAATTTAAAATGAGTTATTTTTCACCAATAATTTGGAAAAAGAAATTCTGAAGACAAAACGTTTTTAATGAGATGGGTTTTTAAAATGCCTACTAATTTCGAAACTATAATTAAGCGAAACTGCTTTGAAAAAAATTTAAGAAAATGCTTCTATAAACTACATACCAGAGAATCTTGGTTTTAAATAAATATTTAGTAGACTTGTCAGATATCAATTAAAAGATAGCTTATTGCTTGCTATTTAATTTTTTGAGGTAGTTAGTCCCTCTTTGTTCATGGGCCTTACAGGAAAATATCTTTAATATTCAATCTCGTGACGTTCACTTTATATTATTGAGTCCATAACGTAAAATTAGACAGTAAATTTACGGTTATCTGTCCTCTAGGGAAACAGCAGTATCGTATACCTGGAACGCACAGCTTCTTAATATCCAGAACAAAGATTAAGGTGGGGGGGGGGAGCAACCACTTTCGAAGTAATTAATAGTTCTTCATCAGGCTGATTGTCTCTATGGACAAGCTCCACCAAACGCTCCTCTGCCTGATGGAGAACTATTAATTAGTTTGAAACTAGTTACTCTTCCTACTCTTTAATGTGGGTTCTATGAAGCTGTGCTTTCCCGTTGCGCGTTTCACTCCAAACAGACGTAACAACAGTATATAAATCTGGAAATGCTGTTAAAACACTCGGATATCACTCAGTCATGATTGTATTAGAAAGCAGTTTTCCCTTTTTTCCTGGAACAGTGCGCAAGTCAAATAAAATTTGAGAAAATCGGAACACTAGTTAACTTACTAAACATTGACAACGGTATAAGGTCATCTTTTTTTACTGACATATTGAGACTCAAAAGAAAAACAAATTAATCTAATTTGCCTTGAATTTCTAGTTTATTTTCATCTCGTGAAATTGCAAGATTCTGAAATCTATGAATGTAAAATAATACCCTCTTTTTTTAAACGCTTAAAATTCTACTTTTGAGACATTTTCGTCTCTGAAGAGGCGGGAATTCTTGACTTAACGAGTCGCTTACACCAAGCCGATAGAACATTTCCCACGTCGCCGGGATCGCTTAATTGGTAGAATAGCAACTCGAAATAGGAGACTTGAACCGGGTTCGAATTCAGTTCAGGAAAAGTCATCTATGTGACCTCTGACTGTTGGAAAGAACGGTAACGGACTGTCAAATATTTTTAAAAATTGGGGCTTGTTATAAAAAAGTAAAGAAACTAAATAAGCAAAGTCGAGCATGAAAAAGAAATAAAAGACATATTTGAGGTAAAAAATTAAGGCTTGTTGTTTAAATATTCAAGGAATAAAATGCATACAGCCCAGTGTCAAAAAGAAAAAAAATAAATGTTTGAACAATAAAATTAAGGTTGTTGTTTAAATATTAAAGGAACAACATACGTGCAGCCCAACATGAAAAATAAAAAGAGATATGTTTGAGGGGCAAAATTTAGGAAAAAAAGAACTCTCTCATCTCCGAGACAGTTTAATTAGCATAAAACTGGCATTAAAGAAAATCAGAAAAATGAAGTGATATGATTTCAGAAATGGCAGCTAGCATTGAGTGGGGATAACTGTTTTGGTAATTGTTTTAAACAATCTCCTAAAGCAACAACTATTGCTGATAACTCTTATTAGATAATTGTCTGAAATAGTTTTACCATTTTAATTAGATCGGACTTTCTCGTCTAAGTGCCCGAGATGAAAACATTCGGCTGATTTTTTTTTGTCTGAGACCAGCTTTTTATAGCCTGGCTGTCTCTCTGCTGTTAACACGGGCATATTCCCTCTGCACTCGCATTTCTCAATCCTTAGGTAGTCCGGTCGCTTGTTGCGCCACGCTGACTAAAGAGTCCGGCTTGACTCTACTGTGGTTCATGATCCCGTTAGAGGTACGTACGAGATTTTAAATAAGAAATTTTTTCAAGCTGAAAGATGAAAATAAAGATAACTGATTAGAAACAAAAGGCAGTCATATAGTAGAGATGTCCACACACCTGCGGACACCTGATAATAGTTCAGACTACTGTGGAGACTTGACTATTGCCAAACAGAAGTCAGGAAGGCCAACGGCCCACAATATCTTAACCACATTTTCAAATAATTAATTTTACAGGTGGGATTTTTTCTTTTGTAACTGGTAATTTTGTTTTGTGCAAGTTTACCGAATGGTTAGCAAGCTGAACAGGAAGAGTTGCTATCTTCAAAATAGTTTTCAATAAAAGTCTTAATTTCTGCAAAAGCAATTAAACTCTGTGAAACAAAACTTACATAGAAAAAAATGTGGATATGATAAAAATTTTCGTGTTGGCTCGGTTTCCTATCATCTTTGTTTTAACTGTCCAACCAAGATCCTCTGGGCTTTGAAACCAGAGGGAAAAGTCTCGTCATTTAAAACTGGTTCAAGGACCCATTTAATTGCCACCCAGAAAAATTAAATTAAAAATTTAACTGCCTCCCATAAAAATTCAATTAAAATATCTGAACAAAATAAATTTGCAAAGCAGTTCTGAAAACTCTCTCGGTGAAGTGAGGAAAACTCATATTTAAAATTAAATAATTCACAAATTCTTGGTAATTATGCACAACTATGATCTAAAAAGTGAAGAAATACGTATAGGCAGCTTTACAAATTTCTAACTAAAAAGCATAAAGTCCTAAGGAAATAAACTTTAGCTGTATCAGAAGATTCACCTTATTTCTTCCCTACTTGTGAACTGGTTTAGCGTCTGCGAGTGACTTGTAAAATAGAACGGGGGGTGGGGTCACTGGCAAGTTGTCCTTAAAGGTTTTTCCCTTCAACTTATTTACTTAATTTCAAGATTCAAAAGTAAAAATGTTTCAGTTAGAGAACGGAATACGTATTTTTTGCGATGTATCTTTTATTATAAAAATATTATAAAATCATGTTATTGATCGATTGATATTGATTTCAATGACAGCATAAATTTTACATAATCAGAGATACGAAACAATTACAGTTCATCCATATTATCGCTTTCAGATTCATCGCAGGAAAACGATGGATTAAACAGAGTCCTTCTCTCCTTCTCGATCTTCATCTGACGCTGAAGAATCCTTACACGCATTCTCCTTCTCATCGAAACAACTGTTTAATTAAAGATAAAAAGAACTTTTTATATACCGGCTATATATATATAAAACGCGTAGGTATGCGGCACAAAAATCCATGATATTTCTACACTCCGAATGGCAACGGCTGCAACTACCAGATGTAAACATTAGCGGCCGTCCGCAATTTGCAACCGCGTGTCAACATGGATTTACGCGCTGAAATCAGGAATGCTCGAAAGCGAGCTGCATGATCAAAAGAAAATTAAGAACAGTCTCAAGAAAGAAAGCGACGAAGAAATAATTCATTAAGAGAGAGGCGTGAAAGAGAGAGGCGTGAAAGAGAGAGCATAAATGATCGCGACGTTAGGCTTAACCGTTGCCGGCATAACAACCGATAGCCAGTAATAGTTAATTTTCTACACTTTTTTCAGCACTTACTGAATTTTTACTCCATTTTATAAGGGTAGAAATTTTCCCAACAGTTTGTTATTTGATATGATTAAGTGTAGATATCTGAATTGTGAACAATAGTACATACAGTGATGTAATCCATGGTATATTTTAGTATTTGCTGAATTTTTACTCCATTTTTTAAGTGAAAAATTTTCCCCCAGCAATTTCTTATTTGATATAATGATAAAGTGTAAATATCTTAATTCTGAAAAATAGTACATACAGAGAGGGATGTAATTTATAAAATCATTGGTGTTGGGTTTCTCAGTCTTACGTAATGGAAATTAACATTTTTTAATCACGTTATTTTAGAATCAGCCTTTTAGAGAATGCCCCTTAACAACGTATATTTATGATGACAGTTAATGGTAACATACCTTATATATATTACTTTCAGTTGAATTGTTTTGCAAACGAAAATATAAAAGTAAAAGCGACCATGCTGGTCGTGCAGCGGCTAATGTTTTTAAATTTTCTGTTGAATCATATAAACTTGACAATTCTATGTATTAATAAATACTTTTTTAAAATTTTTTGAGGAATTATCCCATCAACTTGAAAGAAAATGAAGTTAATTGGAAGTTAACTTGCGTTTAACTTTTCTTTCCCGTCCCGACCTCTAGATGGCTGCACCAGTCTACAAAACAAAATTAACTGAAAATGAATTCAAATCTGATTAAAGATGGCTAAAAGTATAAAAATAATGCATTGTCATCGTGTTCTGAGCTATTCTAAAAGTTTTAAATGTCTAGCTAGTTGGGAAGCTAGTTAAAAATTGATTGCAAGATTTGTACTGGACAAACACACACACAAACAAGAAAGCGAGTTAATAAAAACATAGTAAAAATGCTTAACATGTATTAAAAAGGTAAAAAGTTTTGAAAAAAATTATACAAAAGTTAGAAGCTTTAAAATAACTTTAAAAAATGCATAAAATACCAAATAAACGTGGAATGCTCAGGAAAATTTTAAATTTCTCTATGATTAAAAATGCACAAAAAAATCTCACAATAAGTTAATTTTTAGTGATTTTATGCAAATGTCTAAGAAACATCCTCGTTGAATAATAGCATAATGATTTGTTCTGTGAAAATGCATGGCATTTTTCTGTTGAGGGCTTAGCTTTTGAATTAACCGGCGAGTTCTTGAAGACACAATATGAGCGGGCAAAGTTGTTTTGTTTGCATCCCAACGATGAATGTTCACAAAACATCTATTTATGAACCCATAAATTAGGGGTCTTCAACCTATCAGGACCAAAGCTCACAGCAATAAAATCGCAATTTCACTCAATCCTCAAATCACTCGAAAGAATACCGAAAAACACGTTGCAATGCTATATGCTTTGTACTTCATGGAATAGAAAAAAAGAATTTCGAAAACGTAAAATACTGTTACAAGTAAAACTATTGTCAATTAGTACCACTGCTGAAATAAAGCCCATCATTGCAATCTTATTTGACTAAAGTGACAAAAGCATGTATAAATAGCGATTGCGAAGTCCAATATGTTTTTCTGCCAAATATGTGTTTCTGTTTTTAATTTTTCATTATTAAAAAAAAAACACTACATATTTGGCATCAGATCTAGTCTGGGTATGGTTTTTACCATTATTGCTCTTAGAAATATGAACAAAAGCATGAAGCAATACGCGGTTTAGAGACACGTTATAGTTAATCTTGTTGCAGGTAAGGATTTGTAAAACGTTGGTATCCCACACCAATGTAAACTTTTTGTTATAGGTGTACACTATGCAGTTTGGGTCCTCAATTATGACGACGTTTTTAAAAAGTCTCATCATATAAAACTGGTTCAAGGACCGATTTAATTCGCCCCCCAGAAAAAATCAATTAAAAATTTAACTGCCTCCCATAAAAATTCGATTAAAATATCTGAACAAGATAAATTTGCAAAGCGGTTGCATGACGTTTTTTAAGAATTAGGGCCTATTCACACAGCAGTCCGTTAGCGTAAGCGTTAAATTTTAACCAATCATACAGCTGAGCGCTATGACATCATCCGTTGACTCACGTCCCATCATCTGTGAACAATCCGTTGACCTTTTACGCTTACGCTAATGTGACTGCTATGTGAACAGGCCTTATCAGTGAAACTAAAAAAGTCTAACTTATTTTGGGTTGTCTTATATACTAATAAAGAGACAAGTGGATGTCGAGAGATCACGTGACCGTAACTCATCCGGGCGGGCACCGATCCTCGAAAAAAAATGGCTGACAAATATACAGGAAACGGTGTAATTTTTTTTCTTATGAAAGTACATAAATGTTACATATTTGGAAAGAGCTTCGAAAACTGATAATTTTTTCTGCATACACTTATTCTGTTAATTCAATAGTTTTAGAGATATTTTCATTCTAAAATCACTCACTGCTGAGAAACCAAATCATTTGGTGCAGTGGTGCTGCCATCTGTCGGCAGCGACGGGAATGAAAATTGAAAGGAATTTATTCACTTGAATTTAATACATTTGTAGGCTTTTTATTTCTTTTGTGGGGCCCGAAGTACATAAATATGTTACACGGATGGCTTGAGCGTAGCTAGGCGAAGCCCGGCTAGTGAGAAATAATCATCCCAAACAGCAAATCCGAAGGAGCCGACCAATATTTACTTATCTTATGTAAATCTTGCTATTGTTAGCAACCGTTATCCGTGTGGTCATACAAAATAAATGAACAACGAAAACGATTGACTACGGAATATGACTTGAGAATGAGTATGGCAAATATTTAACTGCCCAATATCATGGTAAAAAATACACCATCCCCTGGACAATCGAAATAAAAAACTCCCTTAACACTTCACGGCGATATTCTAGAATGCGAAGTTCAGTAGGTAAAACATGATTCAAGAACTGCAACCTACGATCCTAGCTTCCGAAAACAGCAAGTATAAACCGTCACATCGGAAGATGATAGTGAGAAGGAAGGAAAACTTTATATTAGACATTTTAAACAATATAGCTTTTTACATTAACGAACATATTGTAGCGTACTGGAAATAGGGTCTTATTTTTTCCCGAGACCCCACAAGGGCTTGAAACACAGCTGCGTGTTTTTCAAGGAATGTGTTGTTCGGTTCCACCAGTTCTGAACACGTGGGGGGATTAAAAACCGTTTAACCTTACAGATGCAGCCACTAAAGCTGTCATCTTGACGTTCTGCAATGTAGTAAAGTTCGGCGTCTAAGAAGAGCTGTCAGCCGATAAGCTGCCGGCCCCTCCACCCCTTCTGAAAATCCAGACATTGGGGAGAGACGCTTGAGAACGCGGGCGGGGCGGATGTGTGTTTAGGCTCCGTACGTTGTGAATCTGCACGGGTTTTTTAAATTGAATATGTTGCACTGTTTTAAATGTTAATTATTTTTGTTAATAAATTGTTAAGTTTTGTTTTAAAAAATTTGGCCTTCGTTTGTTAACTAGAACTTTGTCTTTCTTCAATAGTTGTGAAATTTCTTCAAAATGCCTCAGAGAGAATCGCCTTACCTACGTACAGTGACGCCACAATATTGTTAAACTGAATCAGGATTTCATTTGGATCCCTGGCCGATATGAATCCTTCTAGAGAAATACAAGGCTGAGATTGCTTTCCCGTTTGTGCATGAACAAGTATAAGAAATAATTTACTGTTTACTAAAGTGGAATATTCTCTACAATAACAGACATCCCAAAAAGTCAGAATAGTTTCTTTTTGTTACCCGAGGGTATCAAAAATATTCCAGATAGAAAATAATCTGATCAGTCTAAGGATGTCATTAATAGATAGTTTTCCACGGGGAAATGTTCGTTCCTAATGATTCCCTCACTGGTAAAACATGTCGAATTACTTGGCGTTAACTTCTTTTACTGATAATCAATACTGATTCATTGAAAACAACTTATTTTCCACATTTAATCTTAAAAAACTTACCGCCTCCTATGATTAAAATGCACACTGGAATGCATAAAATCCCTGATATAAGAGGGAAATTCAAGCATACATTGGAATAGAATCGGATGACTCTTTCTTCCATCGTTTCGATGCAGCTTTGACATTCTCTCCAGTCACTGCCGGCCATAGTTTAGCTGCCCAAAAGTGTACTATAAATATAAAGTTATGATTGAGACGTTGTTAATTCGAAAACAGAAGCATCGAAACTATTGAAGACTGTGACGGGATTCGAAACATTCAGAAGTTCCTCACAATAAACTGAAAAATTTCTCCGTCCGAATTTCGAAGGCATGAAAGATTCTTTCCTTGAGAAGTAATAAAACTGATTAAGGGAATGCAGGGGTTCCCAAGGTGTGAAAGCAGTGCAGGCATTTCCGGTGTAGATAAACAGTTTAGGGTAGAAATTTACTAAATCCAGGAAAAAGGGAGTAAGCAAAGAACCAGAAGCAGAAGTAGAATATATATATATATATATATATATATATATATATATATATATATATATATATATATATATATATATATATATATATATATATATATGTATATATATATATATATATGTATATATATATATATATATATATATATATATATATATATATATATATGTATATATATATATGTATATATATATGTATATATATATATATATATATATATGTATATATATATGTATATATATATATATATATATATGTACATCTATATATATATATATGTATATATATATATATATATATATATATATATATATATATATATATATATATATATATATATATATATATATATATATATATATATGAAAGAAAGTAATCTAGTGCCAGAATTTAAAATGACTGATAATGACACATATTAAATTGCGGCAATAAGAAACAAAATGTAGGATTGCATCAGTCTTGTTCCTCGGTGAATTCGAGCTAATTATTGAAATTCGAGTGAAATGTAGGTGAATTATCTCATTTCCGTGCAAACAGAAAAGTCTACGAGTGACCAGGGAGCAACTGTTTTATCACGTATTCGCCTGAGAACAAAAAACGGCGGTAGCGATAAATTAGACTTAATTAGCATGATAATGCAATGTACTTCTGAGTACTTTGTTAATGTCTGTTCTTTTCAGAACCATTCCGTTTTCTTTTCAGAACCATTTCTTTTAAAACAATAAACATAAATCATCCTACTTTATTGTTATTGCGGTCGCATTTTACATGAGAAATCTGTAATGGACCTAATAGATGAAACATTTCATTGATAATCATACATTATACAGAGAAATTCTGTTCACGATTTCAGTTAAAACAGGCAGCAATTGTAGCATTTAATTTGAGGTAAGAAAAAGTTTATATTTACAGTCTTAAGAGACAGAGGAAGTATAGCAGAGCTAAAAATGTGTCGGAGAGGATAAAATGTATCAAGCTCCAGCCGTATGCTTTTTAAGCGGCACTTTAAAAAGTAAATATTTTAAAATGCTATCTTTGTTTTACTTAATATAGAAAAAAAACGTTTCATATTTAGTCATCTGTTTAAGGTTAGCATTTAATTTACGTCGGCTCGGAGCAACCCAGTTGTTAGCATGTCGGGATTTGCTCGGGGGCTGTTGTGTACCCTGTTGGATTCACTCACCTCATTGTTAACCTATGGAGAAAATGTATCTACTATTTACAGTTACATAAATGCTGATAATCCAATAAAATTGGTATTGTCAGATAGCTTAAACTTTTCTGCACCTTGCAACAAGATTCATTTTATAAATTTCGTCCACCAAAGGAATTTATGAGCGTTTAAAACACACTATACCAGATTTTTTACAAAAATAATTTAAATTTTAATATATTATTTACATTAAAAAATAAAAACGAAAAATGCTATTGAGGTGTAAAAATTTTTTTCTCTATTACAGAGCACAATTTAAAAAAAAATCTTTAAATCCAGGTCGGCAATCCTTGGACACATTTTCTCCATAGTTTAACGTTGAGGTGAGCGAGTCCAATAGGGTTAGTACTCAGCAGTCTTAAGCAATAGTTACAAGACATAAAAAAAACGGGCGGACATTTAGTATAGACCAAGGGCTGGCCACCTTCATATACTTTTGGGCAATAAGGCAAAGATGTCGTCACACCTGTATGTTCTTTTGACTGTCACTTTGGCTCACTAATGATTTAACGTTTGTCTTCAGCTATATGCGGTATTTGCAAATATGATTCATTAACTCAGTCAGTTAAAGTACAGAAGTGGGTACTCCTTGGCGCAGTTTGGCGAGGTTTTCAAAATTCGTCAAAACTACGCTAAAAGACGACTGTTGTTACAGAGAAGTTCATATGCAGGAAGATGTTGAAATCATTACAGAAAAGGGCTCTTGTACAGTAGTGGATACTTCTTTTGACGTGGGCTATCGATGCGGCGAAGTTATTGCGGGAAGACTGAATGTAAAACATATAACAGGTTTGTATTTAATGGAATTGCCTTCAGTGACATAGATGACAAGTGTTTTTTACTGTCAGCGTAAAATTAACCTTCGACTGATGAGTTTTTTTTATTTATTAGTGCTTGTTTTAGTTTTATTGTTTGCATTACAATATCCTGTTTTTTAGTTTCAATTATAAGGATAGAATGTCATTTAGGATTTATTCTGAAATATTTATGCTATTTAAATTGTCTAAACCTGACTGTATATTCTGTACATATACGTCATTTTGTTGTCCTCTGTGTTGCCATTACCGTCATTTTTAGTGTGATTTTGGCGAATTTTGAAAACTTCGCCAAACCGCGCCAAGAGGTACCCACTTTTTTACTTTAATTGATTTTTTTTGAAGGAATGACAAAGCGAAAGGCAATATAAAAAGAAACTCTTACCGCTGTTTGATCAACTTAGCAGAGAGACTGTAAACCCAGACTCTTGAAGTAATAAAAAAAGCACCTTTGATTCGATAAATAATTTTTGTGTTGCCATTTTCCAACAATTGTTCCCCCAATTATTACTCGGCTTTGCTTTATCAGGATGGGAGTTTTCTAGACAGTAAATGATACAGGAATTTACAGAACGTGACTTTCAGTATTGAGATCAACAATTGAAGGATAAACTAGATCTCGCGGGAAAACTCGAGGTTCATATTTTACAAAGGATTGAAGCTAATTTCTGCAATTTTGAGCAACAAGGGCTCATTTCCAAATTTCGTCTCATATCTCAAGGCCCTTGAGCTGTTCGTAATCAAGAAACGAAAGTGATTATTCCTCATTATCTTCAGAAGCATCTTCTTTGTAGTGTTGCTTTGTGGTGTCGCCTTATCCTAAGTCAGCCAATGAAGCCAACTGACAGCAGCTGTTTGAAAACAACTATCAAAAGGCCTGGTGGATTAGAATAAAAGACATCCCAAAGAGACCAAGTGGTAGAGCTGTCACTGAATTTCGCCTGGCAACCGGTCACGACTGTTTATCAAAATATCTGGATCGCCTCAAAATCGTCGCTGATCTTTTCTGCGGGCTCTGCGAACTTCGTGAGGTTATGGGGAAACTCACTTGCTTCGGTGTGTTGTTCTTCGAAAGTTTTCCCTTTCCGATCGTTATTGGGAAGCAAGGGAGCTATGAATTCATAGACCAATACTGTAGCCGACTTTTGTTGTACATTGTTTTTAATCTCTTTTTTCTACGTTTTTCGGCTCAGTTGTCTTTCAATTTTCCATTAGAAAGAAAACAAAAAAAATTCTTTGTGGTGTTGAGGAGATGCTTTTGAAGACAGCTTTTTTTTATTTATTTATTCAATAGACAAAATTTCAGACCTCTACCTATCCCTTGTGTATCTTTGATGGTTCGCAACGTTTTCTTAAAATTAAAAGCTTTGATTTAAGCAAATGATGTCTCATTTAGCCGAGAGATGACAGAAAATTTGTAACAAATCCGAAGTATTTCTTTTAAACCTAACAGACGAGATGGAATATATTTAAAAATATCCACAACACTGTAACCCCCCCCTCAAAAAAATTTTAAAAATTAACGATACGTATTATATTGAATTCCTGTTGATAACAGGCATCCGGTATTCTTTCTAATACGCCTCGAATGTGCATCATTTTTGCTGTATATACAAACAAAATCAGAGTTAAAGAACTAAAAGACAATAGGGAAATATGCTGTTAATCGATCTATTAGTCATGCGCATGTCAAAGAAATTATATGTGTGGAGAAGGCCTTTTAAGCGTTACTCTCAATCGGAATATGTCCATCGGAAATTAGGAAATAATGCTAAGGAAACAACTGAAAGTCAGTTGGAGGATTTACGGTGGTCATTCGGAGGATTTACTGTGGACATTCGGAAAGCTAATACCAACTATTTTCCAATTTTTCTGGTCTGTTTCTAGCCGCCCAGTGGCTAAGGGCCTATTCACGTAGAGTCCGGTAGCGGAAGCGTTAAAGTATTGAAATATATTTAACCAATGACAAACCTCCAAACGATTAGGAACGAAATTTTTAACGCCTATGATTGGTTTATTTCCATCTCAGCGTCCTCTTTCCTTTTACGCTACCGGACTCCTACGTGAACAGGCTTTAAGTGGTTAAGGCTGCTGTGTACTAACCCTATTGCATTCACTCAACTCAATGTTAACCTATGGAGAAAATGTGTCTGCTATTGACAGCTACATAAATCCAATAAAAATGGTATATTCAGATAGCCTGAAATTTTCTGCCCCTTACAACAGGACTCGTTTTATAATTTTCGGCCATCAAAAGAATTGATGAGCATTTAAAACACATTATACCTGATTTTTCCCCCGAATAATTTAAATTAAAAAATATTATTTGCATTTTTTTATAACGAAAAAGGCCCCAAGGTGTAAAATTTCTTTCTCTATTACTGAGTACAATTAAAAAAAAGAAACTTGAAATTCAAGTCAGAAATCCTTGGACACATTGTCTCCATAGATTAACATTGAGGTGAGTGAATCCAATAGGGTTAGTACACAGAAGCCTTAAGGAATCAGCCTGCTACCCCGGGTGAACGGGTTCGATTCCTACGTAACGTTTGGGGGATTTGGTTTGATTGTATATTTGGGGTACTAGTCAGTCTTCCGCTTGCAAAAAAAGCGCCTCGATGCAGGTACAATTTAAAAAATATCCAAGTCGACGATCATTGGAAAAATTTTCTCCATAAGTTGACATTGAACTGAGCGAATGCAACGTGGCTGCTAACTAGCAACCTTAACGGACAGATCTTTTGTTCGCAAATGGCAGACAAGTTTTTAAGTCCGTTTTGTTTAAAATAGACCCGCGAAATTATGGATTAAAAACCTAGTAGTTTTTAATTTGGAGTCCTGACAGGCGTGGAAAGCGGATGATTATAATCTCAGGATTGATGAACTGTAGTACTCGGCGTAAGACGTAAGATATTGGAAAGTTTTTTTTTTCCTCTCGGGTCAGTTCTCAAAGCAGATGACAAATTGTCTGTGGCTTCGAGATTCTAAAGAGAACACGTCATTGAGATTTTTTTTGTCGTCGTTTGCAAGAATTAACCAACATTTTTGTATTAGTAGTAATCATCTATCTATCTATCTATCTATCTATCTATCTATCTATCTATCTATCTATTTTATTTCTAGAAGGTGATTTTTCTGACGATCCCTTTTTTCCCCTTCATACTTATCCGAAATCGATAAATGTGGTACTATTTTAAAGATTGCGATCTCCGCTTCTGACGAATTGTCAATTTAGAATTACACATCTTATTGTTTATTTAAAAATTGAAGTATAAACATTATAAACACATTTTCTTCCTCTAGATGGCGTGGGCTCACCTTTTTTAAAAAAAGTTAATTAAATTTTGAAATCGTCTGCTTTTATTGTCATTCTGTGAATTAATAAGTTTCTTCATTGGTAATATTCGTGTAGGTGTATATTATTATTTTTGTATGGATAAACAATTTGTTTGGAATAAAATCTATTTTCTTTCCTCTTGAAGAACATTTTATGAGTGATATTTTTCTTTGGTATGCCTTTTTAGAGTTTCATTTTATTTATTCAAAGTAAAATGCGATTGACGCAAGGGTTCGGGCGTGGCGGACTGGCAAAGTTACTATGTAAAGTCTACGGGAAAAGTATGTGGGCGCGCTTCTTTGTTTGCATTTAGTTTTCTTGCTCGCACACTGAACTTTTAAATTTTAAAAACACACTATTTGTAATACATTTTTAATTGTCATTGCCCTTATATACATAAGACCCTCATTTCAGTGTCACATTTGAAGTGCTCATGGTGTCCTATGATCAGTGTTATAGTAAGTAAATACTTCATCTATATATAAGTTCTAAGACCAACGTTTGCCCGATCTGCAGGGCAGGAGTTATGAATTCGGATCATCTCCTAACTTGCCATGGACTTGACAGAATCTCCCAGAGAAACGGAGACATCAGCAAATTGTATTGGCATGCAAGGACCAGTATGAACGCTCTTCCTGGCTGAACTTTTTGATTGTGTATATTTTTTCCATGTTTTTATTAACTCGCTTTCTTGTTTGTTTGTGTGTGTGTGTTTGTGTGTTTGTCTAGTACAAATCTTGCAAACGATTTTTAACTAACTTCCCGACTAGCTAGAAATTTGAAACTTTTAGAATAGCTCAGAACACGGTGACAATGCATTTTTTTATACTTTTAGCCATCTTTAAGCAGAATTGAATTAACTTTAAGTTATTTTCAGTTAATTTTGTTTTGTAGAATGGTGCAGCCATCTATCGGCCGGAACGGGAACGAAAAGTTAAACGCAAATTAACTTCCAATTCCTTTTCTTTCAAGTTGATGGGATAATTCATCAAAAATTTTTTAAAAAAGTATTTATTAATGCATAGAATTGTCAAGTTTATATGATTCAACAGAAAATTTAAAAACATGGTATATAAAAAGTTCTTTTTATCTTGTAATTATTCTAGTTTATTTTGTTTCTAGTTTTTAGTGTTGGTTTCTAGTTTATAATGCTGTTTCGTTTTGTTTCCAGGTACTTTGTAATGTTGTGGCTGCCTGATCTGTATGGATTAATTTCCGGAATAATGCCATATGTAACAACATATAAGTTATATGAGGTTTTTTTCTTTTACTCAGAAACCTATTTTGAGAGAACCACTGAAGATAAAAAGATGTCTGAGGTATCAAAATGGAGGTCTTTGAATAAATTTGTAAATTTTTACCATGTTTTTATTAACTCGCTTTCTTGTTTGTTTGTTTGTTTATGTGTATGTTTGTCCAGTACAAATCTTGCAATCGATTTTTAACTAACTTCCTGACTAGCTAGACATTTGAAACTTTTAGAATAGCCCAGAACACGATGACAATGCATTCTTTTAATACTTTTAGCCATCTTTAAGCAGAATTGAATTCATTTTCAGTTAATTTTGGTTTGTAGAATGGTGCAGCCATCTATCGGCCGGGACGGGAAAGAAAAGTTAAACGCAGTTGATTACGCATTTGATACATCTTTATTACGCATTTGATCATTTTCTTTCAAGTTGATGGGATAATTCATCAAAAATTTTTTTTAAAAAGCATTTATTAATGCATAGAATTGTCAAGTTTATATGATTCAACAGAAAATTTAAAAACATGGTTTATAAAAAGTTGTTTTTATCTTGTAATTATTTTCAATCATCTGAAGTTTACCTTTGTTTCTGAATATAAATTTGTCCTTTTCAAAAAGATTAACCGTGAATTTCGACGGGTTTCTACTATACTATTTAACAGTAATAATCAATACTAGTTAACAGTAATAATTTTCCACAAAAGAAGGCAATCTGAAAAAAAGTTATTGACCCCGCCGATGAAATGTCTAACAAGGGCCATAATAGTTTTGCCAACAACACGATTTGCCTTCAAGTTGCTTTATTGAAACTAAACAAAATATTTTTCCTCGTGTTCAGAAACCAGAAGGAGCCGCACCTATGGAAGAGGAGTCTATGATAGAAGTTAAAAAGTTTCTCATTATTAAGAGGTCCGCTTGGCTGTTATATATATATATATATATATATATATATATATATATATATATATATATATATATATATACATACACTGCTTGACAATTGCTAAGGAACAACTGGTTTTTTCAAACTAGCGTTCCCGACAGCAGACTAATCACAGTAAAATGAAATGCAGAGGGCGTAATAGGGCAGGACAGGTTATCTGCATAAAAGGCAGTGAACTAAAACTCTTTATTCATTCGAAAGTTCATGCAGTTAGGTGTTTGACGAAAATAGTGCCGTAGGTTGTTGGAAGTTATTTCTGTGAAAATCAGTGTGGTGTGGCTATAATTTAGTGCAAAATGTCTGCAAGACAACATTTGAGTGCGTACGATGGTGGACGAGCAGTTGGACGGCTCGAAGCAGGACAAAGTGTCACTACTGTGGCCAGAGTAATGGGAGTGGCAAAAAAGTGTCATATCGCGATTTAAAAAGGCCGCTGAAGGTGGAAATTCTATGCGAAAGCATGCCGGTGGACGTGGAAGGAACACCACACCTCAAGAGGATCGATATGCATCTCTAGTGGAGAAATGGAACAGTCATCTCACTCCTAGTAGGATAGCTGCAGGCCTTGCAACCGCTTCCGGTACAAATGTATCAGCCAGAACCATTTCTAGACGATTAAATCAGGTTGGTTTGTATGCACGGAAACCTGTTCTATGCATCCCACTTCAACCACGCCATCGTCGAGAAACAATTCGTTGGTTTACGGAACATATTGGTTGGGATCAGCAAGAGTGGTCCAGAGTGATGTTCTCTGGACCGTAATCTGTACCATTTTGCATAATAAATAATGCAAGTATCTATACTAAATATGTACGAAGTTTCATTTCTTCAATAAATGTATATTATGAAATATTCCGAAAAATGTGACTGTTCCAAAGCTGAAAAATTCCTGTTTTAGGCGCCAGATAGTAGTAGTGAGATGAGATGTGAATCATAAACACTGTGTCTTTTAATTCATCTAAACTCCATTTAAGAATTTCTCTATGAAGTAGAGCTAAAATTACATGTGATTCGGTAAACCATCACCTCACTTTAACGGAACTTGCTTTATTGTGTTACTACTAATTTCAGAAATAAATAAATTTATACGGAGCAACTCAAAAGAAACTGATAACCGACTCCAATCACAAACCAGTCCGTGATGAGTCGTAACCTATGTAATTGAATGGAGCCACGCACACGGTGCAACTGGTTACAAACCCGTCAGCAATGCGTTTGTAATCAGTCGCAGGCAACTCAACGTGTCGAGTCGCTAGCAACTTCAGTCGCCAGTTTCTCTTGCGTTGTGCGTGTTATTACACAATCTATGTTACAGCCGTTCTTTTGGCAAGCTGCCAAATGACGTACACGAGTCACGTGACTTCTGCCTAGCGATGAAATGAAATTCTAACGTTTTTTGTTGTATGGAATATGTGTGCCCATATATACAGTCCATTTTTAAACGATTGATCAAAGACAATCTATTGTGACGATTTTTTAAAATAAATTAATTTCTGATAATAATTTAACTAAAAATAATGCCCGTAATAATGATGTTCTTCCTTCCATGACAGGTCGCAAACTATTGATTTGAATAACTTTTGAGTCGGCCCGTGTGCGGAGCCGCATCACTAACGAGTTTGCAACCGATAAGCAATTTCAGTCGCTAACCAGTTGAGTTTCCTTTGAGTCGCTCCTTGTGCGGACGGCCTAAATGCTACATTTTTGAGTTGCGTCACTTTTCATGCCGGGGTGCGACACACACACACACACACATATATATATATATATATATATATATGCATACACTATGGAAGCACTCACTAGGCGTATCACCGTTTTTTTCAAAATCTTGCATGTCTTGGCCGATATTCAAATGCACGCGATGTGACGTTAATCCCCTTGTAGTTAGGACGGCGTGAAGTATAATATAATTGATTTGAACAATAAGAACATTGATTGTATTTTCATTCATTGAATTCCGACGTTATGGACATGGTAAGTATGAGCCGAAGACACTCTTAAACCTTGGTTAAAATGCAGTGCGAATAAAACGAGTTTGAAACCCAGTGTTTAAAAGATAATTTAAGTGAATCAAAAGATATTCACGTGATCAACTAGACGTATCTGTGATTCGAGAGTCTGTACCGAATCGTCTTAAGTAATGACGTGTGTGCTTACTTTTTTTATGGATTTCCAATGATTTAAGTAAGAGATGATGGCTTAAAAATTTTTCGTGTATGGCACTCTGTGGTCGATATTATAAACTTCACGGGGCAAATGAATGTTACTTATGATACATTAACTTCCAAAAAATTCTCGTGATCTAGTCAACGATCGCACATTGTTTAATACAAGGAACTGTGAAAATGGGCCATCGGTTTACTTCGCAGATCTGTAGTACCTCCGTTAAGCTGTGTAAAAGCATCCTATTGGCATTTTTCTAAGGAATAAATGCATGTTTTGGAATTACTTTCATTGCATTCAAAATAAGATCTTTAAATGCATTTTTCAAAATAATTTTTCTTTGAATTGACTTTGACAGAAAAATCAAACTTTCTGGTTTTAACTTTCTAGTTGTTGTTTATGATGCCCCCTGGGTAGAAGTTCCAGACCAAATCCATATAGGCTTCGGATTGAAGTATGCGGCTCCACTTTATATAGCACCACAAGGGTCGGAGTCCGTCCGTCTTAGTTAGTTTCCTTCTCAATTTCGAGCGAGTACCCCCGGGGGAAATATCTGGGGGGATTGTACCCTCTTCTACCCTCTCTAACCTCATAGAGGGACTTTTTGGTCTACGAATTTAACGTCCCCATATCCGGCCTAGGTTATGGAGGTATTTAATGGCACGTGTCGGGATTCGATTCGAGCACTTTCAGCACCGAAAGCCAACGCTCTATCACAAGGCTACCTCGAGCCCTTAAATTGCTAGTGAAGCACATCAGTAACTTAATTTCCTCTATAATATCAAAAAATTTCTAAAATTGAGAATATGTGTGATATATTTAAATATTTAATTTTAATATGATTTCGAATATATGCATTTGCTGATGTATGATTAGAAAAATATTGAAAATAAAATTCTCCATTCATTAGCACAGGAATTGATGATGTTGATGTAAGGTCAACGGATGCGCTACATCAGTATATAACAAATAACATATATTTTCGGGATATTAGAAGAGCATACCTCATTCGAAAATTTGAATTTTATTTTAGTGCATGCCGACATCACAAGCGTAAAACTTCTCACTTCACTTCATTTCACTCATTATTATTACGTTGGTGGAGAGTCCCCCCCCCCCACACACACATATGTATATATTGTAAAGTATATATGAAGAGATAAATATAAGAAAAAAATGGTTTCTCTTCAGTAGCTTATAAATGTAGAATCAAGAAGGACGGTGATGCCAGACGTCCTCAAATGTCCACATTGGTGGCTTATTTTGTTACACCTTACCTTTCTTATGGTTCACAAACTTTATTCACTCAAAATACGGGGGGAGTTTTACTAAATTGACACTATTCAGAGGCATCTGTAGCGTGATCTATCAACCGGAATTCCACCAAAATTAATAGAGGTACTAAGGAGGACATGGGAAAGAGTTTCTTTGAAAAAAGAAGTTCCAAAAGTGACCGCTAGGGAAAGATATGGCGTTGTTGTTGTTGGCGCACCCAAGAATTTACACAAAACGCAAGTAAAACATCAAAATGCAAATTCATGACAACGTAGTCGACAGCAGCGCCAGAATTTCGGGCGATAAAGATAAGGGATGGATACCAAAAAAGTTGTAATAAGCAGAAAAATGAATAACAAAAAAAATTTCACTGGAACACCGCTTTATACAGCAAATCCAGTTCTCCCTCCGTCTGTGGGACCACCATCATGGTGAACAACACATTGCATCCTGAGCAATGGCCGAGCGTAACATGTTACCAATAATGTTCAACACAGTCCAGTATATGTTGCCCTTTAGGGCCGCCAAGTCAGAGACTCCACCAAGATACACATTGCACTCTAAATATCCCCACAGAAAGAAGTCACATGGGTTAGGTCCGGGGAGCGAGGTGGACATGCAAGTGAAAAAAGCGACTGATGACCCTTTCTTCCGTAAAGGGATGGCACAACAGATTCCGCACCGATCTTTATGGCCCAAAATGCTAGCGCCTCTGTCGACTGCGTAGTCATGAATTTTCATTTTGATGTTTTACTTGCGTTTTATGGAAATTCTCTTATGCGCCGACAACAAGAGCGCCATATCTTCCCCTATCGGAGACTTTTAGAACTAATTTTATCCATGAAAATCTTTTCCATGTCTTCCTTAGTCCCTCTCTCAATTTTGGGGGAATTCCGGCTGATAGATCGCGCTACACGTGGCTCTGAGTAGTGTCAGTATAAAGCACCCTGTATATTCAAAATATTTCTCAAGTCCCTTTCAGAACATGTGTACGAAACTTCCGTAAAACATAAATGGGCTTCGTGTTTGAAAAACTTGGTCCTATCCTCTAGATATCGTAACAAGGGAACGCAAAATTTTCTGACATGTCCCGCAGTCCGATATAGCTTTGGTCCCAGGTACTTTGCATTTGGGATACTCAGCCAGTATAAGTTCCCTGTAAATGTTTCAGAACCAAACGTTACTATTTCATGTATAAATACTAAAAAAGGTTTAATTTTTACAGGATTATTTGCCTCAAATGTTTTTGACAATCGTTTAAGAATGTGTTTTCCTAAGGCGTTCTCCACAGTCAGTGTCTCCGTATTTCGGTTTCTTGCGTCCACATGAATAACTGCTGTGAAACTAGTTTTACAGGCTACAAACGAATGTTGATTGTGCCCGGCAGTATTACTTTTATCCACTCTTGGTAAAACAAAAGGTGTAGTAAATAAATACAGATTTTTTTGTTACAATTTTATTCAGGGATGGGGTTAGAAGTAAGTGAGCGTAAATACATGGTACTTAATACTGAACGTCATATAAACTTGTCACGTGTCTGTGAGTCAAATTTCAGAGAAGACTTGTAATGACGGTTTTTGGGCACCAGTGCGATTCAAACCCGAGACTTTGGACTTAGCAGCCAGCGCACTGTCCACTAGACCATTCCGCACATCACTGGAGTATACTGAATTTCATATGGGGGAGGGGAATGAGGGTTTGAACTTCTATAGAATGAAACTATTATATTTATATAGCACCTCTGCTAGATGAATGTTACATCTCAAAATAGCCATTGAGGCGGTGAAAGGCAAAGTGGTGTAAGTCACATTTTCAACTTTTATTATTTGAGGGCAAAAATGTAATCTCCACGTTCAAATTATAGTGGAATTGCAAATAATAATTATCTGCAATATTATAACAATTATTATGAATTATAATTTGTTCAATTTATGGCGAAGTTTTTTGTAGTTTTTGCAGTAAAATGCTTTGGACTTACACCACTTAACTTACTGACTTACACCACTTTGCCTTTCGCCGCCTCATATATTAAGGAAGAGCTAAAGAAGATATATGAGGCGGTGAAAGGCAAAGTGGTGTAAGTCACATTTTCAACTTTTTTTATTCGGGGCCAAAAATGTAATTTGCATGTTCAATTTATAGTAGGACTGCAAATAATTATTTTTTTCAATATTATAATAATCATTATGAATTATATTTTTTTCAATTTATAGTGGAATTTTTTGTAGTTTTTGCAGTAAAACGCTTTGGACTTACACCACTTGGCTTACTGACTTACACCACTTTGCCTTTGACCGCCTCATACGTCGAAATATCATTTCTTGTTTCATGAATGCCTAAGATAATTTTGCGAAACTTATTATTCGAATCACTTCAGAAAGCAAAACTATATACTATTAAAGTTGTTTTCGATTTTTAAAGCATGGTTTTGAATTTTAATTACAAGATATAACCCTCTTCTAGTAACCTCATTTTGTCAAAATGGACTGAAAAGCTTGAGGGAATACTGTCATATCTCTATGCTAATGCACAATCTATCTAAGCTTTTCACAATACAAAGAAAAAACCTTGATAACATGAACAGCAGGTTAGAAAAACAATTCAAATTTATTTTCCAAATAAAAACATTTATTTTCCAAATAAAATTTAATGAACATTTTTATTACAGGAACATTTTAATACAACAACATTAGGCACTGACAAAAATCTTATTTTCCTTCTTTGCGCATGAGCAAGTTGCCCCTCCTAGTTGTGGAAGAGGGTAATAAGCGCTATCTAGGAGATTGTGTTGGTACTAGGCTTATAACATTATTCGAGAGTGAGAAGCACTTCTTATAGAGTATTGTGGGGCAATTATCTCAAAATCGAAAATTTCGGAGATGTAACACTCTTCTAGCATAGGTACGATATATATATATATATATATATATATATATATATATATATATGCACAGAGTTCAAGGACTTTGGAGGATAGACGGGATTAATACGTATAGATAAAATGATAACATATGCCTCAAATCGTACCCCCACTCCATATCATTGCGTCACTGCCGCATGTGTAAGAATATTCCTTATATTTACCTTCTCGCGCCACTTTCTTTTTGAGGTCATCACACTATATGTTGGTATTCTTTACACGATCGGTGGTAGATGTTGGTCTCACATATTTACCATACTTCATTTTTACCAGCAACGATATTACCTTTTCCTTGATAAATTTTGTTATAATGTTAGTAGCAGATCTCTATTTGATCGATCCAAAGGTAAATCGTCACTGTATATGGAACATAAATCGAACCTCCCGCCTTTGAAATTTGAACCACTATCCGTATTCAAAGACCACTCAGCAGATGACAGGAAATCTTATGTAGCGATTATTGTTCCTCTGAAACGCGTATTTATAAAGCATTATTATTGCAGATGGGCATGACCACATATAACAGTTTACTGCATGGTCATATGAGACGAATCCGAAATAAAATAAAATTTGTATTCAGCCTTCGAAGGGAATTTTCGAAACGATAAAAAAATTGAAAAGTTAACCGAGGATTATGAAGACAAGATTACTCTAAACGGATTAAGGCACTCCCTGAAGTTTGCATCCTAAACGCATAAAACTCACCTTTTTATCTACAACCCCAATTAACTCGCCTATAAATAGGAAAAGGAATGGCTAGTTCCTTTCCGTCGTTAATTAATTTCCCTCCACGAAGCGCAAACAGATCGTGTGTTACTTTCCGAGTGGGCGTGTTTCGCGACACACACGTCACCCGATATGGTTTTTGCTTTTTTTCTCCTTTTTCGAACGGGGGAGGTGGACCACTGGCGAAGTTCTACCGAGCACCCTAGAGGAAGCATTCGCCTCACGTTCCTCTGTTTTCACGTCATTTTTATCGCGTAAGCCCCGCCGCGTGAATACAGATCGCGCTAACGGTGATTGATGCTGACGGGCAGGGCTGAGTTATGGGTCCATTACACGAACCCTCCCCCCACTCTCACTCCCCCCCCTTTGTTTTGCTCCGATTTTTCGGAACATTTTGGGCAAGATATCTGGGAGGTTCGGTCTCCCTATCTCAACACGTCTCTCGTAACGCACGCCATGCCCGTACACGACGGACTCCCGCGGTGATACGGCCGCTTATGACGAATGACCGAACGACATCATGTAATCTACGGACTGCACGGTTAGAGCAGACCACTCGACGAGCTTCCATTTTGTTTCTACGAGCTGAGATCTGAAAACACAGAGGTCTCTAAAAAGGGATAGGAATATATAAACGCCTCATGCAGGTTTTCCCGAGAGGAATAAATCCGAATAAATCCTCTTACTGACCTTCGAAATATGATTTTATTTTTATTATCCAGACGCCGTCTTTTGAGGGTGGTCAGTATTCGCAGCTACTACCACGAGTCTTTGGGTTCGAATCCTGGCTAAGGCAAGGATGTTACTGTGCTATTCCCTAATGGTGAGAATTTACTGGCTCTCCGATAAAGTTCATCCATAATAGAGAGATTAAAATGGCAGAATGACTAGGACGCTAGCATTCGGTAGTAGGATTTGCGGGTTCGAATCCCGTTGTAGTATGTATGTTTGTAGCCGTTTGCCATCAACGTTATACTGTAGGTTCCGGTCTAAATAGCTCTCGTGTAACAAAAGAGGAACATAACGCTCTCAACCAGTCAACTACCCATAATAAAGTATGTATGGACAACCCATAATGTCACGGTTTGTACGGACAAAATGTCCTTAGGATATGTGTCTACCGTATTGAAAGCAATTCAGTGGACACACCGAGGTAGGAAGAGTTTGTGGGTTTTCAAGAAGTTGCGGTGACTTATTACTGAAACTATACCACAACCAGAGAGGCCACAGTGCGATAAGAGACGTCACGCTTGATAATAAACGCAATTGCAGGGCGCAGTGGCCCAGTTGGCAAGGGCAGCGGGCTAGTGATCTGAAAGTTACTGGTTCGATGCTTGTCGCTGACAAAATCCATTTCCGTGTACACTCATGGCGGCTGGTGCACATAAAATCTGTCGTGGTTGCAATGTCCTCCAAGTTCTCAAAATTACCTCTGGAGGTGCGGGGTCAAGTGTTTTGGTCTCGTCACTTGAATCGGCTTAAAATTATGGAACTGATCCTTTGGCCAAGTCGGACTCCGACCCTTGTGGTGCCAGTCAAAACAGGAGCTGCGCCTTCATCACCCGTAGTCTTCGGGACTTGATCTGATGTTGCATAAGCAACAACAACGACACAATTTTAGTGCGGGTCTCAAGTTGAAATGGCCACGTGATTTAACTTTTCCCCTCAAATTCAAATAATAATATAATGTAACTGCCACCCACATGGTATAGTGGTTGCGTTTTGAGCTTCCACCCAGTGGGCTTGAGTTCAAATCCCGAGTAAGACTTGGGTGTTTGCGTGTTGTCCCTGCACAGGGAGCAATGTTGGCTCAACTAAATGGTGCTCCCATAATAAAGTAGCCAATAAGATTTCGGGGTTTATTGTGCGAACGCCTCACGAAAAGTGTCTCCGCATAAAAAATAGTAATATAACTCAAGTGTTATTAATATAGTAATATGCCATTATCTATTCTACTGGTGTCTAATATCTGAAGTAACTAAGCATCTGAATTTGTGTCTAATTCAATACAGATAAAACGGCACCCGATAGCGCCGTCAATGTAAAATTATGTCATGCATGATATTTTGTCTCTAATATCGGGTCATCATTTCAGATTTCATTATTGCTATCTATCTGTTAAGAGTGAAATCTTTCATCGAGGATAAAAATAATTTTGTTTTAAAGAGAAACACGGTTCTTAAACAGTGATGAGGCTCAAATCCAAAGAATAAGAAATGACAAATGTTCCGTTAAAACCGGTCCTACGGTTACTGAGTTATACGTATTTTAAAGTTGTAATTCCGATCCTTTTTGAAATATTTTTTGACCGTCTGCCGGTACATTGCACCGTGTGTAAAAACTGAACAAAATACTTTTGGGGAGAGACAGAGCACACGACCCCGCTGTTTTCTCTTTTGTAGTTCTGATTAGCAACCGTTACGCGTTTTCAATTTTGGCTGGCTCTGATTTGGAGATTTTTTAGAGACCATGAGATCAATTATTAATAGTTTTTAAATTATAAATAAAACTCATAGGTTACCAGATTTTGAAGCAAATTAAGTTACAGATATATGAATGGTAACTACTGGAGACAGCTATTTGGAACTTTAGTCCCGTAACTTCCAAGTATGATTTAAACACAGTAAGTATTGTGTAATAAAAATACGAGAGTGCATGTTCCAGATTTTGAATATAAAAAATAACCGCATCCCATTAAGAATCAAAGCTCAATTTTCAGCAGTAATTTAACTAAGAGGCGTTGGCGTAAAATACAGTCCCACCCTTTTTTATTGAAACGAAATCAGTATTTAAGTTCAACAGTCTGAGCTATTATTCAATTGTGTTATTTTAGCCTAGATTTTATGAAATGATTGTCAGTATTTTACCAGTTTAATGCAATTTCTATTTTTCGTATATTTACATTCATGTTACAAATTTCGAAACCGAGAAACATAACAAAAAACTCAAATGACTACTATAGATACAGGAATCAGCACGTGTTAACGGTTTGGTTGCCAGCTTGTTGATAAGTTGACTAATCTGCTACCCACCAATGCATTCTCTCTCTCTATCACTAAGGTTGGTATGAACTTTTATTTAGGGAACTGGTGTTAGGGTAGCCTCGTTTGAAATCACTTACAGGGGCAAGAAAAATAATTGTAAATATGCCCTTTTTTCTATAAATTATCTAATGTTGCTATGTAATACATGTCATTCCATGTTCTGCGGTATCATATAGACTTATATTTCTACATCTTCTCTAAGTGGTAGCTGCTTCTTTTAGTCGAAATGTAAACTTTTTTTTCTTCTTTGTCTTCGCCAAAATAGAAAACATGCTTCACAGCGATTTCCTACTCTGGCACCCAAAACTGAAAGTGCGCCAAAGCCGAACCGTCAACTAAGATTTTCCCAAACTGTAGATAAAGGATAGTTATTATATCCTGCTTGTTAATACTTGATAGTGTTGACTTATTCCTTAATATTCTATTCAGTACTAGTTCTTAATCATAAATATATAGGGCTTCACTGCACTTTAGGGTGCCCCCGGAATTTGGTCGCCAAGTGTGCGAGTTTTCTCACGCGGGCGCCGATGTTGTTACTCCTGCAAATTTCTGACGTGTTTGTCACGTGATTATTTTGTGACGCATATATCACGATGGATGTTTATCGCCGCCATCTTAAATGGCACGTTTGCACTACAGGTGCCAAAAAAAAAAACAAGGGGCAACCCGAAGTGCAGTTTTACAAAATTCTACTAAGCTAAGAATTGAAAGTCATAGAATTATTATTTAAATTACGTAAATTAAATTAATTAATGTAATTAAATTATTTTAATTAAATTAATTAAATTATTTACATTATTTAAATTAAATTATTTAAATTATTTAAATTATTTTTAGAATTGCAAATGTAAAAATTTGGTACAACGCAATTGTGTATAAAAATTTTCTATACTGTGTTTTTTATTATTTTAATACTCATAGTTTAGGCTTTTTATTGCCTTTTCATTGCTTTTATGGCTGTTTATCGTCTCCATCTTAAATGAAATGTTAACACTATTGGCGCCAAAAAAACAAGCGGCACCCTAAACTGCAGTTTTACCAGATATAGAAACGTAAATCTTACTTTTCATTTGAGGAAAGAAAGAAGGAAAAATAAATTCCCATTTCGAAATGTAGGTGTCAACGAAAGCACTATTTCAAATTTTGCTATGTGAACAATTTTTTTCCTTCTCTCCAAAGAGCACTATAATTGCGGTTATGTCGTAAAGTTGGTTTAAAAAAAAAAAAACTTTGATGGTGACATTAGGATCTGCCTCATCATAGCAGAGGCTTTAAAAGCATTTGAATTTTGATTTATTTTAAGGAATTTTCTCAGTGTGACGTTACTGCGAGTATGAGAAAATATCATCAAACATCTTTATCATACAAATAGTCTTGACTTCTCATGGATACACACAATTCATTCAACTAGCCGCTGCGCGACCAGCATGGTCGCTTTTAGTTTTATATTTTCTTTTCCAAAACAACTCAACTGAAAGTAACATATGTAAGGAATGTTACCATTACCTGTCATCATAAATTATATACGTTGTTAAGGGGTATTCTCTATAAGGCTGATTCTCAAACATCGTGATTAAAAAATGCGAATTTCCATTGCTTCAAAACAGAGATAAAGATAAGACTGAGAAACCCAAAACCAATGATGTTTAAAATTACATCCCTCTCTTAATGTACTATTTTTCAAAATTAAGATATCTACACTTTATCATTACATCAAATAAGAAATTCTTGGAGAAAATTTTTTTCACTTAAAAAATGGAGTAAAAATTCAGCAATTACTAAAATATAGTGTGGATTACATCACTCTCTAAATGTAATATTATTCATAATTCAGATATCTACACTTAATCATGTCAAATAATAAATTGTTGGGAAAATTTTTTCACTTGTAAAATGGAGCAAACATTCAGAAAATACTGAAAAAAGTGTAGAACATTAACTATTACTGGCTATAGGTTGCTATGTTGTCGACGATTAAGCCTAACCTCGCGATCATTTATGCTTTCTCTCTCCCGCCTCTCTCTTAATGAATTATTTTTTCTTAGCTTTCTTCCTTGAGACTGTTCCCGGTTTTCACTTAATCGTGTAGCTCGCTTTCGAGCATTCCTGATTTCAGTGTGTAAAATCCATGATAACACGAGGTTGCAAATTGCTGATGGCCGTTAATGTTTACATCTGGTAGTTGCAGCCGTTGCCATTCGGAGTATAGAAATATCGTCGATTTTTGTGCTGCATACCTACGCGTTTTATATATATATAGATTTCAAGCGTAACAGGACTTTTTATCGGGTCTCTGGGAGAAACCTGGTTGAAATAGTTCTTTTCAGCATCTCACGATCTGAATTTTACAGTGTCTTTGGATTACGTACGGATGGTAATTTAATGGCCCCGAGATAGCGTAGTGTAGCGCGTTGGGCTTCGGACCTGGGGGGGGGGGGTGGGACGCTCAGTTCGAATTCCAACGAGCGCCATTTTATACCTTCGTGACTAGGCCGGGTGGGGGCGCGTTAAATGCGTAGACCGGAAAGTCCTTCCACAAGTTGGAGAGGGTGGGAGAAGGTACGGACCCATTAGATGTCACCCCTGGGGGGGGGGGAGGGTTGATCTTTCAACCGCCTTTTTGTGGTGACATGGTAAACTGGATCCGCACCCCTCAGCCCGCTGCCATCTATGGACCTGATCTGGAGTCGCTCTGGCGTAAGTCAGAAGGAAATTTAATGAATATTTTTCTGTTCAAAATATTAACTAAGACATTTTGGCAATGAAACATAAGACCCATTTGTGAACTCAGCAAAATGGATTCCCACCGAGCAGCGGTACGCCATAGTAAATTCCATAGCTCTATGATCATTCCCTTAAGATAATTATGCCGAACTAAGTTATGATTATACGATAATGAAATTTGAACTATGTTGTAATAAAAAATATGCATTACAGTTCACCTTATTTTCCACTTCCCTAAACAGCCATTCGAGTAGGAACAATCGGGATTTACTAGTGATTTTATCCTGAAACAGATTCCTGGTAAAGGAACGTACATCTCAATATTTTTTTTTTTTTACACGTTTATACCGCAAGTAACATTGCAAGGTTAATCGACAACACGTGATAGCATCTGAAAATGCGGAACATTGAAGCGAAAAATGCATTATTTCTCTTTATTAATTAGAAAAGCAGTTATAAATAGAGGTAAAAATAATGCGATTTTTACATAATGAGTAAACAAAATCTTCAAGGTCTGAGAATTACGACCTCAAGGGCATATGCAAGATTGATTAGATCTTGTCTCTGACGAGCGAACGTATATATGCATATATATATATATATATATATATATATATATATATATATATATATATATATGACAGGCGTTTGGTTTGCCTGTTCTCACATTAATTTGCAGTCATCATCTTAATACTGGTGGCGAGTGGTAAGTAGTCTAAATCCAATAAACAAACATAGTTCCAACGAAATCAAGTCTAATTTATTTCTCCTTCCAGCAACCACTAATCCAAGTAGCGGATATTTGAGCGCTCGCCATTTTCAAATTGTGGACCCAGCTGACACACGTCCACCACCAACGATTAAATCCCGCGTTCTGACAAAAAATCGCGGCCATCTCCGCGCGTCAACGCTCCCTGCACATGCGCAGAGCCCAAACCAGACATCTTTCAAGGAGAATTATATAATGTTTCCTCCTCGATCGCAGAACCCACAGGCGTGTCAAGATTACATAATGAAAAGGGGAATTTTCCTTTCCCAATTCGCGTCTTGAAATACGAACAATTAGAGGCGAATTACGCCACGAATATAATTTAATTCCCAAGCCCCCTTTAAATTTAAGGTAATCATTCTTTTCCCACTTAAATTCTGACATATATATATATATATATATATATACACACACACACAGGGTGGTCATAAAAAACTTTGCCGATATATGGATCTCTAGCGGCCTTTCTGTTCAACTGTTCTCAATGAGATTTCAGATATATTTATTCAGAAGTATGAGCTCGGGTTTCTCAGAACGGCAACAAAGTGACACTCACGGTTACGGTTATAGGTACAGAAACTCGAAATTTTCTAATGGCAACGCCCACTTTTTCCCGTCGCAATATGCTCAGCGCATGCGAAAACCGTAAAGAGCGTTGGAACGGTACGTGTATCACAAAAAACGGACACGTTATGCACGCACAAAACAGCTCTGCGAACGGCCTGTGATGGCACCCATGTGGAAAATGTGCAATCCAAATAAAAGTTTTCTTTTGTCCGATCTGTGTTGTCATCAGTGATGGGTGTCTTGCCTCTGTCATATACATATTTCCTCCGTGCGCCGCGATAGTGTTTTTGTTGGCCGTTCGCAGAGCTGTTTTTTGTGCGTGCATAACGCTTCCGTTTTTTCTGATACACGTACCTTTCCAACGCTCTTTACGGTTTTCGCATGCACTGAGCATTTTACGACTGGAAAAAGTGGGCGTTGCCATTCGAAAATTTCGAGTTTCTATACCTATAACGCAACTGTGAGCGCCTCTTGGTTACCGTTCACTGAACCCCGAGCTCATACTTCTGAATAACTATATCTGAAATCTCATCTCGATCGGTTATCGGCAAAGGGTTTTTATGACTACCCTATATATATATATATATATATATATATATATATATATATATATATATATATATATATATATATATATATATATATATATATATATATGTATATATATATATATGTATATATATGTATATATATATATGTATATGTATATATATGTATATATATATATATATATTTATATGTATATATATATATGTATATATATATATATATATATATATATATATATATATATGTATATATATATATATGTATATATATATGTATATATATATATATATATATATATATATATATATATATATATATATATATATATATATATATATATATATATATATATATATATATATATATATATATATATACACTCATGGACAAAAAAATTAGCGCACCAAGAAATAATTGCGGGATCGTAACGAAACTTGCAATGAAGGTACATGTCGGGGATATATGCAAATGATTAGAAATGCAGCGTGATTGCGCATTACGTATAGTCGGTAGAGGGCGTTGAACATCGTACTCTGTGGAGTATAAAACAGGTAACCAAAGCTTGTTTGAGTGTGCTGAATCATTTACAAAGGAAGAGCTGAGATAGACATGCCATTACGCCGTGTTCGAAGACAATATAAGCAGCTGTCGCAGTTTGAGAGGGGGAGAATCGTCGGGATGATGGAAGCTCGGAAGATGGTCTCGCTGGGTGGTCAGCTAGGCGAGTAGCTCGTCAATTAGGCCGCTCTGATTGTGTTGTGAGGAGGTGTTGGGACCAGTGGACCCGAGAGATGTCATGTGCACGAAGACCAGGCTCAGGACGCCCTCGACAGACCAGTCGTCGAGTAGACCGCCACATCGTAAGAAATGCACGCGTACAGCCAACTGCTTCATCGGCCGCCATCCAGGCACAGGTAGCACCTTCAATAGGGGCCTCTGTGTCTTCTCGAACCATACGAAGGCGCCTGGCTGAAGGCCGGTTGGTATCGCGGCTCCCATGACGTGTGCTGCCCTTGACGCCCACCCATCGACGCCTCCGTTTGGAGTTTTGCCGCTCACGAGGAAACTGGACTGCAGCGGAATGGAACCAGGTCGTCTTTAGAGACGAATCCAGATTCGATCTCGGCAGTGATGACAATCGTGTTCGTGTGTGGAGAGCCCGTGGTGAACGCTTCAATCCTGCTTTTGCTGTACAGCGACACATCGCTCCCACAGGTCGTGTGATGGTATGGGGTGCCATTGCCTACAATACACGGTCGCTCCTAGTATTGTTCCGTGGCACCATGACAGCCCAGCGGTATGTTCATGAAATCCTGCAATCACATGTGATGCCACTCATGCAACGGCTCCCAGGAGCCATTTTTCAACAAGACAATGCTCGGCCTCATACGGAAAGGGTGTCACAAGACTGTCTCTGCACTGTTACTACCCTTCCTTGGCCTGCCCGATCCCCAGATTTGTCTCCAATCGAGCATATCTGGGATCATTTGGGACGACGAGTTGGGCATCCCACGAGTTTGAACGAACTAGAGGCAAGGTTACAGCAAATATGGAACGAAATGTCTCAAGACATCATACAGAACTTGTATGACTCAATGCCCGATCGTATGGCATCGTGCATTCGCGCTAGAGGGGGTCCAACGGAGTATTAACTCCTCCGTTCTTTTGCCTTTTTCTCTTTAATAAATTATCCTTTTTCTTTGATTTTCTTATCATTTACTTATATCAAAGTAGTCATTACGCATGTAACATTTCGTTTCATTTTGACGACTCCTTCTTGGTGCGCTAATTTTTTTGTCCATGAGTGTATATATATATATATATATATATATATATATATATATATATATATGTATGTATGTATGTATGTATATTAGGGACGCGACAATTTTATTCTCAATAAATTTTAAGCTTGTTTTTGAGCTTCAGATTTGAACCAGTCTCTCTTTATGTCAAATTAAATTTCCGAGCGCCTCTCCAGTTACTTGGCTGCAAGAGAGAGAAGCTGTTGCTAATCCGCGCTTGAACCAGACCTAGTCAGATATGTATAATTGGAGGGGGAAAAATCGTTGAACAGCGGCAGTCACACTTTTATCCATCCAAATTGCGTTACAATTGGATTGAACCGACGTGTCAGGTTAATGGGAGTAATAAAGCAGCTGTCAAAAGGGGTGGTGGACTGATAATATTTCCAGATAATGTGCGACCAATTATGCGGACACCTGACTCACCGCCACGGCACCATGGTAACCACGCAACGATACAGGAGGGGGGGGGGATGGACGAAATGCTGAAGTACGATAAGCTTCGGAGAGGGAAGCCGAATGGTTTTTCGGGTAAAAAGGCTGGAATTTTCGCCACCGGACTGCAGAAAACAAGCCTAAAGATTATCAGTATTAAAAATCAACGCCTATTACATGCGGTTAAAGAGGAAGCGGCTTTAAAAATTACAGTTTGCTTCATTTTCGTGTTATGTTTTTTTTTCTAAGATGTTATAAAACAACGATGTACTTAAATATAGAATTACAGATTTTTTAATTTGAAACAGAGCTTTTTTCTACATATAAAGACCACCTTTTATTTTAACTCTCAGGTTGTACGTAGAAATAACTTTTACTTAATAGTGTAGTTATTTGGTTAGCGCTTGGATTGGTGTATAAAGTTTTTTCGAATATGTCTTCATGAGAAACATAAATTTTTCTATAGTAAATATAACTTGCTGCTGTCGATGTACTGTAAATAAAAGTTAAAAAAAAATTTTTTTTAAGATGTCCAATAAATTAGTCCCCAGAAATATCTATTTAGGATTTTTCTACAGGCAAAATCATTCTGAAATTTTACGTAAACAGTAAAGAAATTTGGATTCAAAATTATGGGAATGTTTTCAATTGAGATTAAATTCTTTTTCTGCAAAAAAATAGTTCTTTCATATGTTAAAATTTTATCGTTACATTCCATTAATCTGTCTGTTTGCAAATGTTCTGACATTCAAAACTATTATGCAAGATTTATAGATTTTATAGATTAATAGCATAAAAGGTCTTTTAATGCCAATTATTTGAAATGTAGGTTTTTAAAATTACTGGCATCGTAGATTTCAAACTTTTACATCAAAATCTGCCCATAACATGAGGATAAAAATTTTATTAACATGGAGTGCATATAAGTGTTTACAGTGTATGGTTAATTGATAATTACGCAAATCAAACGTCATAGTAAAAATTATTTAAAGTCACTTCATTCAATGATGTATTGTATTAGATATAAATCGTTGATTCATTTCAAAACTGAATAAATTCTTTGCGTAAAATATTACTGATTATTAAAGTATAAAAATAATTTTACATACTCAAACCAGCATCAATATTATAGATCTAGCTATGATGATGGTATAATTGTTACGAAGCATTTTTCACTGGCATTAAGAGCTAAACTTAATAGATATACAAGATAATTCTTACACGAAATGAGTGGAACAGCTCTGCAATTAATTTCTAAAATGTTTAAAGACCTCCATTTCAAATAATTGGTATTAGACGAACAATTTTTATGCTATTAGACTGTAAATTCTATAAATCTTGCGTAATAGCTTTGAATGTCAGGACACTTGCAGACAGACAGATTAATGGAATGTAGAGCTAAATTTATAGTATATGAAACTCCTATTTTTTACAGAAAAGAATTTAATTTCGATGAGAAACATTGCCATTATTTTGGATGCAAAATTCTTTACTAATCACGTAAAATTTCAGGATAATTTTTCTTGTAGAGAAATCCTACATAGATATTTCTGGAGACTAATTTATTGAATATCTTCAAAAAACTATAAAAAGTTTTCTTTACAGTACCTCAAGACATTGCAGCTAGTTATCTTTACCACAGAAGAACGATGTCTTTTTTAAACTCCCAGAAAGGGAAACTTACAATGTGAACTACCCCCTTTTGGGACTTAGCTACCGTATTCCTGCAGACTATTAAGAATTTTGTCGATCTTCTAGATCAAGTACTGTATAACCAGTTTCAAACCAAGCAAATGCTATATTCTGAACATAAATTATGAATTCAAGTTGAGATTTAAAGATTATCTAAGATTAAGAAAATAATTGATGTTTTTTTAATGTGTGCACGGTAACATTAACATATATGTTACCGCAAATTATTCGTATCTTTTCTGCTGGAGGGGGCTGGGAATAACTTAAGTACCAGAAACTTCAGTGCAGGTTAGAGTCCCACCTAGGGTATAATAATGTAAGGTTTGTGATCATTCAGATTCGGCTAGGAACTAAGGTTCTGGTTTATTTAGTTTTCATTCGGCAAAAGGCTCTTAGCGCTCCAGAAAACACAGGAAAAGACTTCTGTGGTACAACCTTAATTTTGGCGAAATCCTTCAGAAACTCGCATTGCAAAATATACAAAGACCTATAGGGAGATATATTGTTACTTTACGGCTTAAATTCAGGGTCAACCTCTTCTCCTTTTCTATAGATCAATCCCAATAAGCTTGGACTTACAACACAAGATCTGCTGAGGATCAAGGTGAACTTTCATCTAAAGTTCTATTACAAATAGAATCATGTACCAAAGGTAAAATTTAAATCTTCGCACCGACCGGAGAACTCTATCAGATAGAAATCTAAATAGAAATCTAAAGCTTAGGCTCTTCAATAAAACTAGCTTCAGAACTGAACTAAAATGTTCCCCCAAGCTTCATTCTTTTTTTCCTTTTAATCTACTCATTTTGCAACATGCTGTATTTTCACCAAGCCTTTGCATGTTAAATAGAAAATATTCTTCACGTGCGCAGTACAAGTGTTTAAAAGTTTCTCAAGATGCGAAGGAAAATGGGAAGAGAGCAAATAAAATTGAACCGTTTAAGAACTAGAAATAAGCCAACACCACACCCGTATAACATAGTTTTTGTTGTTTGTTTGTTTATATTGTTTTGTTGTTGATATTGTTTGTTTAGATTGTTCAGAAGGCTTCAAAATCTGCGATTTCAATTTTGCATCAGTATGAAAACGTACAAAACTATATTCGTTGTAATTCTAATCCCATTGGAAAAATTCAATTAATAATATTTGATAAAATTACATTTTATCCACACTGAGTCGCTTCTTGGCGAGGTTGTAGCATGGCAGTCGTCATTGACTGAAAGTTGATGTATCTAGAGACCGAATGAAATGCCATTCTCTCATTTATTGCCGCAAATTGCTTTTCTCATTACCAACTAGAATCTTTCATATATTGATATATATGTGATGCTATTACAGTCACAGATGCAATTATGTTGCTGTCTTTCGCGGGCAACACATACGTCTAACCTCGAAAAAAAAAAAAAGGAATGCGAGAAACTGCCACCTGTTTCCCCAACCCTTAACGATATTGAGTGTTAAAACACTCCGTGATGCATTGAAGCATCTCTCACCGACGCCCTTCGCCCGTAATGCCTAATAACAAATTGAATCTGGGGTCACTTTCCGGAAAAAGCAATGATCCCCAGAGAGGAATAATTGTTCCTGCTATTCCCTCTCTCTGAAACAGGAGTGCAGGGTTCGGTGGAAGGGTGTTAAATCAAGAGTGGTTCTCGACAGAAAGGGGGTTTTAGGTTTACACGAACGTACGTATATATATATATATATATATATATATATATATATATATATATATATATATATATATATATATATATATATATATATATATATTTTTTTTTTTTAAGTAAACAATAGAAATAAACAAAATTAAAATTCAAGCATAGACTGCTAAATCACTATAACATAAAACATATCCTGCAAAGAAAACATTTTCAATAGAGGATAGCGCAGAAGCTTCATATCCCCATAATGAAAAAACAAATAAATAATCCAACAGATTATTTATTTGTTGGATGCCCAGAGTGCTTGATTTCTGTTCGTTTTTTGTCTATTTTAGTATAATTTTTTTATCTATATCTGTTGGATTATTTATATATATATATATATATATATATATATATATATATATATATATATATATATATATATATATATATATATATATATATATATATATATATATATATATAAAACAGTTCTGTAACTGACTGACTCACTGACATACAACACATAAACCAAACCGCAGGACCTAAAGGGCTGAAATTTTGCATGGCGATTCTTCTTATAGTGTAGGGGTGCACTAAGAAAGATTTTTGAAAAATTCTTCTTAGATTTTTTAAAATTAAATTTTTAAGCTGGTTTAGTAACTTTTTTTAAGTTTGAATTTAGAATAATAATTTGAGGGTTATAAAATTTATATCACAAGAAAGATCATAAAAATTCCTTTAAAATGAGATCTTTTTCGAATCTTTACTTCCATTTTCTGATTTTTGGTGAATTTTTAAAGATTAATTTTTACAATTTAATTTATTAAATGCTGATCACGTGATTTCTTTTTCTGGTACTTTAAATAAATTTATCGTCACGTGCGTAACAACTAAATAGACAAAAAAAAATTTTCTTGCTAATGCGGCAGACAATTGGACATTATAAAACAAAAATTAAAATACAATAAAAGATATTATGTTCCTCAAACTGTACTATATTAAAAGTACTATATTCTTTAGTATGTCCTATTACATTTAATTTGAATATTTTCTTCTACATTATTTTGTCTATAAAAATATAGCTTTCGATTTTTTTTATAAAAATATTTTTTGTTTTTTTTTACATCAATTGTATACATTGATCGTCGTATTTATTACAGTCGGACCTCTATTTAACGAAATCGCTAAATCCCGAAAAAAAGTTCTTTATATGGGAAATTCGTTAAATAGAGATTCACCTTTTAAAATACTTTAAACTACACAAAACAGATTTTAAATTCATAAACGCTAAATATTATTAATAAAAAAATCAATCACACCTTTATTTTGTCTATTATTTGTGTCTATTTCTATAATTCATGTATTTCTATAATTCATGTCTATTTCTATAATTCGGTGTAATAGACACAAATTTCTATAATTTTTGTTTATTTGTTTTAATTAAAATCTATTTCTTTTGTATACCTTACCCATCAAACAGAAATCTACAAGGAAAACAAGAATAAAACAAAACATTGTCCGGAAATACACTGTATTTTCGATTTAAAGAAAATTATATTAAAATTAATAAATTTTAATGACATTATCGCATTTATTATAACAAGAAAATTTTAAGCATACATTACCTCATGTGTCCTTAAATTTAATTACTGATAAAGTCTCTTAATTTTGTCTAAGTTATTTGTTTGAAAAATTATTTCTCTCATAATACGTCTAGCATCTTTGCAATGTACTAAAAAGCCCTTCAGGCGTATTTTCTTCAAACTGTAATTCGCATCGGAATGTGTTAAAAGAAAGTTAATTTGTTAAATGCGTTAAAAGAAAGAATAAGTTTGATATGTTCAGAAATATTTTAGAAATATGGAGGAAAAAAATATTGGATCGCAAGAAAAAGTTCGTTAAATAGAGAATGCACTTCGCTATTTAGAGGTTATTTTACGAAGAAATTCGCAAAATGTTCTTGGTTCCAAGGAAAAATTGGCAAAATAGAGGTTCGTTAAATAGAGGTCCGACTGTATATATATACACACACACACACACACACACATATATATATATATATATATATATATATATATATATATTTATTTATTTATTTATTTATTTTTTCAGACAGTTGTATTTAATTTGAATGTACTCCGTAGCGAAGTGCGGGTTTTCAGCTAGTGTTATATGTATATATATATATATATATATACAGAGGCTGTTCGCACATTTTTTAGACGATTTTGGTAAGCGGTAATAAAAATTCGTTTGCTGCAAAAGAAATAATTGCAATTGTACTATGTTTTTGAAAGTCAAAATTATCGTCTGCTGCTTGAAAGTTTTGTTTTTATTCAAAATGGCGTTTTTAACAAAGCAGTGGTTCGAAGGCTACATTTATGCTCTTTCCGAAGAGAAATATGCATACTCCGTTATCCAAAAACGATGTGAGAGTCATGGTTTTGTGATATCTAAAGCGTCGATAGGTAATATCGTCAAGAAGAAAGGAAAAAAACGTCAAATTGGAGCCTCAAGTGGGACAAAAATTCCAAACAAGTATCCAAGGAAAAAACGGACATCTTCGACTATTGCAAAGGTACGTTGTTTAATGTTAAAAGAAAATCCCCCTAGTCAAAGGACAGTTGCAAAATCATTAAAATGCTCGGTGTCCACTGTAAACAAAATGAAAAAACGTTGATTTAAATCTTAAGAAAGCGAAAAAAAGCAATGTGCATCGTCTTCTTCCAAATCATATCGCTGAACGCAGGACACGCTGCAGAATTCTATATGAGAAACACTTATCCAAAGAAAAATGGAAAACAATTGTCACAATAGATGAATCATGGGTGTATTTAAATGATTGCAACAAAAAAAGAGTCATTTATTATCATAAAAGGGGAGAAAAAAATTTAAGTACATGGTTCAAAGAATCGAAAGAAAGTTTTTCTAAGGGATTCATGATTGTTGCTGGTTTTTCTTATAATGGCAAGTTAAAAATAAAGAGATTGGAAAAAAATGTCAAGATTAACTCCAAATACTATCAGGAACATATTTTATCGCCAATTTTTCTGAATTAAATACCATCGCTTTACCCACAGTGCCATCAATCTGTGAGACTCCATCAGGACAAAGCTAGCAGTCACACATCAAAATCCGCTGTAAATTTCCTAAACCAAATGGAACAAAAAACTGGTATCAAGGCCATACCTTTCACTGATATCCCTACTAAATCTCCCGATGTATCACATATGGATTTTTGTGCTTTCGGTCTTTTAAAATCTGCATTATCGAAACGTCGTCCCAAAGCCCATACAGGACTCTGGAAAGCTGTTCAGGAGGAATGGGATAGAATACCTCTTCTGATACTTCAAAAGGCATTATTGTCCTGGAAATTACGGTGTCGAAAGATAGTTCAGAATAAGGGATGTCAAATAGAACATTTAAAACACACGAATTTTATGTAATTTAGTTTTGTGAATACAATATACATCGTCTAAAAAATGTGTGAACAGCCTCTGTATATATATATATATACAGGGCTCGATTTGAGGAGGAGCACGCCTCTCTTTAGGAAAAAAAAATTACGTTAGTTTAAAACATTTTTTTAATCACATACTACTCTGTTGTTAGTGAGTAGCCCTGGTCTACTACTTGTTACACTTCACGTAAAAGAACCATTCGCAGGTTGTAACGATCGATTATGACGTGAGGTTACAGTCAGCCTTTGAACTCAGTATGTTGTCAGTATGTTGACTCTTGGCTTGTGTCTGGACACCATTCAGCATTAGCCATCAAGAGTAAGCAGAGGCCAAGAGACAAGAAGTATAATGAAAACTTGTTGAAGTTTTGGACAATCCTTTAGGATGGGCAGACACCGTAAACAAACAAGAAGCTGTTCTTTTTTACTGTTTTCATTACTTTACTACAACACATTTCTGTACTTGTTTTGCAAAATACAATTTGGAATTAAATAAAATGTTCAAGTTTTTTTATAACCAAATATTTTTAAGCCAGTAATATGGAATCCCCCCCCCAGACACCCCGGAATGTTACAGTTCCGGTACCTCTATTTTTAGAAATCGAGCACTGTATATATATATATATATATATATGCACACATTTATATATATTATACGAGTACGTGCATGTGTATGCACCTGTATGCGCTATAAACACACGCGATCATACATTCCATTGCATGATTCATAGAGCCATGTGGACAAATTTATGTGTTTCGTACTCCATTGCTGAATAGAAAAAACGTATGTATGTATCCTTTTACAGAAACGCTCACGTTTTTTTCTAATTTCCAGATTTAATCCATATTCCAAAATATTTGATTTGTGAGTTGCTCCAAGCTGTATCTGATGATTTGATTAAAAAAAGATACTGATTTAATAATGTTGGCATGAGAATATCGAGTAGATTGGGATATAGGAGTGACCGTATTTTACATGTGAAATGCAAACTCTATATAAGATAAACCTCGCGGAGAATATTCTAGAAATTTGCGCAGCATGAAACGATGAAATTTTTCTTGTATAAAATTCATTTTAAAGTACGTTGAAATTTACAGAAATTTTCGCGACAAAAATTATTTGAACATGATAAAATGAAGTACTGATAGTCGAAATTTTGAACACGTAACAAGTATAATACGGGAATTAAATTAAAATTTTTTTTAAATTTCCAATGGCAAGAATTACAGGACAACATATATCAAAAATACAAAAATTTAAGATTGAAAAATGACATCAGTTAATTCATCAACTTATGTCTGGTAATACAATAGCGCTCCGATAAAGAAACGGGAGGTAGAGCAGGACAAGAAGCGAGGTGAGGCATGTCCATTTCTTCCTGGTTATCACACAGGAGACAAAGAGGGTCGGGAGCCAAGTTAATTCTATGGAGGTGCTTGCGGAGGCAATTATGGACAGAAAAAAGCCGGTGCATTGCCACAGATTTATCTCTAGGCCACTCAGGAATATCATGGACATGGTCATACCGGAGCTTGTGACCGCTTCTAGCGGCAGCAACCTGCGAGAATAGACACCTGAGAGTCTTTTTGACTATCGTCTTGATGGAATGGTAGGTCAAATCCTGATTGTTTAGCTTTAAAACAGAAGCACCCTTTTTTCGCCAGGAAGTCAGCAGCCTCCATGTTCCCCTCGATGCCGCAGTGGGCCGGGATCCACTGCAAGACAACTGTTTTATTATGATCCGACAACCGTTCCAGAAGGTTTACGCAGTCATCAATATCTTTGGATCGAGAGAAACATGGGGAGTCAATAGCCTGAAGAGCTGCTCTCGAATTTGACAGAAGCACCACTCTTGAGAAGCGCTCCAATCGGCTCTGAGGCTGGATAAGAGCCAAACGGATAGCTGAGATTTTACCATCAAAAGCTGACACGAAAGCGCCAACAGGAGAGTAAAACGAGAACAGCTCACAATGAACACCGGCCCCAGCGTTGACGCAAATTAAAATATGAACAACGGGAACTAAAATAAGATAAGCAATTGTAGAAACACAAGCAAGGGCAAAAAGATTTGATACGAAAGTGAAAAATTTTAATTACTCGGGAGCCAAATGCCAAGCGGTTTTTAAAATTTCAATATATTATTTTCCCTAACGCGGAGACGCTTGTCGCGAGACATTCGCCTCTTGTTATTCAGCGCGAAGTCTTGCTGGCTACTTTATTCCTAGAACACCATTTAGGCGAGCCAGCATTGCTCCGTATGAGGGGACAACATGGTAACAACCAAGCCTAAGGGCCTGTTCACATAGGAGTCCGTTGCGTTGCGTTAAGGAAAAGATGACGTTGAGACGAAAATAAACCAATCATATGCCTCCAAACGATTAGCGATGAAATTTTTAACGCCTATGATTGGTTTATTTTCGTCTCAGCGTCATCTTTTCCTTAACGCAACGCTACGGACTCCTATGTGAACAGGCCCTTATTCGGAATTTGAACCTACTGCGTCGCCTATTGCGTGGAAGCTAACGGTGCTCACCACTATATAATTCCAATATTTATTGAATTAGGGTTTGTTCACTTAGAATCCGTCAGCGTTACTCGTGTTCAAATGCAATTTAACCCGTTAAAAAAATCCAAACGATTAGCTACGAAATTGTTCAGGTCTGTGATTGGTTTAAAATATGTCAATACAAGTAACGCTGACGCTGACGGATTCTATGTGAACAGGTCCTAAACCTTTAGTGGGTTATTTAGTGAGACATCAATAGATGAGTATCCTAAAATGCTTAGTTGAGAAACAGACGTGATCATGTTTAAAGAAAATTGTGCCAACCCAATTAATGCTAGTTACTTAAGTTATTTTATGAGAAACCCTGGCAAATAATAGATATACTTAATAGTAAAAATACGCAATAATAAAAAAAGCTAAATGCTTAGGATTGTTACACATGGTTTATAAAAACGTCTAAAATATTTCTCAAAATGAAAGTTGAAGAAATTGTATTAGGAGGTATTGCCTTAGTTGTTAACAATTAGTTTTACGAAATACTTGCCTCCTTTATCCATAAATCCGAACTATGTCTTTTGAAGACTGCATGGAGGAGAGAAGCTTAGACCATGAGTATTGGGCACCGCAAGGGTCGGAGGCCGACTTATTGCCCGGTGCTACCACAATTTTGACCAAGCAACTGCAGGGGCTGAGAAAGGTTCACACATGTATCTAAAAAATCATTATTATCCCACCCTTGCATCTGTTATCTCGTTAGAGTTTTCTAATTACGCAACGACCTCTCATTCTCGTAAGGGCTTGGGTCTCCAAATTCTGCCAACTGGACAACTCTTACTCCTCGTTGATGATTTATTACACTCTCATATAGTGCCCATAATATTTCTTTTACTCATTAAATACGAAATAGGAATGATGTAGGAATCAAACTACTCTATTCAGCATCATGAGCCCATCCTGTATTTACTGAACTACTATGATTCGTCGTTGATCGACAATACATCTTTGTATAATTAATTAGATTTTCCCCGATTTCCTAGATGATGCAGAGGTATATCATATCAAAGTAGATTTGCAATTGACTGCGTTTATATTTTTGTAGGTATTCACTGTTATTGGATAGTGTTGTTATTTACCAATGCGGGGCACTTGTCAATAATGACATTGGCCCTTTAACCGCGCGAATCGTTGGTTGTTTACAATGGGGACACCATATAGGTAAACCAACACCACCCCTTGGTGCCATCTCAATTTCGATCGAGCACCCCCAGGGACGACATATGGGGGTATCCTACCTTCTTCCACCCCCTGACCTCATAGAAGGATTTTCCGGTCTACGGATTTAACGTGCCCATATCCGGCCTAGACACGAAGGCATTTAAGCCAATTTAAAAAAAAATCATTTTTTAAAGTCTTTTTTGGTCTTTTATGGTAAAAACTTACCTGTAAATACCATAGTTTTTTTATAAATTGGTCAATTCGAAGTAATTTGTAATGAAATTTAGCCAAAAAGCCTATCAGTCTGCACAAAATTGAAATGCTACCATCTTAATTTCCGTCTCACACATAATACATATGGCAGTTAACTTCAAAATGACCTACAATCTAAGAGAAATTTTAAAATGCAAAAATAATACAGATAATTTTATGTTCCAGTATGATAATTTTCCCCGATTCATCATTCCTTTCCTTATAAAAGCAGCCCCAAATAAAAAACTTTATTGTACATCAATTATTGTTGGTCATACCATTAACAATATCATCTAAAACATGTCCTGAAAATTTCATCAATTTATATGCATTATTATGGGAGATATCATAATAACGGTAGAGATTTGTGTTAAAAAAACATATTTCTGAGAAAAACGCATTTAAAGTTTTAAAAAGCAATGAATACAAACACTAGAGTGATTGACAAAGTTGCCAATTTCTATCAAGAAATCAATTACATAACTGCAGCAAAGTAATGGCTGTGCACTAGCAACATTATGGCACATATTATTTATCAATTAGAGAAAAATGATAAAAGCTAGAAGCTTCAATTTACGGTAACTTCCGGTTTTAAAACCAAACTTCCGGTTCAATTTTGTAGCAGATGATGTTTTTCTAAAATAGCTATAACTCTGCTTCTAATTCATGTAAAATGAAAATCAAAACGATTTTGAAAAGAGAAAAGATTAAATTACACGATTCTTGCAAAAATAAAATTGACTAAAATAGTCGGGAAATGACATTTTGAACGTAGGCAGTCACATTAACGGCGTTCTTTCAGATTCGAATCGAGCACTCCCGGTCCGAAGCCCAACGCGCTACCACTAGGCTACTTTGGGCTCTGTTATTGGATAGCAGTGTCACAGATTTCTACAGTCATTTACTTTTGTTTTTCTTTCCTTTATGCATTGGAAATCAGGTGATTTCCTTACAAACAATCACGACAGTCTGTAACGATCTGTAATGGCTGTTTGGATATAATGCTTCGAAGAAAATTACGGAAATTAAAGGCGTTGCAAGTCGCAGACAAACTGACTGATTAAGGGGACAAGGGACCTTGAAACTCGATTTTTTTAAATTTTAATTTTTAACTCTATATACTAAACTAGAAGTTAACCCGTCATTTTGACGTCATAATACTAATGATGACGTCATAATGGAAAAAGTATATGAAAGTTAAAAAATATCCCGAATTATCTAACAATATTGCATTTAATCCACACCTTGTAAAAGCAAACCCTTTCATTATATTTTATTTATTTAGTTTTTCATGCGATTGGAGTAGTAGACTGCCATCCAGTGTTTTACAGCTCACTACGCGATATGAATACTTGAGCTACTTGATTCATTCACATTCAAGTTTGCTTACTTTCAGAATTCATCGCAAAAGTAAACAGATTTTTCAAAACTGTTAAATATACAGCTAAAAGCATCCAATTTTTTTTTTAGTTCTTAATGTTTTATAGAAAAATAGGCTGAACAAACATGATTTGATGGAGAAGATATTAGTTTTTAGGTAAGAAAAAATTCTGATCCATATCGGAAATTGAAATTAAGCCTAAACGGCTGTTTGTTTACTGAGGGCTTCAATTGAAAGATGAGTACAGCCCGGAAGTGTTATACAGAGACAACGGCTATTATATATATAAAATGAGGATAATTAATTTTCTTTTTTGCTACATTGAAAACCCTTAGAATTCAACATTAGGATTTTTTTGCAGAATAATGATTGTTTTTCAAATTTTTTTCAAAAATGTTAACTTTTTCAAAATGCTCTATGCGCATTCCATATTAATTAATGTCTTTAAAATTTTATTATAAGTTTACCATATGTATATAAATATAAATCTGCATTTAATTTTTTTAAATTTTTTTTGTAGGAATCTAAAGTCTTAAATAATTAATTTTTTTTATTTATTCCGCCTGTTATTTTTTATGTTTTTACTTTATTTTATGGTCTGTAAATTTCAAAAATATTTGTAATTTCAAAGAATTATGCACATTTTTGTGACAAACACTTCAATTAACAATTCAGAGAAATTTAGAAGATATCAGCAGAAAATGGATGCACATGGAGCCTTTTGAAAAATTCTAGCAATTTTGAAGAATTTTTTGATAAATAGTTCTAACTTCTTCACAAAATACTTATTTGTGAATTCTAAGTATCCTCAATCAGAAAATGGATACACATGGAGCCTTTTGAAAAATTCTAGCAATTTTGAAGAATTTTTTGATAAATAGTTCTAACTTCTTCATAAAATACTTATTTGTGAATTCTAAGTATCCTCAATCAAAAAATGGATACACATGGAGCCTTTTGAAAATTTCTAGCAATTTTGAAGAATTTTTTGATAAATAGTTCTAACTTCTTCATAAAATACTTATTTGTGAATTCTAAGTATCCTCAATCAGAAAATGGATACACAGGGAGCCTTTTGAAAATTTCTAGCAATTTTGAAGAATTTTTTGATAAATAGTTCTAACTTCTTCATAAAATACTTATTTGTGAATTCTAAGTATCCTCAATCAGAAAATGGATGCACATGGAGCCTTTTGAAAAATTCTAGCAATTTTGAAGAATTTTTTGATAAATAGTTCTAACTTCTTCACAAAATACTTATTTGTGAATTCTAAGTATCCTCAATCAGAAAATGGATACACATGGAGCCTTTTGAAAAATTCTAGCAATTTTGAAGAATTTTTTGATAAATAGTTCTAACTTCTTCACAAAATACTTATTTGTGAATTCTAAGTATCCTCAATCAGAAAATGGATACACATGGAGCCTTTTGAAAAATTCTAGCAATTTTGAAGAATTTTTTGATAAATAGTTCTAACTTCTTCACAAAATACTTATTTGTGAATTCTAAGTATCCTCAATCAGAAAATGGATACACATGGAGCCTTTTGAAAAATTCTAGCAATTTTGAAGAATTTTTTGATAAATAGTTCTAACTTCTTCACAAAATATTTATTTGTGAATTCTAAGTATCCTCAATGTAGTAGAAATGAATATTAATTATACTCGTGTAAAATATTGAAAATTAAAGATGAACGGGAATGAAGGTCCGTTGTTCCGTTAACACGAATATATTTCTGTGTTACTTCTTACACTCCTGCACGAGCACACTTAAAGCACAATGCTTCGGAGAACGTTATCTATATTTAAATTTCCAACATTTTAAATTCATTCGTTTGATACTTATTCAACAAACAACCGAAAAATAATGATAATCTAACATCAGAAAGGAAAAGAAACACATATTTTTAATAGTTAGACAGTCGAAGAGCTATTACCACAAAACCTTAAACATTTCTTTCTATCGCAGATTTTTCAAAAAACAACGGAGATCAGCAAAAGTTTTCTCCTAGAAAAATATATTTAACTGTTTGTATTTTCAATCGAATTCATTAATGAAGCACAAAAAAATAATAATCATCGTTAAGCAAAATATCATTTTTCAGCAAAATATTTAAAAATAATTGCACAAAAATCTAATCTTTGAGTCCGAAAGAAATGAGTTATAAATTCCAAAAGAAACTATTTTTTTTCCATCTTTCTCCTCTTAAGACTGTGTAGTTTAAATTCGTTGACATATTGGTTAATTAAGGCGAAATAATGAACCGTACAAAAATACGACTGCAAAACTTTTGAGAGAGAGAGAGAGACAAAGAGAGAGAGAGAGTGAAAAAAAACTAGAACAGAGATAGGAGCAAACAATCAAAAACAAATCACATATATGGGATTATTTTACTCCCTCTTTGAAGAAACAAGGTTTTTTACATCATTTCAGTTCTTTCTCCCGGACTGATTTTTCATTTCCGCGGTTTTAGAGATTTCCCTTCGTAACTGTAACTGTCAATTAGGAAGAGCACTGCAGTACCAGGAAAAGACAAAAGGAAAAGGACGAGAAAAAATTAAATTAAGATTCTTTAAAAAGAATTTTTTGGGAGAAAACAAAACGGGGTATTCGGGCTCATTAAATTTCATGTAAATAAATTAAAACTCCGTTTGATGCTTAATAACCCTTCGCCTCGTGTTCTTGTGTCATAATTTGTGTCGGCAATGAGGTTGCTATTATTAAATTAATTAATTGACGGAGAAAAATACCCGCTGGAGTAAAAAAATGTGTGACTACGGCGGTTTTAGGGAATTCCGCTCTTAAAAAGGAGGTCGCCTACAACGTGTGGTTGGAAATGCTTTTCTAATTGCGTTCCTTTATTAGTACTTAACAAAAATGATCTAGTTTGCATGCCTCGAACGTTTTTAATATCATTATGAACGTCATCAAATCATTTAAATTTGTGTTAAAAAAGGGTCGTTATTTTTGGTCTTTAAAAAAAATGTTTAAATTAATGAACTTTGATAAATTTCTTGTAACATGTAACGTGATATATTGCTGTGATCACAAAAACAAAATTCAGGTTGCTTCTTACATGCATCTTCAGGTTGGTTGGTTGGTTTGTAGGGGTTTTATGGCGCAAGGTCCAAAATAGGACATAAAGCGCCAAACACAAGACTAGAGCCGAAAAAGTGTAGGGTAAGTGTTCCAAATATCGCCTACTCTAACTTTTTTTCGACATTTCATCCACTTTTTAGTTTCTGATTAGGCTGGAAACTCAAAGAACATCCTTAAGGCCGTCTGCACACGGAGCAACTAAAAAGAAACTGATAACTGACTCACATCACAAACCAGTCCGTGATGAGTCGCAACCTATGTAATTGAATGGAGCCACGCACACGGCACAACTGGTTACAAACCCGTCCGACGGTTTGTAACCAGTTGCGCCGTGTGCGTGGCTCCATTCAATTACATAGGTTGCGACTCATTATAGACTGGTTTGTGATTTGAGTCAGTTATCAGTTTCTTTTGAGTTGCTCCGTGTGCAGACGGACTAAGAACTATTTCCTTTGGTATCCTGAGATAAACCAGCTCCAAAACCAGTCCCAGTTTAAGTTATGTAGCTAAATTGGAAAAATTGAAATTTCCAGTGAACTCCAGAGCGGTTCCTAATATCACCTACCTCTGTTCCTCTTACCACCTACCAGGCGAAATTAGGAGCACCTGTTAAAAGGTGTTGCTAGCAAAGTCTCTGTTTAATGCACTTTCAAATGGTATAAGCAAAATTAGAATTTGGATGCACCTACCTAGTCATTCACTGGATTTTGATTCTTTGGAGCCAAAGTTTAGGAAGACAACAGCCAAAACAACTTCAGACGCCATATAGTTTCTGTTGTCAGTGATAAGAGCGTTGTCGCTATCGCCACTGTTAGTACAGACCCAGAACTAAGAAGTTACTGCATTTTCTCATACATAGCGCGAATCATACTTTAGAAACACGAGTAGGTGATATTAGGCACTGGGGAGATATTTGGGACACCCACCCTATATAAAGAAGCGCCATGATCGAACCAACGGTGAAATAACAGATTTATAACCAACACTAATCAACAATAAAACGCGTCACCGTGAAAAACTGCATTAAAGGGATGATAAAAATTATGTGTAAACGTGATAGAAATATGATATATACAAGGTAATAATATAGAAAGATGATATGTAACGCGATAAAAAAACGGTGATATATAAGGGTGGTAAAAACAATGATATATATAATTGATAAAAAGATACGTTATAAACAGGGATAAATAAATTTGTAAAACAAACATGCATCTTTACGAATCCCCTTTATGATGCTATGTAATTTCGTGGGTAAATTAGATTGTTAGTAATATCTCGTGATTTATACATGCATCTTTAGGAATCTCCTTTATGAATTATCAGATATTACCAAAAATCTAATTTACACACGAAATTACATAACAGTTAGTAATTCCCACAGGAATATACTAAATTCACGTAGGAAATCTGAAAAATCTTTTTTTTTAGACTAATTCGTTTACTGTTGTTGTTCCTAATGCCCCCTGACCGGAAGTTCCAGATAAGCTTCGAGCTGTCTAGCGCGTCATAATAGCACCACAAGGGTCGGAGTCTGCCTTGGCTAGGTGCCACCACAATTTCGACCGAGCACCTCCAGAGGCGACATCAGAGGGAATCGTACCTTCTCCCCACTCACTGACCTCATAGAAGGACTTTCTGGTCTACGGATTTAACATGCCATATCTGGCCTACACAAGAATGTACTTAACGGTGATTCTTGGAAATCGATCCGTGCATTATTTATTTATTAACAGAATGGACATATATCCTAATAAGTAGCGACCTAAGTATCACATTAAAATAATTCTCAATGTTATATAGTAAATACATACTGGAATTTTAACGTAGGATAACGTTCCTCCTTAACAGTCCTCCGGAAAGCAAAATTTCAGACGCTAAAACTGTCCGTCCGTACCTCGCGAGTTCTAATTTTGGCAGCGCGCCAAACCCAGTTTGTATCGCTTGGACAAGCAGTAAACAGTTAAACAGAAAAGTACCGAAATGCGTCAAAATTTTGACATACATGTATGTATGTATATATATATATATATATATATATATATATATATACATACATACATACATACATACAAAAGAGGTAAGCAACGATAAGAAATCCTACGTTAATAACCCGCGGTAGTTTCGTTAGAAGAGACACCTGAAATTTTTTTTCTATTTCTTAACTGGCTCATTTATAGACTGAACGAACCTGCGGCATTGCTGCTAGCAGCTTAAAATATGTCAATAAAATAATTCTCAATGAACTAAATACATTTTGAAAGTTTGAAATATTTCTAATATTTTTTAAGCTGATTCGTTTATAAACGGAACAAGCATGTGACCTGGCAGATAATAACCTACGTATAAAAAGCTGTTCAAGAGAGATGGAGAGATATAAGGTTAAAACTTTGATAGACAGTTTTCTTGCAAGGTGTTACTCCAAGACAATACTGATTTCCTAACCTGTCCTAATCAAACGTCTGGCCGTTTGTGACTGAGTCAGCAGTTCGAGTTCCGTGGTAGAGACATTCAGAATCGGTTCAAACCGTAGATACCGATATAGATTTTGATTTGCTACAAATTGTATGTGCCCTCGTGTAGCAGTAGGTGATCTTAGTGATCCAAAACCAACCAACCAAATTTTAATACATTCTATTACTTTCTCGTTTAAGGAGGTTTGGCTAAAATGTAACAGCTGAAATCCTCAAATAGCGGTACCCCGAATGATACATTTTTTTATTAAGGACGGGAAGAAAATATCTATCTCCAAATCATGGCGTATGTACAGAAATCCTTGAAAAACTTCGAACGACTTCAGCTTACAATGACTTCAACTTTTACAAATGAAAGGACATTTTCGTTTGAAATGCTTTGTAAATGGCCAGGCGGCAGTAAACAAAGAATTCTTAAACGAAACAGTGACTGGAGCTGAACACTGACGCTATAGCAATGATTGGGATGACTTTAATACTAATTTAGTTGACGCCAGTAAATGTTGCAGGAGCACTAAAGACATAATATCCACGTCATCTTTACATCTGTCACATGCTTTTTAAAAAAAGTGTCCTATAGCCTTAGATTTCTGAGCCGTATTTCTTTTCCTCTCGTTTCAATCTATTTATAATGGGAAATTTTTTAAATCGAGTGAAAATTTTGATTTGGAAGTGCTTAAACTGTTATACATTTAGAATAGAACGATCAAAAACATGAGAAGTAAGAAGTATAACTGCATGGTCTATCTATTGGTCAGACAAAAAGTCTTTTATGTTACAAAAGAATCCAAAGGGTTTCACTCGAATGTTGAAAGTGGTTATGTGATAGAAGTGGTTATGTGTTTCGGATATAGAATTCGAAAGTCATTTAATTAACGGCATATTATAATTTTTATAGTATGGCATTACGAGTATAATGACGTTCAACTTATTGTCTGCATGTTTAAAGTCTTTGCTCATTGAATGGCGTAGAAAATATGCCACTCTTGTGTACTTTTATTGATACCAAGTCTGTAATACACATTATTTTGTTTTAATTATGATTAAAAGCAAAGTAACTAGTTTTGATTTAATTTTTTACACGTAAATAAAATTTTCATTTAGCCATTTTCGTAAAATTATTTCTTTTAAGGAATGACGACTGATTTGCTGTAAATCTCACTTTACTAGTCTTCCGAATTCCCCTCAAAGGATTCTTCAAGCCAACAATAACTTGATCTAATAAAGAAACGGGCTTAACCTCTCACGGGATATGAAAAGTTTAGAGCCATATATATATATACAGTAAAAACTGTTTATAAGAACACCGGTTATTAAAACATATCGCTTAAAAGAACGGAATTATTAGTTCCCGGCCAATTCTCATGTGTAATGATGGATATAAAACCCGGTTATAATAACATCGTTAATAAGAACATATCGCTTTTAGTGACTTAAAATTAATTTATTTCTGGAAAAATAAATCGCTTATAAGAACATGTTAATTGGGAAGTAGCAGCATGTTGTTCTTCAACCATTTTATCCATTTTTTATCTAAAAAAAAGCGGACTAAAATTAAGAAACTTCGAAAAAGTCCAAATGGTGACATAGAAGAAGCCCTTTTGCATTGGTTTAAGATTCAAAGGAGTGCCAACATTCCTCTAAGCGGACCGATTTTGCAAGCGAAAGCAAATGAATTTGCGAAGCTCTTTAAAAACATGATTTCGTTTGTTCAACTTCGTGGATCCAGAGATTTCGGGAGAGGCATTTCACTGTGTTCGGGAGAATCAGTGGAGAATCGAAGGTCATGCCACCAGGTTTGGTTTGGTTTGGTTTGGAGCGCCACGGTTAACTTTTTGCTACACGAGGGCTAATTTGACCGGGAACTACAGTTTAAAACCTATTCCGAACGGATACAAACATCCATGCCAACAGTGGGAGTCGAACCCACCGGATCTGAACCGAAAGCCAGCTCCCTGGCCATTCGGTCATCACCTGGCCGCCGTGCCACCAGGAGTTTCTGATAACTGGCTTAAAACCGTTTGGACTACGTTAAGAGAAGGTTATGAAGACCATGAAATCTTCAATCTTCAATAAAAAAAAATTGAATTGTTTCCTGCCAGCTGGTTTTCTTAGGGTTCAAAATCCTCCCATTTTTTAAACTCAAGACGCTAGAGAGGAAAACAAGATTCACTTCAGGAATATGAAGACATAGATTTGGTTCTTGTAACTCATGGGAATGTAATGGATGAAGATATTATTGCAGGCGTAAATGCAGAGATTTCTGGCAAAGATGATGATATTAACGACAGTGCCAGTTCAGAAGATCTTTTGAACTTGTTTTCTTGTCCGAGTTTAAAAGAAATGTTTTCAGTAATCAATACTTTAAATGTATTTTTAGCTTGCAATGACGATTTTGTGAAGGATGCGATTAAAAAAAAAAAGCTGTCAAAGAACTTGTCGCGATAACCGAAAATTATTTTTATTTACAAAAAAAACCCAAAAATCTAAACAAACAAATATTACTGACTATTTTTCAGAAAATGAATAAACATGTAAAAACAAAATATTGCATTATGTATGTACATTCATGATAGCTACATAATTTTATTCACTTTTCTTTTTAACGTGTTTAGAACAATGTATTTGAAAAAGTTCCAAAATACATACTTATATGAAAATGAGCAGTGTGTTTTTCCTTGATTGAACTTGAACCTTTTAACCATTTTTTGAACGTCATGTTTCAGGTGTAAATAGAAATTATGTGACAATGAATTTGGTATTTCCATCAGTTGTAAGTTATCTATCGGATATAAAAACTATCGATTATAAGAACCAGTTTTTGAAGTCCCCTGGATGTTCTTATAAATGATTTGTACTGTATATATATATATATATATGTATATGAAATGACCGGAGTGGACATCTCGTGAAAATACTGCAATCGAGGCCGTAACAAAGATTCCAAATCATAAAGAATAATTAAATTTTATTTGACGTAAAGATTAACACATCTTAATCAGTTCGGAGCCAGCCCGCGTCTCTCCAAAAAAGCGCCAAAAATAGAATTAGGTGAAAGAGGTTGCCAGAATTGGCGGAGGAAGTTAGTATGTGGAAGGCGAAGCGTTTACGTCAAGACAAGAAGGACGGGTTACCATGGCAGAGATGAAGTACAGAATCGGCGATTATAGGTAGTTAGTAATATTATCACACACACACACACACACACACACATATATATATATATATATATATATATATATATATGAGAGGAGGGTATTATGGAATACCATTTACATTTTTAAAAATAACTTTACTGGTTTTTGAATAAAAATCCCCAAAATCCCCATGAGTACATACTATAACTAACTGTAACGAACTGTCACTTGTAAAAAAACTATTTATTTTGTTGTTATAAAAAATTATTTTAAAAAAAGTTACAAATGGAGGTTAATATGAAATAGTCGGGTAATATGGAATAGGTGGTTTAAACCATTGAAAAACTAATTAGACTTCATAAAACATAGTTATTTTTAACTCTAGAAACCATATTTTTAAGATTATGAGTAAGTCATTTCTGCTTCTAGTCTATTTACAAAAGTCACAGATATAATCTTCTTTCTCTGCTCCGGTACAGTCAAGGTGAGCCCGCAGAGAACAGTCTAAGCATTGAATCCAAATATCCCCTCATTGATCTTCGGAGAATTTTTCGTTACAGATGATATGGCTTTTGTAAAGTCAGTTTTTTAAGTTTAATTTTTAATTATTTTTCTTAAAGTATATTTTTCTAATTTTATTTTTGTTTAATAAAGAGTCCTTGATTGGGACATAGCCCCTTTCACACTAACATGTTTGTGTTTTGTTTCACATATCCCAAATTTTCTCTTGATGAATAAAAATATTTAGGAGTGGAATTGGACTTAGCTCTCTGTACCCTGCAGTAGTCCCTGATCTGTCGAAAATGCCTGGTGTGATAACTCATTTTAGCCCATTTTAGACTTAGCACCCTTTGCACAGAAAACAAACAAACAAACAAACAAACAAACAAACACACACACACACACATATATATATGCATGCATGTGTGTGTGTGTGTGGGGGGGGGGGTGTATGCTTAGAGAGTGAGGGAAGGAGACAGTTCTGAGTTTCAGAATTTAATGGCTAATTCTAAGAAGACAGTGAAAATAGAACCCAGGAGAATCGAGGCTTTTTCGATCTTTTGAATAGATACTTGCAGAGATTGAGTATATATTTGCTTTTTTAATCAAAACCTGCTATTTGATAACGCTTTAAGGGGACAAGGGACCTTCAACATCAAACTTTAACTCTATATACAGAATGTGAATAACTGATATTCTTTTTTACTGCATCGAAGACCCTTAGAATCCAAAATAATATTTTTTTTATAAGAATAATGTCTGTTTTTCAAAACTTTTTTTCAAAAATGCTAGTATTATTCAAAATGTTCCGTGTGCATTCCATATCGTTTAAAAACCTTAAATTTTTTAATATTAGTTTACCATATAAGTATAAACATAATTACGCACTGAATGTTTTTAGTATGAATCTAAATTCATGAATAATTTTTTCTTCAATCTAATTGTTATTCTTTTATGTTTTTGTATGTTTTTACTTTATTTCATGCTCTACAAATTCGAAAAATATTTGTAGTTTCAAAGAATGATGCACAGTTTTATGACAAACACTTCCATTGACAATCCTGAGAAATTTGGAAGAAATCAGAAGAAAATGAGCGCGCATGGAGCATTTTGAAAAATTCTAAAATTTTTGATGAATTTTTTTATAAACAGGCCTTATTCTGTCCCCAAATATTCATTTGTGATTTCTAAATGTCTTCAATGAAGTAAAAAATAATGTTAAATATTATCATTTTGTATATAGAGTAAAATATTGAAAATTTTAAAGAACAAGGTTGAAGGTCCCTCGTCCCCTTAAGTATGATAGAGTATTGCTTTACAAAAGAAACAAGTAATATAATCCACAACAGTCTCTAAAACCCAGTCTTTCCTGATCCACTAGTTCTCCAGAGTGCACACACGTATCAGACAGAGCAACCACATCCGGAGAACACGTTCGGCGCGTGACGCGGAAGCCAAAATTAACATTGACACTGTCAGTAATTAATGCGTCAACATTCGAGTACCGTTCCTATTAACTACTTAAAGATTCACGTTCCGGCTCCGCAAATATGTATTCAGCGCGCAAAACGAAAGAAAAAGGGGCCTTTTTCGTTTTGCGTACGTATATGCCACGAAACCACAGTCCCGAGGCAAAAATTAATCATCGCTCCGGTGTCGCTTTGCGCGACTGGAACGCACGCAAACGCCGGGGAACAAGTATCCTTCACCACGTACTACGCAGTACGTTAGGCTTCTCACATAAAAGGCAATGCAGGAAGCGTAGGGTTCGTTACTTTAATTAGTTAATGCGCTGTAAGCTTACGAGAAAGCTTTCATAAATAGAACAGGAAAATTGGCTTAGAGGGTGGTTGAAACGAAGAGATTTTCTAAAATGTAGCTCTAACTTCATAAATGACATTAATTATTTTTCTTTATTGTAATGGTCGTTAGGGAAGATGTCGCATTTCCAGTAGCATAAACAATAGATGTTCTTGACAGGAGGTCTTTTGTGTTCCTGAGTCGTCCAGTTGTTTTGGAAGTAGTTAAAATAATAACGGTGTAAAGGGAGAATCTTAGAAAATGTGGGTATTTTTCATTATCAGTGTAAATTATATTGAAACACTGCCTATCTGTATATATATTATCAATACATCCTTAAATCCTTTGACCCATACATCCTTTGACCCATACACATCAAATTTTTCAAATGACGTATAGAAAGTAAGGGCGTTGTTAAAACACTTTAAACCCCTCCCCTCCCTAAATTTCATTCCTTTAACATCTTGCGATGACCCTATTTATCCCTCGTCTTAACTTTAAGCTCTTTCTAATGCAGCCAGGTGGCTTTGTTTGTGATAGCCGGCAGACGGACTGCTCAATGAAGGTTAATATTTTGCTAGCTGTGTTGTGGAATACGCAAGTGATAGTCAAGATTTCGCCAACGATCAGCCTGTTGATTGCGGAACGTTTCCGTATTAGAATATCATGTTTTCAGTTCAAGTTCTACATTCCAGCTCTACGATCGGATCGAATCCCGGCGTCACGCCACTAAAATATCTTCGTTTGTGTCGTCAGGCCCTGATTTTCCATTAGGCCCGGTAGACCCGGGCCTAGGGGCCCACGAATGTTGGGGGCCTCCAAAAAATTTTAATCTTAAAGGGGAAAAAAAATATTCCCAATTCAAAATTTTTAAAATTTTACCTTTTTAAATAGCAATTTTTTTTATATATCCTTTCAAATTTGATTGATTGATTGGTTCATCATATGTATAGTTATATATATAGTTCATCATATGTATGTTATAGTGTATTTAAGGGATTAATAAGTCTTTTGGTTTCATTGTATTGGTGTTTTAATGAAGTTAATATGTTGTATTGCTTTTTGTTATTTGATAATGTTCTAGGCTTCTACGCTTCAAATAGCCAATTCTTGGTAAAATGATACTTTAACAATGATTCATGATTATTATTATTTTTTTGTGTGTGTGTGTCAATTTTAGAAATTTTACGCCCACATCAGTGTTAGGGGGCCCCCATCCTGAGTTGTGCCTATAGTCAAGAATTTTCTAAATCGGGCCTTGTGTGTCGTCCCCTCATAGGGGATAACGTTGGTTCGCCTATATGGTGCTCCCGTAATAAAATAGCCAGCAAAAACTGCAATGAATAAAGGCGAATGTCTATCTGACAAGTGCCTCCGCATTGGGGGGGGGGGGGGAATCCAGATTTACTAACTAGTTCATCTTTATTCTTTGTTTTCAAAACGTATAATTTGGGGTCCATTTTGACAGCATCCAAGCTACTGAACAGTGTAAAGGAGCTATAGAAAAGATATATTTGCAGATCGATTAAGGGGACAGTGGACGTTAAAATTTATTTTTTTTACTTTTCATCATAGAGATAAGGAAATTTTGTACATATATACATTTCACTATAAATATATAGAATACCTTAAAGGAAATTTCTGATCTGATTACAATTTTAAGATTTTTTTAAAAATTTGAAATTTATAAACATAATTTTAAAATGCTCCTCGTTACTTAATTTTTGAGATATCTTCTCGATTTTGCATTTTAATCACTTTATACTGTACTAGCGGCCCGTCCCGACTTTGTCCGGGTTGAACAAAATATTATACCAATAAATTTCCAGTTGATAGCCAATAAATTGTAAATCTTTTTTTACCTTAATAATAACCTAAATAATACCTTAAATTAATTTTATGTTAGTTAATAATTAAAATAAATTTTTATAAAAGAAAAAGGCGTGCCGGAGAACTGCTAGGTTCGAACCGCTAGCGTCAGAACAGAAGCCCACCGCAATAGCACCACAATAAGGATCGTTGAAATCTTCGGAACAAAAAGCGGTAGAAGACAGTAGCGGAAACAATGAAGATTGTTAGGATTAAGCCCCTAACTTTATTTCTACTGATTAGATATACATAATATATAGCCTATGTCCATTTGGAGTACTGTACCTTTCAAACAGTGAAAGAATTTTTCAAATAGGTACAGTGGTTCTGAAGATTACCCTCCACGTACAAAATCGCTCTCTCTTTATATATAAGTATAGATAGTACCACGCTAAGGATCGTTGAAGACTTCGCCACAAAAAGCGGTAGAGGACAGTAGCGGTAACAATGGAGATTGTTAGAATTAAGCTCCTAACTTTATTTCTACTGATCAGATATACATAATATATAGCCTATGTCCATCTGGAATAATGTACCTTTCAAACAGTGAAAGAATTTTTCAAATAGGTACAGTGGTTCTGAAGATTACCCTCCACGTACAAAATCGCTCTCTCTTTATATATAAGTATAGATAATAAACAAATCTGTGCACCAGTTATTTAATCCCTTGAGTAGTTAATTGAGAGATTTTTTTGTAAATTCCATCCCGATTTTCATCAAAATTTTGCCTTTTAATAAGTTATAAAACAAATTTAATTACCTTAATGAAATCGAATTGTAAAATGCATGCCCAGTTTTTTTGTAAACAATATCAGGATTCTTTCTTATCGATTTCATGAATTTTGAAGAAAAATTAAGACGTATGGAACATTTAAAAAATCTAAAAACCTTGAAAAATCTGTTTTGAGAAAAACAGATTAAAAGTTTATCACTACACTTACCCTTTATAAATTACTTCGTAGAAGCTTCATAAATGACTTTTTACTTGAAAAAAACTATTTTGGTACTATTAATTTACAGAAATATATATATTTTTTACACAGTCAATATTACAATGACAAAATTTTCTCAAATAAAGGTCCACAGTCCCCTAACTAACTCTTATAACGTTGCTACACATAGGATTACCAAAAAAAGCTGATGAAATTTTAGGTTAGTTATTTTTTAAACAAATTTCGATTGGAATAGGAAAGTCATCAGAGAGATTACAAAAATAGCAAGAGACAATAATTTTGTGCTGGTGAACGATTTTTATAGAAATTTATCACAAATACTGATGTTAAGATAGATATAAAAAATGCAACCAGGGCCAGGTAATTAAGTTGATATACAATATTACAGGAGATACGTTGAACCATTCACTATTCATAGGTTTTTCAGAAATCAAGTTAATTACCATATTCCAATGGAATGAGGATTTATTTTGAGATGATTTAAATGAATACATTTCAATCCAAAAACCTTATTACTCATTCAAGGATCAGAATTAATTATTCCGAGTATTGTGTGATGTAACTTCCCAGTGTTACTGATAGAACGCTTTTGATGACTTTCGATTGATTTGTCACCTTTCAGAACATTCAAACATTCTCTTTTCTCTATCATCAGCTTAAGGCCGTCTGCACACGGAGCAACTCAAAAGAAACTGATAACTGACTCAAATCACAAACCAGTCCGTGATGAGTCGTAACCTATGTAATTGAATGGAGCCACGCACACGGCGCAACAGGTTACAAACCCGTCGGACGGGTTTGTAACCAGTTGCGCCGTGTGCGTGGCTCCATTCAATTACATAGGTTACGACTCATCACGGACTGGTTTGTGATTTGAGTCAGTTATCAGTTTCTTTTGAGTTGCTCCGTGTGCAGACGGCCTTAGACTACATATGCACATAACTGAGCTAACAACATTTACCTGCACATGAGACCATTTTGCGATGTGATTCCGTTATTAGCCTATTAATGTAAGCAATAAAATTTGAAATAAATCTACCATTTTACGTCTATACTCAATGACAATGCTTATGAAATGCAATTAAAAATACTTATTACAAACACTCATCTAGCGATGTTTCTTTGCCCTATTTGAGTTTGTATTCTGTGCTGTTACTTTTCTTTGGTTTTATACCGTACTGGTGAAAGCCGGATAGTATCGACAGAATCCACTGTTTGCTCCTCGGTTCGTCGTGAATATGTACATTTTTTTAATTTCTAGCAGTGGCACTTGATGAAAAATCATCCCCTAGTGTGTACTAACACACAGCACAATCAGCATAAGACAATAAAATACATTAGTATTAAAATGATTACTTCTAAAACCGTCAATGGACGGCACAAAGGATGAACAAAATAAATCAATAAAAATGAAATGTAATAAATTTACAAATTAAAAGAACCAAACTTCAGGTATCCGTACTCATTCGGAGGGGATTTTTTAAATTTTTAACGCAGGATTACGTTCCTCCATAACGGCCCTCCGGAAAGCAAAATTTCAGATGTCCAGCGACGCGGGTTATAATTTTGGCAGCGAGACAAACCCAGTCTGTATCACTTGAGTAAGCAGTAAATTGTTAAACAGAAAAGTACCAAAATGCGTCAAAATTTTGACATACATATATGTATATTATATATATATATATATATATATATATATATATATATATATATATATATATATATATATATATATATATATATATATATATATATATATATATACATACGTACATATATACACTGAGCGGCCACTTTATTATGAACACCTGACAGTTTTATGCAAATGAGCTATTGCGTCACAGTGTTGCCGCTTGAAGGCGAGATCGCTATAAAAAGGGAATGCGGGAAAGTAAACCATTAAACTTACTACTGAGCACTCGCACCTTGATAACTTATAACTTGCATACAGGAGATAAAGTCGTCACGACCAAGGTACTCCGCTTTTAAAAACTATAATGGACTGGACTGAACCATCAATTGCACTGTGTTGTTTGTGAAGATATGGGCAAAAAACGGGATTTAACTGAGTTTGAACGCGGGAAGATTGTAACCGCTTGAAGCGTCGGAACCAGTATCAACAAAACGACTGCGCTTGTGAAGTGTTCGAGAGCAGCAGTTATTAATATTTACAGAGAGTGGACTACCAAGCAGATAAACCGGGTCTCAACGTCAGGCTTGTGGTCGTCACAGGCTACTGAATGCCCGATCTGAAAGGAGACTTGCCAGAGTTGTCCAGTCCAGCAGAAGAGCAACAGTGCGTCAAATAACAGGGAATCCTAATCAAGGAGCAACTGCGAACGTCTCTGAACGAATTTTTCTCTGCACATTACACCATATAGGCTACGAAAGCCGACGACCTGTTCCAAAGCCTCTACTGTCTGCCTTGAACAAGAGCAGATGTCTCCACATCGCAAACGAGCACAAGGATTGGACAGTAGCTGAATAGAAAAGGGTCATATGGTCCAACGAATCAAGTTTTCAATTACACCATGCAGATGGCAGGGTGCGAATATGGAGAAAACAGCCCGAAAGCATGGATCCCAACTGCATTGCCACAATACTCCAAGCTGGTGGAGGCAATATTATAGTTTGGGAGATGTTTCCTTGGCATTGTATGGGTCCTTTGATTCCTGTGAAACAACGTCTGAATGCCCAGGGGTATATAAGTTTTATCGCAGATCAATTACATCCTGTTATGTTAATGGGGTACCCTGCCGAGTATGGATACTTTCAGCAGGACAGTGCTCCTTGTCATAAAGCTGGCATTGTCCTCAGATGGTTCGAAGAGCATGATGGAGAATTTACCTTGCTTCTATGGCCGGCAGAATCACCAGATCTCAATCCAGTTGAGAATTTGTGGTATGAGATCGAACGGGGCATCAGGCAGCTGGATCCAGTACCTCAAATCTTAAGGAATTGGAAAGTGCAGTTCATCGGATATGGTCTCAAAATCATCATATCACCTACCAACATCTTAAAGAATCCATGCCAAGAAGAATTCATGCAGTAATAAGAGCAAAAGGGGTCCAACATTGTATTGAGGGTGTGGTCATAATAATTTGGCCATTGAGTGTATAGATACATATATACATAACACATACATGCATATATACATACAAAAGAGGTAAACAACGATAAATAATCCTACGTTAATAACCCGCAGTAGTTTCGTTAGAAGAGGCTACCTGAAATTTTTCGAATTTTGTCTTTTTATCTGTTTTTTATAATGATATGTAAGTTAAAACTTGGAAAAATGTATAAAAAATTTATCTTTTACTTCAAAATAATTTTTTCAGGGGGGGAGGGGGGACTGGAAAAAAATTGGTTTAATTTCCCATTACCGCAAATGATGAAATCCCATTACCGCAAATGATAACTCAAAAACAAACATATATAATACCTTTTTATAAATTGGAGAAGGAAGATAATAACTTTCTATAGGGAATAGAGTATTCTCAGGATTATACTCACAGTCTGTCTCAGAGTATGTAGTAGTTAAAGTACTGATGTATAGAAAAATTACTTAAAATTCATTGACACTTGCAATTCATACGTATGGAAACAAAAAAAACCTAATGCATCTGCAATAATGAGCATAGTCTATTCCCTTTACAAACATTTATAGATAAAGTATGCAAAATTTTAAGGCATTTTAAGAGTAGCTTTTTGTTTCGGGAAGTTTTGCGTAAAGAGAAAAGATGAAAAAAAATTAATTTTGAGAAAACACTAAAAATAACTTTATAACATATTTCTTACTTTACAAATGACTATTTTCGTAGTAAATTCCACCAGATTTATAAATTCAAACAGAATTATAAAGATAGAAGATTTGGCTTTAGTGTTATTGAAAAATAAATCTATATTTTGACCGAAAATGCCGTTTTAAAGGTGTATTGATACTTTAAAGAGTCAACCAGTCAGAGCTGTTCTCTAGCTTGCCAACATCCATCACAGATATTCCCTGACAATGTTGGGCATTCCTTTCTCGGCAAGGAAAAATTTTTATCCGGAAAAGGTGGTTTGCCAAACAGTTATGCCTGGTTTCTAGCCTAAAGGCTGCAATAGCATGTCTTTTGGGAGAGATTGTATCCTTCCAGCTTTTGTCCTTATTAAGTGTAACTCTCTTCGTAGATATTACCAATCGTTAAAGAAGTGCAGTAAAAAGGCTGCCTCCTCACAATCCATAATCAGTTGAAAAGGGAGATACATATGTTTCGATCTATTTATTATATCATCGCGTACCAGGCCGAGGAGCATTGGTGCAGTTGTCACTACGAAAGATTCACGAATGCGAGGATCACTGAAATCTCTGATATAAATGTGGAAACCGAAAATTCTGGGAGAGAACAGCGTGTGGGAGCTTGTGATATTCGCGAAAAGGGAGAAGATTTTTAAAACTATATATATATATATATATATATATATATATATATATATATATATATATATATATATATATATATATATATATGTATATATGTATATATATATATATATATATATATATATATATATGTATATATATATATATATATGTATATATATATAGAGATATATATATATGTATATATGTATATATATATATATATATATATATATATATATATATATATATATATATATATATATATTTATATATATATATATATATATATATATATATATATATATATATATATTTATATATATATATATATATATATATTTATATATATATATATATATATATATATATATATGTGTGTGTGTGTGTGTGTGTGTGTGTGTGTGTGTGTGTGTGTGATATTCAGAGCTGCGGCAACAGCATCCACAGCAGCACCCGTGACGAATCAGATGCGTTCCCCCCGGACGGAGAGCTTCGGCGTGCTACGGGGAACGCACAACTAGGCAGAGAGAGAGAAAAACGCCGTAGAGAGCGTAAGACGTTAGGACGTATCGTGGTAGCAGATGGCTACCGTAAAGTATTTGAAAATGATGTTCCATTATTATTCCCTGTAACTGTTTTGTCCTGTGACTCGTCGATAATAAATAATGTTAGTGTAGAAAAGTGTGCTCCATACCCCACTTCTGTCTGCATCATTTTACACACACACACACACACACACACACACATATATATATATATAAATATATATATATATATACCGTGGAACCTCGATCTCTAGTCAGATCATTAAGTTCAACCTGAGAAGGGCTGAGGTGAATCGCCTCCAGAGGGCTTATATTCGGTATCGGAGCCTTGAACTTCTGGATGTTCCGAGTCTGAAGACTCTGAAGAGATGCCTGGCAATTCAGTTGGAGGCAAAGGCACTGGCACATAAGGTCCGTGAGGAATGGCAATGGTATGTTATCAGAATAAGAGATTAGCTTTTGATTTTTGAGGTTATACCCATGGACATGGCAGGAACAAAAGTAACAATCATAAGAGTGGTATTTCGGCTCCCTCCATGTCAGAGGAATTCCAAATCGTAAAGCAGTCTTCTTTCCTTTGAGCCAGAAGCGTAGATCATTGAGAAACTGCACACAAACTTTATGAGGAGCCCACGATTTGTCCTGGTCTCCAAAATACGCAAGATAAAGTTGTCTTACATAGTCTGTAATGCTCCTCATGCGATTTTTAATAACACTATATTCGCAGCACATGTAACAAAAGTCATCTGGCAAATTTTCACAACGTCTCGAACTGGAAGCCATGTTTCACGAAACGCACAGAGAAAAACAACCGTTAAAATTGTTTCTGTGATGAAACAATTGTTCTGCGTAATCCGTAGGTTTCACCACGGTAGAATGATGATCAGGCAGGGAGGAAAGAAATTCAACGCCGAAAAAAACTTTTTATGGTAAATGTTCATAAAAATCCAAGTAAAATTGAATTTTTCAATAAAAACGTGACGTGATAGAAATTTTTCATTATTTTTTTGAAATCAGCAGCAAAAAATACATAAAGTTCAGCTATCGATTCCCTTGTATTTTTTTTCATCGCAGGCCTGTGTTATTTTTCATAGCACTTTTAATTAATTTCTTTACAGAAGATAAAGGTATTGCTTTTTTTGTATTATATTTGTGTTTCTCTTAGATAAATTATCAGAAACATCGTTTCCATATATACCGTGGTGACGCCATAATATAATTTGTTACGTTTTAATATTGATTTCATTATAATGCTTTATTATAAAATCGGGGTATTATATTGTTTCCAGGTAAGCGAAACAACATCCGCATTTCCCTCCCGCAGATTCGATACGTCTCTGTTTACCACTAAGAAAATAATCGTTTAAAATTAGTTGGCAGCACAGTCCCTTAACAAACAGAGGAAATGGATTCATCCGATTCCTCCAGTGAATTGCAGTCCCGCATCGGAAATAATTTTTCCAGACCGCGCGGTGAAAATTTTGTGCTTGCTCCTCTCCGATTTCTAATTCAGAACTCCCTCCCAATATTTACCGACTTGTCTAAATTTGGTTTTGTCGGTTTATTCATAAATACGCTCCGGGCCGCACCAATCTGCCCCCGAAGCCTTTCCCAATAAGCCGCAGAAGAGGAGAGAAAGCCTGTCCCAATGGGAACAATTAAAGCTATCCAAATTATTTGAATTAAGAATCAGCCTCGAGCCAACATTTTTCCTCGGCTCAGAGCCTACTTGCCGTCGCCATGGGTATAGGCAAATCTTGCAGTTGGCAGAAGGAAACGTAAGCTTGGCTCAAAAATTATGAATTCTAATCCTTCCCTAATTTTATGAAATTTGCGGATGTCGGAATCGTGATTAAGCAAATGCGTTCGGAGGGAACCCGCGGAGCGTTTTTCTTAATTTTTGAAATGCGAAAAGTTGTTGGCTGGAGAGAGAGGAATGCTTGTGTGTCGAAGTTGCAAAACAGCTTTTCCTGGGCAGTAGATTCTTTTAATGATTCGTAATTAACATTCCTTGGGTAGTACTCGGTGAAGAGAGATTTGCAGGGCTTATTGATTTGCGAAGAAAACTTTTGTGAAAAGTAAATAATTAACATATGGAAGGATGTTTAGATTAAATGGCTCAGTTGGAGAGCTTTTCTTGTGACCACTTCTCCCAATCAACGTGTATTTGCGCATTCAAATGCTTCTTTTTTTTTAAAACCTATAACACTCTGAATGCTTTTCTATCTATTATGAATCTCCTTGAAATGCATGACATGCATGCGCGGCAGAGTTTAATGATGGCATATTCAGATTTTGAGTTTTTGATGGAGACTGATGTAAATTTCAAACTCATATCGTTATTAATTAAGGCTCTTGGGATTTTGATTCTGATTTATTTAACGTCAGCCGCGGGACTGACAAGCACGGAAGAGGCAGCATCCGTCCTCGCTTCAACTGGGAAAACTGTCAGACGCGATGATATAATTCGCTTGAAATCAAACAAGAGATTGTTTTTAGTGTCGACACCGGAACTCCCTAAGAAGATTCTTACAAACGAGCTGGACATGATTCTCAGTTCAGGTACTCTGGCCCTCTCTTACCTCCATAGGCGTAGCGTCGGGGAGGGGGGAAAGGGGGGAACGTGCCCCCCCCCCAACTTAACTTTTAATAAATTAAAACGTTAACAGAAGTTCAGTTCAAATCGGAAAATTGCTAAAAAGTTTTAAGAAAGATGGTTTTCCCCGCTTTTTTAAACTGTGAAACTGAAGATTCCGATTATGTCTTTAGCTTTAACATAGTTTTTAACAATGATATGATCCATAACAAAAATTCGATGCTATAATTTTTTCTCTCATTTTATTTATATTATGTTTATTTTTCTCTTTGTATTACTTTTGAATACTACTCAAACATCAATTCTATTGTTATTCAATTTTTAAAAAATCTTAATATTTCATATTAAATCAGTCAATGCACATAGGAGGGCCCTAACTGAATTCAATTCATGCCCCCCCCCCAAAAAAAAAAAAATGTTAGAATCACGATTATGATTACCTCTGCTCTAAAATGCTTTTAGATTACATCTTTAATTTACATGTGAAGTTTCAATATGTCCGACTGTAAGCAGGAAAAGACGATAGATAAGGCTCTTATTCCTTTAGCAGGGACTGAAAAACTACTTTACTGTAAATGTAGTCAGTACTCCATTATAGGACAAACAGTAATAACAAAGTCTAGCCAATCTATATAATAACAGTTGAAGGTAAACAAATGTTAGTTTGTTAGCAGAAAACGGGGACGGGATAATCTCGCGAACCGAGCATAGCAGGATATCGCGACTGGTACCGATGGACGCGGTCGGACGAGACGCGTGCACTGGTACCATCCTCAACTTTCAAAACTTTAAACTTTTTAAATTATTCAATTAAAACCGCCGAACTCAAAAGAAGTGGGTAATAGAAACATGTCATTCCGGGTGGGCCAGCTCCTTTCCGTTTCGCAAATTTCCACTATTTTCATGCATGCAAAATTAAACTTTTCCGCCCACCAGTCGACAAATTTTTTATTTCCATGTGTTCTACAACTCTTCATCTTTAAGCATATGCACATTTTCAAAAAGTTAAAAATGTTTTTCACTGCAAACGAAGCTTTTTCCCCAAAGCAGTTTTCCGAATTTCACGAAATCGACAATTTTGATGGACAAATATTTCGGTTTTCTGCACCTATTAATGTCAATTTTACGATTTATCGGCATTTCCTAGATGTTCAGCTTCAAAAATATACCAAATACATTTAATAGAAAAAATGTTATCATTCTAAAAAAGCGTACTTACAAAACTCACTTTTGAAATTTTCCGCGCTCATCGCCATAGTATTTTAATGTAACTGAATGGGGAGTTCGTAATTTTTCGACTTATTATTTTACTCACTAATAATTCCAGCAAGTTCGTGAAATTTATTTCTAATTAATGAGCAACTGATGAGGATTCTTCCGCCACCAATTTTGAATTCCTGAGAACTGTCTTTCTATTTTTTTAAGCACTTTTTCGCCCATGAGAATTTCTATTTACATTCTCCATGTTGCCAAACTGAAAAAGTATTAGTTGAGAACGAGTCATTTAATAACTGAAATCCAGAAATAATTTTAAAGCACCAGAAATAATTTTAGTTTCAGGAAAAGAGAAGTTAAAACCTTTAGAATTTTTTCTACTTGAATGAACTTTTTTTGTTTAAAAAGCAAAATTTGAAAACGGAAATTTGAAAGAATTATTTCAAAAGCCAAAAACCAAAATTTGAAAAAGAGACTTTTAAATAATTATTTCGTTGTTTAAAAATTCTAATATATTTTTAAAAGTCATTAAACAGTTTTTAATCTTTAAGAAATAAAACCATTTCATTTTAAATCGAAAAAGCAACACATCGGGTTGTCATTCTTGAAGTAATGTAATAGCTGCCTGCTCATCTTTAGGCAAATTCCATATTTTAAAATCCATACGTAAAAATACGGTCCGATTTTCTGACGGACTGTAAATTCATTGCAATTTAAAGTAAGCGTATTAAATTACGGCATTCCATGAAGTTTCGTTATCTCCATGACCACGAAAATAATATATCTTATATCGTCTGTTGATCCTTGAATCTCGAGATTTGCATATTTTAATATTGAAATTTACCAATCATTAGTGTCATTATATCGCGTTACTCTTCTCTCGCTGCGGTGATTTTTAAAAATGCGCCAAATTGGCGTCAAAACGATTGTAGTGCTTATAACGGAAAAGTACCGTTTTTAGGTATCCGACTACCTTTAAAACGTCGATTTTAACGAACATTCCGAAAGTGATTTTATTAATTTTCTTAAAGATTGTAAATTTGTGTTTCTAAATCTTCTTTTATTTTTTCTGAATGATCATTAGAAATGAAATGAGAGCGATTTAAAGGTCAGCAGCTGCTATAATTTCAATACAAGTTGAAAAATTTAATTATGTTTTCTTAAGAACTCATTTTTCATAAAAAATGCAAATAAATATTGTGATATGTCTATGAAATTTTTCACGTATGTTTTTGTTAATATTTATAATGCAATGAACTACATATTTAGTTCTATGTATTTTATTTGTTGATTTATAGCTGCATTTATAGAAAATCTCATAAGAAATTACTAAAATTTTACATATAATTGCATATAATGATCTGTAATTTTTTTAGGTTTCGCGATATCGATTAGCTTTTAGTTCCTTACACTCAGGAGGTACTTATGTACATATGACAAAAAGAAATTGTTATATGCATAATTTTTTTTCAGAGGTAGAGCCGTTTTGTAAAAATTTGATGAATTTCGACACAAATTCATAAATTTTGTTAAAAGTTGCACAGTCATGGTCTATTTTTTCATCATTTTAGAGTTTTTGTGTTTATACCCCTTCGAAAAATAAGACAGAAATTGACGGAAGTATTTTTTTTAAGTGCTCCGTAGATAGTCGGATACCGTAAGCCTAAGTGCCGCCGAAAAAATGGCGTCGCTTTGGTAGGTTGCATTATTCTGAGTTTTTCGCCAAACGCGAAAAAAATCAGAAACCGAGCCAAATAGCTCCAAGCGGCACAAGATACGGAACTCTTCCCTGTCTTTCTATTTTTTAAGCACTTTTCCCCCCATGAGATTTAATATTTACCTTCGGTCATGTTGCCGAAAGGAAAAATTATTAGTTGAGCACGAGTCATTTAATAACTGAAATCCAGAAATAATTTTAAAGTACCAGAACTAATTGGTACAGATTTCGCAGACGCACCGCCCTGCCAAGTTTGGCGATTTTGTGTATGGCGTGGTAACCGTGCGATTTTGACAAAATTTGGCAAAAGTTGAGGCGGTTAAGGCGCCACCGTTCTGGCTCCTGTAAATTCATGACGTTTTTATCATGTGATTATTTCGTGACGGATGTATCACGTGATTTATTTTGACCACTTATGGGTATTTAATCGTTTTTTGTTGTTGCTTGGATTAGTTTGAAAGTTTTTTGATTGTAAATTGTTACAAGATTTATGATGGCGGCCATTTTCAGTGTGAAGGATGTTGTTAGTAAATACCAGGCGAAAGTTTTGGGTAATGTTAGAGGGCGTTATTCTTGTGATAGATATACGGAAGGGGTGGTACATGAGTCACTTGTACATGGGTTTATTCATGCTGATCGAATGATATTTTTCGAATTCTTGTGGGATTTGAAGTTTTTAAAGCCTGATATATTTTGCGTGAAATGTGATTTAAAAATGAAATTAAGAAAAAATAATAATGTTTCTGATGGGTATGTTTGGGTGTGCAGAAATAAGATCGATGGGAAGGAGTGTGGTGCGCAGAGAAGCTTACGGTTTGGGTCTTGGTTTTCGTGTAGCAAATTGACAATTATATATGGATATGTATATATATATGGATAGATAGAGGGATAGAGACAGAGAAACATGCAAAAATATATATAGAAACTATTGCCGTAAAAGTTGAATAACCGATGCCGAAAAAGTGTAACAATTTCCAGGCAGATTCTATAAGAAATATGCGTACATCAGGAGCTTATTTTTTTATGACTTTTCTTCACAAAGTCTGAGGCCCTAATCCGCCCACCCTTATTGGATATTTATTTATATAGGTACTGGACAGTTTATTAGGCCAATTTTTCGTCAGGTTGGCGCCAAATACTTTTGACGCCAACTTTTCGTCAAGTTGGCGTCAAATATTTTTGGCGCCAATTTGTCGCCAAGGGCGGTGCGTCTGAGAAAGCTGTTCCAAATAATTTTAGTTTTAGAAAATGAGGAGTTAAAAGCTTTAGAATTTTTTCTAATTGAATGAAATTTTTTGTTTAAAAAGCAAAATTTGAAAATGGAAATTTGAAAGAATTATTTCAAAAGCCAGAAACCGAATTTGAAAAAGAGAATTTTAAATAATTATTTCATTTTAAAAAAAATTCTAATATATTTTTAACAGTGATTAAACAGCTTTTAATCTTTAAGAAATAAAACCATTTCATTTTAAATCGAAAATGCAACACATCGGGTTGCCACTCAGCTAGTATGATATATTTATCGCTTTTACTAAAATTCAAAAGCATCGACGAACTCCACTCAAATCTGTAAAATTAATTCCAAAATACATTGGTAAAAAGTTGATAGCAGTCATTTACAACTTTCATGCCTCCTTTTCTATGAAATACAAACATGAATGTCCATACCGAACGAAAATTTGAGTTTATACAAAAAATGAAATTCAAAGAACACTATGGTTAGTAAAGTGGAAAATACAAGAATTCGTCTTTGGCAAAACAGAAGACGACCACAGAAATTGAAGTCACTGAATGATGAGGTTTGAGGTTCAGTCGAGATATTTGGGCTGTTTAAAGTAAGAGTGTATTCGTGAAAATTCTCCATTAATATCTGTATAGGACGTAAATTCGAGAATGTAGTCCTCGTGTATAGTGAATGGGAAATCCTAAGATTAAAATAGAATTAATGAATCAGTAAAAATATATTAATACATACTTTTTATTTACTTATTTGCAATTCAGATTTAGATAGAGGTTTAATAACTGAATGCAGTTCAATATATTAAACACAGTAGTGAAAAGTCGTAGATTTCTTTATCAGAGTTCTTAAGAATTGTATAACTGTGTTACCATGTTACAAACGTGTTAGATGGATTGGATACTGGGTTTGTCATGAGACGATATCAGAAACTATTCCTATTGGGTCATGCGAGCTATTTAGAGTCGGACATTATTCTGTTAATAAAAGGCTTCTATATGCTGCGAGAACAACAGAAGCATCGAAGGCTCTGGCCACGATATGTTAGTCATCGTGGTAATAGCATCATGAAGTCAAACCGGTTTAATGATAGTGAACGACAATGTCTTAGGATCTCAGCTCTGATATAATACAGGACTTTTGAAAAGAGAAGGTACAACTTTGAATAGAACAAATAACTTACTCATAGGTATAAAATTTGTGTGTAATAATGTAATTAAAAATCATACTTTTGTGCCATAATTGTATAACCAAACGACAACAATAGGTGGCGTGATGCATCAAATCCGTTTGCGAATGGCTACATTCATGGTGCAGAGTGAACCCGGTATACGTTTTGGAATGAGGAAACGAAGTGTGTAATTCTAGTTCAGGTAAGAGCTTTAGAGCTCAGCATGGCAATGGACCTTCTAGAAAGCACCCGATTTTATATTTGGCACGAGAATTTTTAGTTACAGGTGTGCGTCATATAAAATCAACGAGAAAGGTCCACGATTTCGATGATGGGGAGAAGTTCACCAAATAAGATAAGATCGAAGCCATTGGAAGTCAGTCAAAAATATTTTGGACCGTAACACGCACTTTTTACACAAAAAAATCGACTTAAAATTGGGAGCGTCTTATGGTTCGAAGGTAACATTAAAATAAAATGAATATTTTATTATATGTATTATATATATTTATTATATATATTATATATATTTTATATATATTATTTATTATATTTGTTATATATGTAGTTTATCTTTATTAAGTAAGAAACTGAAAATAATCTTTATACACCTAACAAAATACAAATTATTCTTTTCTAAAAATCCTCCCATAAATTTTAGGTGCATCTTATCGTCTGAAAAATACGAAATTTATAATGAAATCGAATCAGTCAAAAATTTAAAAAAAACTAAAGCCTTTTTAAGAGGACTTATACTGTAAATTTGTAAATAAATGGCCCCATATTGACTTCCACCAATCCTGAAGATACTCCAGATATGCTCCGTCGCAAGTGTCTGGAGGTTGATCACACATGAGACGTCTGCAAAATTACTGGAAACAGTCCCGTCCAACTTTAACTGCCTCTGCTGAAAATGCAATTTTTACATCACATTTACAGGGTAGCAAAGATTGTTCATTTTCTGCTGCTTACCTCATATTGCCATTTAAAGTTGTATACACCCTGTAAAGGTTTCTTCAGTTTATGTATATGTTGATCTCATAAGTGCCAAGCGATACCATAAGGGCCTGTTCACATAGGAGTCCGTTGTGTTGCGTTAAGGGAAAGATGACGTTGAGACGAAAATAAACCAATCATAGGCTTTAAAAATTTCATTGCTAATCGTTTGGAGACCTATGATTGGTTTATTTTCGTCTCAACGTCATCTTTTCCTTAACGCAATGCAACGGACTCCTATGTGAACAGGCCCTTATAGGAAGGCAGTCTGCGTCACTCCAACTAAACATTACTGACGATGCCGACGCTCTCTGGTATAGAACAGAGCGTCGTAACTGTCGTATATACCAGAAGTTTGAAATTTCCTATCGTAACTCTTTCAAAAAAAAGTTCGGAAAGCTTCATGCATGTTTTCCCCCCGACGTGTAGAGAATACCACTGTTTACGGTAATCAAGAACATGTATGTAGACGGTACTTTCAGGCAACAGACATTAAAAGAACTCAGGGACTGAAAAGAACCACCTAAGTACACACTGACAAATCGAATCCGCATTGTTCAAAGATGTTATTATCTAGGAACTAGTCAGAGAAAAGTGCGGGATGTTAACAAAAAATGATATCGAAAACCGAATGCTTTCGCAAGGATCTTTTATAACTCTTGTGTTCTGACCTGAATTACATCCCATTAGATTGCAAGAGTAAGGAATTTCGTACTGCGTAATTTTCTGCTTCCAAACTCTCTAAGTTAATATGACCATGAAGGTGAGATTCTTTAATGCCAAAGGGACAGTTTTTATAAAATCTATTTTAATATTCTGTGGTCAAACTCACTAAGTTAATATGACTAAGACGGTGAGATTCTTTAAAGCCGAATGGGCAGTTTTTATAAAATCTATTTTAGTTTTCTGTGGTCAAATTGACCAAGTTAAGTTAATATGACTATGATGGCGAAATTCTTTAATGTCAAAGGAACAGTTTTTATAAAATCTACTTTAGTTTTCTGTGGCCAAACTCACTAAGTTAAGTTAATATGGCTAAGACGGTGAGATTCTTTAAAGCCAAAGGGAGACAGTTTTATAAAATCTATTTTAGTTTTCTATGGTCAAATTCACCAAGTTAAGTTAATATGACCATGATGGTGAGATTCTTTAATGCCAAAAGGACAGTTTTTATAAAATCTATTTTAGTTTTCTGTGGCCAAATTCACCAAGTTAAGTTAATATGACTATGATGGTGAAATTCTTTAAAGCCAAGGAGACAGTGTTTATAAAATTTATTTTACTTTTATTTCCAAATGTGATTAAAAATAAGAAAGCAAGAGATTTTTAAAAAAATGTTTATAAAGCTTGTTTGGATTTATAAAAATAATCCTGATTTTTCATTTTTCATTTTAGATGTAAGAAAATATTGTTACATTATTTATCACATCAGTTTATACTCTACACAAGATCTTAAAAGACTGTTAAATGATCGGAAACATTAAACTCTGATGATGAAATGTTAACAACCCGACAATTACAAAAGAGGCTATACAGATGATTAAATGTTTACACTTAAGTTTTGAATTTGCTGCATTTTCTCCTGTTTGCAGTGAGATGGCAAGTAATAATTGAATTTTGACGTGTAATTAGGGAGGAGTGTAGGTTTCATTTATTAGACGCGACTTTATTCTAATCACGTCCTCTGAGTCACAGAAATCGTTGATAAGAGGCACTTAGTATGCGCATGCGTGAACATCCACGTGGTGACAACAACATAACGAAAATGGTTTTATCACGGAAAAACTTTAGTGAAATAAACTGCTATTTTGGAACTATATTTCTTTCGCATAAATGCATTTTTAAATAGCATGTTAGGAAGATGTAAAACATGATTTCAAAAAAGTAATTAAGCATGAAACAATTATATACATCCTTTTACATTTGATGATAACTTCATTATTCATTTGAGTACACAAAATTTTCTTCATAGTCTAAATGCTCAATTAAGGTCGTCTTGTAATTCGGCACTTCGAAGTCTCCTCATAGCTTGACTTTGGTCTGCCCAACCGGGGATTATTAACATTTTAAGGGTGCTGTGCACTAACCCTATTGGATTCATTCACCTCAAAGTTAACATATGGAGAAAATTTGTATGCTATTTACAGCTAGATAAATGCTGGTAATCCAATAAAAATGTATTTTCAGATAGTCTGTACTTTTCTGTACTTTGCAACAGGATTCGTTTTATAAATTTCGTCCACCAAAGGAATTGATGGGCGTTTAAAACACACTATACCAGATTTTTTCCCCCGAATAATTTAAATTTAAAAATTTTATTTGCATTTTTTTAAAAAGAAGAAAAATGCCGAAAGGTGTAAATTTCTTTCTCTATTACGGAGTACAATTTAAAAAAATAATCTTTAAATTCAAGTTGATTATCCTTGGGCACATTTTCTCCATATGTTAATATTGAGGCGAGTGAATCTAATAGAGTTAGTACGTTGCAGCCTTAGCAACAAATTCAGCATATAAAAACCCTCGCCAGAAATTTTCAGTGTAATTGCATATATTTTCCTGACGTAGAAATCAAGTCTATTTTTAACTTGATTGCCAGTTACACAACTTCTTTTAGCAGCATCAATATATATTTTTTTCAGCTGTATAACAATACATTTCTAAATTACTCTTACTTAAAATACTTAAATTACCATAATTTTTTGTGTATTATTATTTTAGGAAAATATATGTTTCAAATACAAACAAGAACACAACAAGAAGTAAATCATTGATAAAAAAAGGGCTTAACGTCTGTTAAAGGACAGGATTATTTTAAGGGGGGAAAAAACCCAGGGAAACAATTAATCACAGGCAGCTAACCTACAGGAAGTGTGTTTTGAGTGTTGTTGTCGATAGCTGTAAATGAACTTCATGATGTTGTAAATCAAAACCATCCGTATCCTCAGAATCAACGAATCAAAATACCTCAAGCAGACCACCAGATGACGCTACAAACAAACAAACAAAAGACAGAAACGAAAAGCAAAAATCAGAAATTGACGCTTGGACTTTAATGAACAGTGTTTGTCATGCCTTAAGTCCATAAAAAGGGCTCCTTTCCATTACTGTGAGTACTCGCAAAGAATCTCGTCGGTAACGAAGTCTCAAAACTTAAAAAAAGAACATTTTAATTTCAAATTGATTTGTCGCCCCAGACAGGCATTTTTCTATCACGTTCTTCAAATAAAACGAAGAATAAAACCTTTAGAAAGTTTCGAAAATCCCGAGTTTTACGAAAGTTTATTTGGATGATCACGTGGATGATTTAGAGTTACAATATTTTGAAAGCTAGCGGGAAAAGCTCGCGACAACTGCCGGTGATTTTACATTTCCTCGATGTCCTTCTATGAGGTTAGAGATGGTGGGAGAGGTTACGATCCCTCCAGATGTCGCCCCTGGGGTTGCTCGGTCAAAATGGAGGTGACGCCTGGCTAAATCGGACTCCGACCCTTATGGTGCCATCATAAACTGGAGCCGCACCCCTCCCACCACTAGCCTATATGAACCTGGTCTGAAATACTTCCAACCAGGGAGCATTAGAAACAACAACAACCTTTCCTTGGTGAATTCTTCTCCCTAAAATTAATCCTGTACTTTTATCAAGATTTAGTACAATTTATCAATCTTATGTCTTTTGTTGAGTGTGTTCAGTGAATTCGAAAACTATTTATACCCCCCTAGGCTTTAATGCTCTCTTCTAACCAAGTTGAAACCACAAGGAGCCAGAAAAAGAAATATCCTCTATGTCAGTGGTTCTTAACCGGTAGTCCGTGGACTACAGGTGGTCTGTGAGACTAAAGAGTCCTCGAAGCCAGAAGTAATAAAAAAAACTGTCTAAATGCTCAATTAAGGTCACCTTGTAAGGTGATTATGAACTTGTTAATTAGGCAAAGTCTCCTTATAGCTTGACTTTGCCTAATCACCGTTGATAATCACCGGTCTCCTAAACCGGTGATTATCAACGTTTTAACAACAAACTCAGCATTTAAAAACCCGCACCGGAAGTTTTCAATGTAATTGTACATATTTTCCTGACGTAGAAATGAAGTCAATTTTTTATCTTGATTGCCAATTGTCGAATGACATAAATTCTTTTGACAGTATGAAAATATCATCGTTTCAAAACGACCTCAAACTTAATTGAATAAAACTGTCCGCAATTTTATCAAATTGGGAACATAAACATTTTTTTCCCAATTTTTGTTCCAAATTTTCTGTGGAAATTCTTTAAACTCCTATATTCTTTTAGTTCTCTGACGTTCCGAGTTTTAAAAAAAATCACTTTTCTACTAAAAATTCTTAATATATTTTCTGTGAACTGGCGTCACGACAATTTCGCAGTATCAAATCTCATTCATTTTAAAGTTTTCATATGCTTTGTCACTTACTATTTTGTTCACTTTTACTTTAAATTAGTTACTAAGTTTATTTGTAACTTTTAAAGTTGTAAGCATTTAAAGAGGTTTATAACAAATAGTTTTATTCAGAAAATTAAACCCCTTTTTTTTGTCTCCACAGTGGTTGGTTTGGAGAGGGTCCGCGATGAATGTCCCTTTCGGCAAGTGGTCCCTGATCAATAAAATGTTAAGAACCATTGCTCTATGTATAGTGGATAACGTACGGGGAACTATTCCCCTATTTTCCTGCTTGTATTCACTAATACGGGAAATATATGCCAGGGAGTTGTATTCGCAATGTAAAAGTAACTCAACGGACTTCGGAGATTCAACCAAGGGGCTCAGTTGTCCTCAAATACTGTTAGAAAGTAATTCTAGAGCTGCTCTTCGTTTCCCCTCGCCCATCAGGGAAAGAGTGCCCCAAGAATCAGATTTTAGTTACGCTGCTGCATCAGAACAGGCACTTTTGGCTCCCATCGGAGGTTCTTCAAATCATCAGTCATTAAGTTCAAATTGGACTTTATTATTATTATTATTATTGTCATTATTTTTAATTAATTTTTTAACGCAGGATTACGTTCCTCTGTAACGGTCAGCGGTAAAACAAAATTTCAGACGTCAAAACCGTTGTCGCGAGTCTTAAATCAAGAATGGCAGAATATTATTTCTAAAAGGTGTTTTTCAATTCCTACTATTAGTTCACACTCTCCCTTTATATATCTTGTTCAAATTTTCAATCGTTAATAAAATACTTTTTATTCATCCACTCAAGTTCAAATACATTTTTTTAAACTTGTAGTGGATGACACTTGATGTTAATACAGTTTTTCAAATATTAATTCATTAATTAAATTAAATTAATTAATTTTAGTTTTATATCGGAGAAAAAAAATTTCTCGGCAATAATGGTGTTCACAGAATCGAGCCAATATCAGTGGAATTCCCCGCCAAACGCAATTCCCCGCCAAAAACTAACTAAAATAAAATTTTTCTTTGTTGACCTAAGTAGGAATTGACTTTAAATTTTTTTTTATATTACTTGTTTTTGTTTTATCACTTTTTCTCCCTTCATACTTAACCAAAATCGATAAATGAGGTACCATTTTAAAGATTAAGACATTTGCTTCGTGCGAATTGTTAATTTCGAATTACTCAATTTTTTCTTCCCCTAGATGGCACGCGCTATCTTTTTTTGATTTACCATTATCAATCGCACTAAACTTTTAAATTTTAAAATCGGTGCTATGTAAGAATTTTATTGTTAAAAAGAGAGAGAGAGGGAGGTAAGCAATGGTAAGTAATCCTACATTAATAACCCGCGGTAGTTTCGTTAGAAGAGACTATCTGAAATTTTTTAAAAATATTTTTAAGGCAGCTTTTTCAGCCCAGAAATATAAAAATTTAAGACCTGATACAAATCAGATGCAACTTTTTTTAAATCGGAACGAAGATATTGCTAGGAAGCAAATACTAAAATAACTCTCTAGCTGCTTTCTTTGAAGAAAGGAAGAATAACAGACCTAAAGAATGCAATTACAAACAAAAATTACAAACGGAAGAAAGCGGTTTGGAAGAGCAAACATAAGGGATGCAATTTGTATGAAGTGATTTCTCGTTACACTTAATAGCTCTGAAAAGAAAATCATTCATATTTTACAAGTTTGGGAAAGCAGTGGCTTTAACATGTGCTCTGTCAGTTTCTATTACAAACTGGCAACAATTTTTATCTCTAATTTTTTTTTATTTACATAGTTCTCTCTCTTCAAACCGGTGACCTCTGACTGTCGTTACCTTTCCGAAACTCCATGCAAATAATGTGAAATCAGACGCCCGCTTCTCCAATGTAAATCTCTCCTCCCCCTTCCCCCCTAGTTTGGAATCACCCCCCCCCCTCCAATTTCCCGGACCCTTTAAACCGTTGTGCGCCATTTCATTTAATTACTGGCGTATTAAAACCTGCATGAAAAGGGGGGGAGGGCAACCAAGTTACCCCGCAGACCAGATTCGCGAACCGGCGCGAGCCTGATTGGTCGGCTAGGGCGCAGGCGTGAGTTGTTCTCCCATTCTCGAAGACAGACCAAAATAGAGTTCTCACCCTCGGCTCGGCCAATCAGAGTCCAGGGTGCGATTTAATGCTCTACCGATATAGAATACGCGGGATCTTGGAGTTGCATGGATTCGAGAAAGTGATACTCTCCCGAAGTGGTGACAGATTGTTGAACTGCCGTGGGATTGCCTCCAGTGGCGAGTTCCGTTTGCAATCATATTGCACCCGAAAAGTGATGAATGACTGAACACTGATTTTGATGGCTCGTCGCGAGGTCGGCAACTAAGTATACGACGAATGTCAAAAGAATTCGAGAATTTTAAACTTATCGAACACAGCGATAGTTGATGGGCAATAGATTATTCTGTAATCGATTTATCGATTTTGCAGTTTAAATCTTTTCGGTTTCATTAACTTCGACCTGCAAATGGCCACATATCGAAAGAGACTGTTTTATATTGTCTGAATGAATTCAAAGAAAACAAAAGCTGGCCAAGAAGGTTTTAATGCCAGCAATTCGTTTTATGCATTAAAGTTGTAAAAACGCTCGTTCCCGGCAAAATATGAATTATGCTTTAAAATGCTGCTTATAACTGATTGCTGTCGAAGGAACGTCATTAGTTTCACCATTCATCTAGAAGCGTCTTTAGATTTTAAGAAGACTGTAACCTCTTATACGGCGATGTGTTACCTCAAATACTTGAAACATTAGCCCTTCAACTTAGAGATAAATGTTTTTAGCTGTGAATTACATAATAAGGGGTGATAACGTGGAAATTATTATATGAAACACCTTTTTAACAGTAACGGAAGTTCTAAATTTAGTGCTGAAAATGGTTTTACTGGAGATTTTCAAGCATTTTTCTACAATAAGAAACAGGAAGATTTAGTGAAATTTTGAATTTTCTTGAGTGATTTTATAATTATTTATGATTGACATTAAAACGCTGCTGACTCATTAATTTTAAATCTGAAGGGAGAATTTCAAGTGCTGAATACATTCTTGAGTGACTTTCCTCCTCAACCGACGTTATTTTTTTCTGTTGTAGCACAAGTTCTATTTCATCTCGTTCACTTATTCAATTAAAAAAAAGCAACTGTCTTTTGAGCAGTTTATTTACCATAACATTCTTTTATTCGAATGTGATAAATTAATATTCGAAGAAATCTAGCTCAAATCAGAATAATATACTTCATAAAGACTGAAGTTTTTTTTAAAAAAGAAAATATTAAAATTTTGAGTGGAATGTAAAATAATTTCAGCTGGAAAGTTTAAAGATAAAGGAAAATCAGACGATTATTTTAAAACTATTTTATCACCGACTGTGTAAGAAGTAAGTTATTTTGAGAACTCCACTTCTCACAAAAATATTGCAAACACTTTCGTCGGGTTAAATAATCGGGAGGTAATTTATCCATTGCGATTCTCCTTTTCTTGTAAAATTTTAAAATGAACGGAGAACATACCTTTCCCGCCGAGTGTTTGCTTTATCACACCAATCACCTTTTATAACTGGGCAGTTTCTCAGCTGCTTGATGAAGAGATATAGAACTGGAATGTTCATCACGACCATGGAAGTTCTAACCCTTTGAACTCCGTTCCTCCGTTCTCGAGCTGATTCTAGAGGTCCGAAGATGAACATTCTCTGCGGTGACAGTTGCGACTCCACGTGTTCCCACAAAGCGAATGGGGACGTCGGCAAGAGCAGGGCAGTGCCTGCCCACTCCATAGACGCCATCCTGGGACTCAAGTACCAGACTCAGCCCACGCCGAGGCTGGACAACATAGCCATGCAACAGGATAAAGGACTGAGCGAAGAAAATTATGATGACGAGTTGATGGAAGCAGATGATAAGTGCAGGAACAGAAACGGCAGATTCTTCGAGGCTGAAGACGGGTCCAGACAGAAGGGAGACGACAAAGGTAAGAGAGGCTTATATGTGACACACTAGCTGAATACATTTACTTCGCTATGGAGTACATTCAAATTAAATACAACGGTCAATGTATGCAATTAATGCATATATATATATACAGTGGAATCTCGATCTATCGTTTTTCAAGGGACCGACTGAAATGGACGATAAATGCGGGAAAACGATAGATGCGGAAACATGACAAAGTAATATGATCGTTGGGACTGGATAAAATGAACGACACATACGAAAAAACGATGAATCCAAAGATGATCGATCGATATTCCACTGTATATATATATATATATATATATATATACCGTGGAATATCGATCTATATATATATATATATATATATATATATATATATATATGTAATAAATACAACGATCAATGTCTGCAATTGGTGTAAAAAAAACAAAAAAATATATATTTATAAAAAAAATCGTAATAGATATTTTTATAGACAAAATAATATAGAAGAAAATATTCAAATTAAATCAAATAGAACATACTAAAGAATATAGTACAGTTAATATAGTACAGTTTGAGGAACATTTAATATTTTTTTGGATAATGTCCAATCGTCTGCAGCATTAGCAAGAAAAAAACATTTTTTTCTCTATTTCGTTGTATGCTTTCGTTGTATGCACGTGACGCAAAATTAGTTTAAAGTATCACAAAAAGAAAAGAAACCCTGTGATCAGCATTTAATAAATTAAATTCTAAAAATGAACCTTTAAAAATTCACCAAAAATCAGAAAAAGAAGGTAAAAATACGAAAAAGATTTCATTTTAAAGGAATTTTTATGATCTTTCTCGTGATATAAAATTTATATCCCTCAGATTAAATGCAAACTTAAGAGAATGTTACAAAAACAGCTTAAAAATTTAATTTTAAAAAATCTAAGTAGAATTTTTCAAAAATCTTTCTTAGTGCACTCCTACACTATAAGAAAAATCACCATGCAAATTTTCAGCCCTTTTGGTCATGCGGTTTGGTCTGTGAGTTATCTGTCAGTCAGTCAGCCAGTTACGAAACTGTTTTATATATATAGATTATCAAACCTCATATAAAGAAAACAGATTTTAGAAAATCAAAAAACTTCACTTTATTCCAAAATTTCAGTACTGGAAGGTTACTAGTGCATATATTCAAATAAAATTGCTGGTAAACAATGTGTTAACAGTGTTGCAAAGTCTCGTTAAGCAATTGATTCTAGAGTAAGACATGCTGTATCGCTGTCAGAAGAGGGGAAGGGTTGCCATCCCCCCCACGTAACAACTCTTTGAATCCCCTCTCCGAGACAGTTCAATACACAATACACATAAATTATATTAAAATGTCTTTCAAAAATTATTTTATTTACTGTTTCATAACTAAATATACTTTTTAAGGATTCAACCATTTTATTTAAAGTTTTCCTTTAAATGAAACCAAGCTTTTGTTAACGAAGATTGCTAGCTTTTAGATTTTTAAATTCTATAAATTTTAAGTGAAAGTAGACTTAAGAATTTTTCAAAATGAAATATTGCCCCCCTTTTTTTCAATTACTTGCATGCCACAGAATCATGATTTATGCCAGCACGAAAATCATAGTATTTGATTAACGTGTCAATGTCGTATTCGTAGACACGACAACAACAACAACAACAACAACAACGCTGTCAAAAAAAATCAAAATAGAAATTTCATCTAATTTAACTTCCAAAATTGGAAAGCAATATTGTAGCTAAAATCAATGAAATGCAATTAAAAAACAGAAGAAACGTACAGAAAAATTAATTTTACAAAAATCTACGAAGCTTCGTAAACACAGCTTTTGGGTCGAATTGTGGGTATGCTAAAATCCCAGCACCTCTAGACTTCTCTTGTCGTTGTTGCATCTTGTTTTCCAGAGGCGAAGCCTTTTCAAAGCTGCTGTAGTACATTTTTTATATCAATTGGTAAATAATAGTTTTATTTTATTTATTTATTTATTTGCTATGAAAAAAATTTTTAGCTGTGTTGTATGTAAATAGGATGTGCGTAAGGGAAATTTTAACAGTCCTAACATTTTAACAATTCGTTCTTAAATAAATCTTATCAAATTCTTTTATTCGTCTGCCTATCATCAACTATAGTTCATTTGTTATTTTTAACATCTAATATTAGTACATTCATTAATTTAATGATTAGCTGTTATAATTTCAGTTCTCAAGTCATTTAATTTCATTACATGGTAGTAATTTCCCAGACCTTCCTATAAAATTAAGAGCCCCCTGACATCTTTGATTGGTTGAAATTTTTCCCAGATGTTACACCGTTTGAGAAAATGTGGTGTTATCAGTATCATGCGATATTCTGTAAAATTTCACAAATCCAGGTGTAGTTACATTTTGTTTAAACTCTTTAATATGAAATTTAACTAAAGATTTAAAAGCATCGAAACTAATTTTTTCTATTATAATTTACAAATTTCATACAATTCTATGCACAGCAATGTGAAAAGTCTCTCGAACATTTAAAAAAATTTTCAAAACGGTGTTTGAATAGATAAGTAACAGGCTAAAACGTTTTAGTTTAAATTATAATATATCTTTGTATTGTGCACAGTATATCTCTATATTATGTATAGTATATCTTTATATCGTGCATGATTATTCAGATGAATATTTTGAAGCAAAAAATCACTTTCTAAATTCCTTTTCCTTCTAAGTGATCAATTAGCAGCAATGAAATACAAAGTACGTTGATTTCTGGGCTCCTAAAAATAATCTAAACCATTAGAATTAAAATGGAAGTACGTGTAAGCAATTTGTAATTATTTGGCTACCTAGTAGATGAATAATTTTCAGCAGTTTGTCTTTAGTGCTTAAAAAACAACACAGTTACCGGGAATATTTGACAAAAATTTAGAAAGCTGTGGATATTCTATTAACTCTGATTTAACTAAAACAAATAATGAAGTTTTAAAGGAAGGTTTTAGGTTTGGCTTGGTTTGGTTTGGGGAGCTACGGTCAACTTTTGCTACACGAGGGCTAATTAGACCTTGAAGGTTTTAGGAAATAATCATCAATCACATGTAAACTTTTGAATAATTTTATAATTAAAGTCGTTTGTCGTTGGACGACAAATGGATAACCACTTAAACTATACTGGACAGTAATGAAGCATATCCTATGTATGTATAGGAGGGGTTTATAAATGCCATTTTTATTTTTAATGTCACAGAAATTATTTGGCCTTGATCGATGCCACTTTGGAGTTAATTAACATACTTTTACTGAAAATACTTAAAAATTTTATGTCTTTCAGACCTGACGAGAAAGCAGTAAATTATGCTTGTGAATTTAAAACTAATTGTTCTATTGGACGGAATCTGTGTAAAATAAGAAATTCCAGTCTTTGCTTTCGAAGCGTTTACTCTTTCTCTTTTTGTATGAGGTTTTTTACACGCATATGCAACATCATGTTGCATATGCGAATGATATGCAACATGATATGCAACTCGATATGCAATATCATGTGACATAGTATTACCTATTGCTATGCAACGTCTTATCGTATTCATTGGTCATAAAAATTATAAATCATCGCCAAGATGCATAGTGTTCACCTATGCCCTATGTGACATGTCTGCAACATCATTATCTATTGCTATGCAAAGTTTTATTTTATTCATTGCTCACAAAAATTACATATGGTCGCAAAAATGCATAGTGTTTACTTATGCCCTATGAGACATCTATGCAACATCATTATGTATTGCTACACGGCTAAAAGTCTTATCTTATTCATTGCTCATAAAAATTATAAATGGTCGCAAAGATGCATAGTGTTCACCTATGAAACCTCATGACCCATTTGAAATTAATACTACTAGCCTTAAAGATCCGTTGCGGAATATTATACCTCGAAAAATATAAATAAATTCTTTTTCGCTTTCTAAAAAGATTAATATAAGAGTTTCACAAGGAGAGAGGGTGAAATTTTGTTCATCTGACTGCGATTTCAACGAAAGTGCTTCCTTGAAATATCATCGTTTAATCTGAGAATTATTCAGTAACAAAATCATATGAAGGGACTTACGTTGTAAATGGGAAGAAACACTGATCAAAGCCTTTTCTCAAACCTATAGTCGACTTTAAATTAATTTGGCTCATAATGGAATGAAATAAACAATTAAACCGATGCTAGGAATTAAGTATCAATAAAAGCACTGAATAAAATATTACACGGCAATATCTAAAATATAACACTGCTTTTCCTTTTAAAAAAAAGTCTAAAATTTAATTGAAACTAAACAGAAAAGGCATCATGTCCAATGGTACATGTTTTTAAATCTCCATACAATTTTAAATTTTGTGAGATAGAAAAGATTAAGTAAATATAAAATTGTAGAAAATTTTCTTCTGCAAAAATGTGTTGCATATTATCTTTTTCCAACACAAAAGTTTATAACATTCATATTAGTCAAACCAAAATATTTTACTTAACTCTGAAATGAACAAAATTCTGGCATGAGTTTGTAACTGGAATAAACTTTATTAAAATTCGCAAATTGGAAAATTTCATTATATCTGCAACTAAGAAATCAACTTTCTCAAATAATTTCAAAATTTTTAATAATTTTAATGTATCAAACAAAAGTTATTTTGTTAATTATTGGATAAAATTTATTTAATTGTTACAAAGAGAAGGGAATTAAAATCGAAATTTAGGTGAACATGCAGAGATTTTTTTCCTATATTACTTAAATCTTATAAATAATAAATGTAAAAAGGCCTATGTTAAGCAAACTGTCATCAAATTATAGTATCACATGCATATAACTTAAGCTTTATTTCCTTTTCATACCATATGACATGAATACGTTTAAATTTTAAAATAGTTTCATGCCAAAAGAATATGACGGAGGATACTTAGGGATCATGACTGAAATCATTAACATCGTTACAAAAATGCGCGGTTTATTTCAAAGGTCAGGCGACTAGATTGCATTTTTCAAATTAGATTATACGATAAATACAAAAGTATTTGCTATGACATCTGTCTAAAAAAAAAATTGTAGTTTCTGTAAAACAGCGCTAATGCTTGTCAAATGGGAAAGGAAACCACAGAAGCTTTTATTTCTACAGAGGCTGTTCACACATTTTTTAGACGATGTATATTGTATTCACAAAACTAAATTGCATAAAATTCTTGTGTTTTAAATGTTCTATTTGACATCCCTTATTCTGAACTATCTTTCGACACCGCAATTTCCAGGATAATAATGCCTTTTGAAGTGTCAGAAGAGGTATTCTATCCCATTCCTCCTGAACAGCTTTCCAGAGTCCTGTAAGGGTTTTGGCACGACGTTTGGATAAAGCAGATTTTAAAAGTCTGAAAGCACAAAAATCCATAGGTGATAAATCGGGAGATTTAGTAGGGATATCAGTGAAGGGTATGGTATTGATACCAGTTTTTTGTTCCATTTCTTTTAGGAAATTTACAGTAGATTTTGATGTGTGACTGTAAGCTTTGTCCTGATGGAGTCTCACAGATTGATGGCACTGTGGGTAAAGCGATGGTATTACATTCAGAAAAATTGGCGATAAAATATGTTCCTGATAGTATTTGGAGTTAATCTTGACATTTTTCTCCACTCTCTTTATTTTTAACTTGCCGTTATAAGAAAAACCAGCAACAATCATGAATCCCTTAGAAAAACTTTCTTTCGATTCTTTGAACCATTTACTAAAATTTTTTTCTCCCCTTTTATGGTAATAAATGGCTAATTTTTTGTTGCAATCATTTAAATACACCCATGATTCATCTATTGTGACAATCGTTTTCCATTTTTCTTTGGATAAGTGTTTCTCATATAGAATTCTGCAGCGTGTCCTGCGTTCAGCGAAATGATTTGGAAGAAGACTATGCACATTGCGATTTTTCGCTTTCTTAAGATTTAAATCAACGTTTATCATTTTGTTTACAGTGGACACCGAGCATTTTAATGATTTTGCAACTGTCCTTTGACTAGGGGGATTTTCTTTTAACATTAAACAACGTACCTTTGCAATAGTCGAAGATGTCCGTTTCTTCCTTGGATATTTGTTTGGAATTTTTGTCCCACTTGAGGCTCCAATTTGACGTTTTTTTCCTGTCTTGTTGACGATATTACCTATCGACGCTTTAGATATCACAAAACCATGACTCTCACATCGTTTTTGGATAACGGAGTATGCATATTTCTCTTCGGAAAGAGCATAAATGTAGCCTTCGAACCACTGCTTTGTTAAAAAACGCCATTTTGAATAAAAACAAAACTTTCAAGCAGCAGACGATAATTTTGACTTTCAAAAACATAGTACAATTGCAATTATTTCTTTTGCAACAAACGATTTTTTATTACCGCTTACCAAAATCGTCTAAAAAATGTGCGAACAGCCTCTGTATGAATGACGATTTCATTAGCTAGCATTGATGTTTATCTAGACACGGACGGTTTTAAATAATAAAAAAAATCGGTTTTCGTGTCTCTCCTGTTTAAGAAAAAAAACTCACAAATATAGCCATGCTGTCAAAAGGAATCATACTACCACGTTGGAAATTGAGAGCTGAAAAGAGTGCAAACTTTCGTAACACGTTCTGTAATAAATAAATAATAAATAAAAAATAAAATAAAATAAATCACACCACGAAAACTCCGTATCAAATATTTGTGTACTGCGAATTAGCGAAACATAAATTTTTTATATACTTTAGCTCTCCATAATTGCCTCTATTTGCCGTTGTTGTCAGAAGAACGATGTGTACGCATTAGATAACTGTACGTTAAGAGATGATTTTATCATATATAATATTCATATCTGTTACATATCTTAAACGTTTATGGAAATTTTGCAATGCAGTCTGATTCTGTGAATTAGAATAATATTTTTCTAGTGTATACATTTTAAATTGCTTTCGAAACCATCTTTATATTTTAGAAGTACTTCATTTGAGAGAGAGACAAACTCGAATTTTCCTAAAATTATCGTAACCATTAATTTATATAATTTTCGTTAGATTTAAAGTTTATTATACGATTCTTTTGCCTTTGACATATTTTATTTATAGTTTTATGGCTGAGAAGAAAAGCGCATGTTGGCTGGTTAAGATTAAGATTTTTTTTAATAATATTTTTATACGAAT
>OU015498.1:46112019-46129519 GCA_907164885.2 Dolomedes plantarius | reverse complement strand
TATCATAATCCTCATAGACAACTGGTTCGACAGCATAAAGAGTTTATTCTTTGTAAAACTTTTGAAGGTGTTCTACTCTTTACCTCATTAATTTAATCGTCATCTTGTAATCATCTATTCTACAGATTATTTCATAGAGTTTGGGATAATTTAAGGAAGATTATAGTAAACATCTGCATCAAAGAAGTAAAAAGTACCTATAAAATCAGATCTGGATTAGCTTCGAATGTTTTGTCGGTTCCTTAATAAGACAACTCATAAAAGGGAGAACTAAGCCTAAAAAAATAAATATGTCTCTATTTCGTTAATTAATTCAGATAAGAATGGTAAAAATAAATGGTTTAGGAGGAAGTATTATCTCTATCTAATGCCTAAATGATAAGAAAATTTTCCCATAAAGAAGTTAAAATTGTCTCAAAGGACATCTTGCATCGTAAAATTTTTCTTGGGGGAAGGGCTTAATTATTACTTTCTAATTTATTTCTACTCTAAGCTTAAATTTAAGAAATAAATGAGATTATGATGGATTTTTTAAGTGTCTCATAAGATGGTTGATTCTGAGGTTGTTTTATACATAAAATAAACTGTTTCAATTATTGGATTAATGTAATGAAATACTTTTAAATTGTATGTAAACTAAATGTAACTTTCTTAAATATAGAACTGGCTAACAAATTATTGATTTCTTTTGAAATCTTAAAATATGACGCAACGAAAAATCAGGCTTGCTTGCCATGAATAATTCAAGGGACTCTGGTAAGGTTGCGTTATAATGATTGTTGTTCTGGATCAGGATCGAGCCCTGATCTTTTCATCTTTTGATGGACTATTTCCCAGTTGAGCTACCCGTTAGATATTTTTACCAAAAGCATCACAAGCAAACTCCTTAAATGAATGTATTTAGATCGTCTCCCTAAGTCAACACTCAAATAAAATTGGCTCATTAATATTTTCCGTATAACTACTTAGAGATTAACAATAGGATTTCAACAGGCATAATAGATACAAAACACGTGTGTATAAATATTTTAATATAGTAAAGCACGATCTTTATACGTGATATAATTGATTAATTATTTTATCTTGTTCAAAACCGCCTCTAGAATAAATTGAATAGAGGACAAATTGAGCTTTATACTGCTGAAAGTTGAAATATCTTTAAATGAATTTTCTGAAATGTCTTTAATTGAATAAAATCGATGACCATTAGGGACTTACTTCACGTATATTCTTGTACCTTAAGATTGCAAGAAAAATTAATAATCATTTAAAGAATATTTCAAAAACTCTGAACATTTTTTGAAACATATAATAAAAAAAGGCAATATAATTTTCAAAAAAATATGACACTTTACAAATATTTAGAATCTCCTAATTATTCATAATTATAACACCTTCGACTCAATTTTACGCTTTTTAATCACAACTTGAAATATAAGAATGATATTTCCTTGGCCTGATATTATAACCCGAAAGCTTTTGCTTACCTGCCAGATGTGCTGACTTTTACATCTACGAGCGATTTCTCGATCCTTTTGAATGTTTATATAAATATTCGATTATATATATTTTAAAAAAATAACTCAGTTGTATTAGATCCATACTACACACCACAGTTGTAACTGTGATTAATGAAGCTAGGAATTGTATGATAGTTTCGTACCCTCGTTTCATTCTATTATCAGTCAGATGATCTAGAATAAGCTGTTTGAGAGATTTTCTTGAAATGCAACATCATTATCAACTTTAAAATATTTTGCTTCCAACTCACCGTATGGATTAAACACGTAACTTGATAACGGAATTTTGTCCCTGTTTTATGATTCAAAATTAAGAAAGTGAGAAATGAACTCTTCTCACCGAAGCTTTGTTCATAAAGAGTTTTTATATGGTTTTTTACCCTTGATTATGACTCTACTTCCTCCAGTGAATTTTCGAAGCCCTCTGTCACCCTGATTTCCAGACACTATGTATTTTATTTAATGTTTACCACACTACTAATAGAAACGCATTTGCATGCGAAAATATTTCTTTAGGGAACTTCCCTCTAAAGCTTCAAACGAGGTTTGTATTGTTTGGTTTTTAATATTTTGGCCGTATTTATATGCATTTCAAAGATATCAAATGAGTCGTCTTTGAAATAGTGCGCAGTTACTGCGATATCAATTAACGATTTCAGATTTGGAAAGAAATGCAATTAAAGCGTTACCACATTATGAATTTCAGCTTTGGAGTCTTAAACCGTTAGAACGATACCATATTAAGAATTTCTACTGTAAAGTCTTAAAAGTATAACTCGATACAGTGTTGAGAATTTGGGAGCGATGAGAATTTCAGGTTTGGAGTAGTAAATAGTTAGAAAGATACCCTATCGAAAGCTTTTCTGATTTGGAATCGGTTTAAATACCAGTAATTTTATAAAAAGCAAGCAAGATCGACTGACAGACAGTCTCTCGATTCTTCACCTGATTTGCTGACTTGAGAGCTGAAAGACTTCCTTTCAACTCTCGCTAAACAATATTTTTAGTGAAGTTAAATATACATCATAAGCAATAAAGAATTAATTTTTAATTTGAGAACAAAACATTTACTCAGAAATTTTCCTAGTTTCAAACCATCTCTCTTGCTACACTAGAAAAGCACAAGCTTTATGGGTGTGTGTACATATGTTCTGTTATTGCATCCACCAAAATAAGAACCTCCCTGATGTGGGTGTTTTAAATAGTTCAAATTGAGCAAGTTCCAATCTGTCTAGACTTTCCTATTTCGGCTACTTGGATAAGAGAAATCGAAATGTTGATCCTATTACATGGTTGTGCAGTTTTAACCAATTTCTGAGCCTGTAAGTAGGATTTTCTCATTATAAAATTTTCACAGCCTGCAAATTTTCCTCTCTCTAATAGAAAATTCATAAGGTAAACTCTTTAGCCAAGATTTATGGCGTGGTTTTCCATTAATAATTTCGAGTAAAATAAAGAATCACTCTAACTCATGAGCGATAAAAACAATACTGCAACATTTATAACCTTAGAGGAAAAGATTAAAGCCATTCATCAACCGACCTGCCAAGCTTTATGACGATCAACGAATTCGTGCGTTGCATGCAAAATGCTTAACATCACAGTGCTTGAGCTCCAATTGTGACACACAGTTAAAATTAACACCTACCGCTTTAGTCTTTCAAGTGGATAATAGCCAATAAAGGCTCGACGTCATCAGGAAAGTATACGGCGAAAATAGTATTCCCCAGATGCGTCTCGTTTTAATTACTCGCATGCGAAGAATAATTCATAAGTATACTGGACAAAGTCATGTTGAACACTCGGGCCATTCCACACGTCTTGAAAGTTTATGCGGATATTGTGTTGAATCAGCTTATCCTTTAAAAAAGACACAGTGAAGAGAATAATTATAAAATGTAGAGAATATCACCCGTATAACTATGATAGAATCGTAATTGCATACCCAATTTATGCCTCAGCTACAAAACGCAGTTACAATTCCGATGGTGTTGATTTTGACGCTGATGTATGAAAATGGAGATATTGCTAAATAACATAGTTACTTAATTTTGCCTCCTACATGGTGTAGTAGTTAGCGTTTTGAGCTGCAAAGCAATGGGCTTTGGTTCAAATCCGAATTAAGGCTTGGTTGTTTTCGTGTCGCCCCCTCATAGGGAGCAATGCTGGCTCACCTATATGGTACTCCCACAATAAAGAAGCCGGTAAAATAACGGTTAATGACGAAAGGTCAATGTCTAACGACAAGTGCCTTCGCATTAGACTAAGAAAAAACTTAGTTAATTTTTCCTTTTTTAAATACAACTATTCGGATGAAGTCTTCGATTTTAGGCTTTATTCTTTCCAGAAAATAACTTTCATGTCGTGAACTGCGATATTCTAGTACTTAACATTTACTTAAAAAATATAAGGCATTTAAAAAGTTAGCAGCACCTTCGTAGACTAAATTATCTGTTACATCTACATAAATAGTCGATAACATCAACTAAATCAAACTTTTAAATCTTCTTGATACAAAACAGGAAACGCTACCACACCGGACGTCTGAAACAAACTTTAAACAGCACTGAAGAAACTTGCTTCCAGATGACTTCACTGACTGGATCTACTGACTTACTACCGTTATCCCTTACTACAATCTTATTTTGGGTTGTCAAAATGCGATTTGCCAAAAGGATCGGAAGCAAAACCGTGTAAAGAAAACAATCTAACTAAAGTTTAGTGGCTAGCAATTTTCATTAGCGAATAATAGAGTGCAATGAGTGACGTTTTTAATTAACGTTATTAGATTAAGTTCGTAGAGAATTGTCACAACTTTAGCCTTTTTAGAGCGATAAATCTGCTTTCCCGGGAAATCTAAAAGGGGAGGAGAAGTGTATAGCCTCATAACAGCATGAAATTACATTATGATTAAGACGTGGTATAATTACTTGCATAGTTAGATAAATTTTTGTTATATGAACTCTCAATTTAGAGGCTATTCCTCAATAAAGAGATTATCATCCATCGAAACATTCAAACATGATCATTTCATGAGCTGATCCACAGAATTTTATTCCTTCAGATTTCAAAAGCTGAATGCACCAACACTAACATTTATAGATGGATCACGAATTCATCAATATCCTTAGTTCTGAACACGTAAAGATTTCTCGTTAAATTAGTAAGAAACTATATTCGTAAGAAATTGTCAATGCTTATGCTTAGCATCTGAAGCGTTGTGTGAAATCTCTTTTGTAACCTCATAGTGCCCTTTGAAAATAGCAACCTTAAAGGTGCCGTCATTAGGAAAAATTTTTGCCTTTTTTTAGCCTTTTTATAGGGATAAATTTGCTTTCCTGGGGCTGAAATTTAAAAGATGAAGTGAGGTGTATAACAGTTTGAAATTTCATTATGTTTAAGACATGATATAAATTGCTTATATAGTTAGATGCATTTTTATTACATGAGTTCTTAATTATAAGGCTATTCTACAATAGAGAAATCATAATTCATCGAAACTTTGAAACAGGATCATTTCAAGAACCTCTTTTTTTTTCAAAAGCTTTCATTTGTAATTGAAAGAGTGGATATGAATTACCTTAAAATTCTTTAATTTCCTGTACTTCATTGTCTATACTTTATTTGAACAGTTTAGGGTATCCTAAGTTTAAAACGTAGAATTTTGATGAAAATTCCGAAATTTCTTTTATTCCTGTTTATAAAGAATGTAAATTTTTGTTTCTAAATCGACTTTTATATTTCCCGTACCATCACAGGAAATGAAACCAGAGCGATTTAAAGATGAGAGGCATTGGTAAATTTCAATGCAAGGGAAAACTTTAATTGCGTTTTCGGAAGAGCAAATTTTTCATTAAAAATGTATACGGCTATCGGGACAACTCAGAATATAATCATGATGATCATGTCTATGAAATCTTTCTGGTATGTTTTCCATTATACTAAGAATGTAATAAACAACATATTAGGCTCTAGGTATGTTATTTATTGATTCATAGCTGTGTTATAAAAAATCTTATGAAAAAATGACTGAAATTTTACGTGTAGTTGCATGTAATGACCTGTATTTTTTGCAGATTTCAAGCTATCGATGTTTTTAGTTTATAACACTCGAGGGCTTTATGTACACGATAAAAAGAAATTAATGTTACATGTATGATGTTTTTCTGTAGAGCTTATGGGAAAAATTTGCTAAATTTCGACCAAAACTCTTCAATTTTGTAAAAAGCTGTATAGTTATGAATATTTTTTCCATGATTTTTCCATTTTGGTGCTATATTCCTTCAAAAACTAGAAAATTCTTCGAAAAATGACTTCGAAAATTTTCGCATGTAATGTTTCTGAAAAAAAAAATGGCACCGAACGTAGTCTGAAAATCTTAAAGAGGTCAAGGGACCTTCAAACTCGAATTTTTAAATTTTCAATTTTTTACTCTATATACAAAATGAGAATAATAAATTTTATTTTTACTACGTTGAAAACCCTTGGAATTCCAAAATAAGGAATTTTTGGCAGAATAATGCCTATTTAAAAAAAAGATTCAAAAATGCTAACTTTTTTTCAAATGCTCCATGCCCATTCCATATCAGTTTAAAAACCTTGATTTTTTATTACAAGTTTACCACATATATATATATATATATATATATATATATATATATATATATATATATATATATATATATATATATATATATATATATATATATATATATATATATAAATGTGCATTAATTTTTTTTTTCAGTATGAATCTTAAGTCTAATTTTTTTTCTATTCTACCTATTATTTTTTTATTGTGTCTTTGCATGTTTTTATTTTATGCCATGGTCTATAAATTTGAAAAATATTCGACAAAAAAATTTGTTAGTGTTAGACAAGAATCTACATAAAAGGTTTCCTTTTGTGCACTGCCAAAAACAAAGTGATAAGGAGTTTTTCCTTGACAAGGAGATTTCGAATTCGAAATCAACTAAATAGAACCAAATCTGGAAACATAAGAATAGTAATTCAAGAGAAGTTATTAATTGACGCTAAACCTCAATTAAGGGGACAAAGGACCTTCAATCTCAATTTTTTTTAATTCTCAATTTTTAAGTCTTTATACAGAACAAGCTGAAAACCCGCACTTCGCTACGGAGTACATTCAAATTAAATACAACGGTCAATGTATGCAATTAATGCCAAAAAATATAAATGTATATATTTATAATAAATACGACGATCAATGTATACAGTTGATGCAATATATATATATACATATATATATATATATATATATATATATATATATATATATATATATATATATATATATATATATATATATATATAAATCGTAAGGGATATTTATTTTTTTGGATAATATCCAATCGTCTGCTGTATTGGAAAGAAAAAAAAAGCATTTTTTGGTCTATTTAGTTGTTATGCATGTGACGATAAATTTATTTAAAGTAGCAGAAAAAGAAATCACGTGATCAGCATTTAGTAAATTAAATTCTAAAAATTAATCTTTAAAAATTCACCAAAAATCAGAAAATCGAGGTAAAGATTTGAAAAAGATATCATTTTAAAGGAATTTTTATGATCTTTCTCGTGATATAAAACTTACAACCCTCAAATTATTATTTTAAATGCAAACTTTAAAAAAGTTACAAAAACAGCTTAAAAATTTAAGAAGAATTTTTCAAAAATCTTTCTTAGTGCACCCCTACACTATAAGAAGAATCGCCATGCAAAATTTCAGCCCTTTAGGTCCAGCGGTTTGGTCTGTGCGTTGTATGTCAGTGAGTGAGTCAGCCAGTTACGGAACTGTTTTATATATATAGAAGAGAATAATTAATATTTTTTCTACATTGAAAACAATTGAAAACAATTGAAAATAAAGATATTTTAACAGAATAATGCCCGTTTTTAAAAAAAAATTTCAAATATTCTAACGTTATTCAAAATGCTCCATGCGCATTTTATATTATTTAAAAACCTTAAATTTTTTATATAATTTAACCTTATGTTTATAAACATAATGGTACATTGATTTTTTTTTTAGTATGAATCAAAAGCCTTAAATAACTTTTTTTTTATTATCCTGCCACTTATATTTATATATTTTTTTATGTGTTTTTACTTTATTTCATGATCTATAAATTTGCAAAAATAATTGTGGTTTCAAACAGTGTCGCACCCAGGATTTTTTCTTGGGGGGGGGGGGGCGAGATGAACGGATAAAAATATTTATAATGCAAAATCAATATTCATAATGCAATTTCTATGTCTTTGGGGGGGGGGGCAAGAAAAGAAATAATTTCAACGAAATTTTATACTGAACAACAACTTTATCATTTTCAAAAGAACTCAAAGCTATGAAAAATCGATGTGTCCTACAAGTTCAATATTTCCGAATTAAGTGATTCTGTCTATCTGAAAATTTAAGATACCCCATTGAAGCAGAATGTTATTTTACTTCAAGTTTAATAGATCTTTCGATTTACCCTTTTAACCGCAACACTAGACTTAATTAAAATTTTAGAACAAGAACACTGTAAAGAAAATTGATTAATCATACTACTCTAAAGAGGATGTATTCCTCTTCTGATATCAAAAAAAGTCATCTGTAAGCATAGTCCATATATAAGGGCCACAATTAAGTACATCTGTCTCTGAATTTGTGTTATGGTCGGGCAAGTGTAAACAGTGTTCTGTATCGTATCAGTGCATCAAATTTTGTTACGCAGAGACACACATGGTATCTTTTGCCATATCATCCAAGAAATGACACGAGATACGGTAATGTGGCCTTTTTCTCGTCGATTGAATAGTAAGATTCTTAGCATCATAATTTGATGCACTAGTTGACCCGGATATGGTAAAGTGATGCAAATACTAGCGCCTCCTAAGAAACGAGAGTTAAAATATGTACGCACTTCATAAATTATTTATTCTAAAAAAATAATGGACTGTAAAATAATATACTGTAGTTTTTCTTTAAAAATTTTGTGTTTTATATAAACTGTTTTTCTTTTTGAATTTAATTTTGGGCATCGCTAAATAGTCTGAAGTAATAGTCGCGAATAATCTGAAGTAAATTTATATCATATCTATATATATAAAACAGTTCCGTAACTGACTCACTGACATACAACTCACAAACCAAACCGCTGGACCTAAAAGGTTGAAATTTTGCATGGCAATTCTTCTTATGGTGTAGGGGTGCACTAAGAAAGATTTTTGAAAAATTCTTCTTAGATTTTTTAAAATTAAATTTTTAAGTTGTTTTTGTAACTTCTTTTTAAGTTTGCATTTAAAATAATAATTTGAGAGTTATAAAATTTATATCACAAGAAAGATCATAAAAATTCCTTTAAAATGAAATCTTTTTCAAACCTTTACCTCGATTTTCTGATTTTTGGTGAATTTTTAAATATTAATTTTTATAATTTAATTTATTAAATGCTGATCACGTGATTTCTTTTTCTGGTACTTTAAATAAATTTATCGTCACGTGCATAACAACTAAATAGACAAAAAAATATATTTTTTCTTTCTAATGCAACAGACGATTGGATATTATCCAAAAAAATATCCCTTACGATTTTTTTCTAAATATATATATATATATTTTTTAGATCAATTGTATACATTGATCGTCGCATCCTATATATAATAGACGTTGTCTTTGTATGACACTTCCGGGCTGTACTCATCTTTCAATTGAAGCCCTCAGTAAACAAACCGCCGTTTAGGCTTAATTTCAATTTCCGATGTCGATCAGAATTTTTTCTTACCTAAAAACTAATATCTTCTCCATCAAATCATGTTTGTTCAGCCTATTTTTCTATAAAACATTAAGAACTAAAAAAAAAAATTGGATGCTTTTAGCTGTATATTTAACAGTTTTGAAAAATCTGTTTACTTTTGCGATGAATTCTGAAAGTAAACAAACGTGAATGTGAATGAATCGCGTAGTGAACTGTAAAAAAAATTTTTAACTTTCATATACTTTTTCCATTATGACGTCAAAATGACGGGTTACCTACTAGTTTATTATAAATATATATATTTATTTTTTTGTCATTAATTACATACATTGACCGTTGTATTTAATTTGAATGTACTCCGTAGCGAAGCGCAGGTTTTCAGCTAGTTGAATTATATAATTATATAACATACTTTAAATTTTCTGTAATTACATACTACTCTAAAGAAGATGTATTCCTCTTATGATATCAAAAAAAGTCATCTGTAAGCTTAGTCCACATATAAGGGCCACAGTTAAGTGCATCAGTCTGTCAAATATTTCACAAAATATTGAGTCAATATTTTCTTGATTCCAGACTTACCCTTCTCATTGATTTTTTTTCCATTTTAGTTTTATATAAATAAATGAAGTTTATAATGTCTGAAGTTTTAAGATGACACTTATAGTTTTGAAATCATGCTGTTTTATAAATATAAATTTTTTAAGTTTTACTTAATTGATATATCTGTGGCTTGTTACAAGAAGTGCCTAAGTCAGTTTTTTCCAAGATGACTTTGTTGGTTTATGTCTCTTAAAAAAAAAATATTATTTTCGATGTAAGAAGTACTCAAGTCTGTACAACGGTTTAGAAAACACTTTTAAAGCATCGGACAGACTTGGGTACTTCTTACACTGAAAATAATATTTTTTAAGAGACATAAGCTAACAAAGTCATCTTAGAAAAAACTAACTTAGGCACTTCTTGTACCAAGCCACAGATATATACATTAATACTTAAATACGAAGTTTTATTCACATGATATATGCCACAAACATGTGCAGAAAGTAATTAAGACTCTTTATTTATTGTTATTACGCAAAGTAAATATACACCCAAAATCTAAAGTTCATGGATTTTTTTTAAAATAGCTTGGTCAAAATTTGTTTATTTCTTTTTCCTATTTTGTTAACATTTTTTCAATTTAAAAAAAAAAATTGGTAGTACCAAAAGTTTTCATTGGGGATCGAGGGATTTTTTTTATATAAAGTATGGAGGTCACAGTCGTAAAAAGTTTGGGCACCAGTGTTATAAATAATGCCAAAATAATACTTTAAATAAGGAGGAAAAGACAGCTGTAGTGTTTTAAAAAATGTTATGCCCCGGCAATCTTTCTTTCACAAATCCGTCTCCTTCTCGCTTTTTAAGCCAATTTATATAAACTACATTCAAAGCTTGTGAATTTTCTTTACGTAGGAAATCGCATTCGACAGAAGAAAGGAAATCTTAGAATTACTCAACCTTAGAACCTTCGCATTGTAAAGAAATGGCGCTTAGAGTAAAGTCCTTTATCCTTTCGTTTTTTCAATGATGTTCTGAATGCCCTTTTTTGGTCCATGAATGATTTATACGTCTAATATGTATTAAAGAAATTGTATTTTGTTAAACGAAACAAGCTGAAAATTTTTCACTTTCGGGTTATTCTGATGGGTAGAATTTTATTTTATCTTACTCTACCACTTTTTCACACATATACATCTGTCTGCAAACTTTTACACACAGACATATTATACACACCTAAATGTATACATTGGTGAGTTATATTATAATAATGGTCCATTTGCACTATTACACATAAATATATATCAGATTATTTTCATTGCAATGGGTCGAATATTCCCGTTATAAATGATTGAAGATCATTTGAAAACGTCATGATGTGGTTTCACAGTGTGGTGGTTAACACGTCCGTCGGGAAAGCAGAATTTACAGGGGCCTGTTTCTGATCTAGCCAGTGTGCTAAGAGAGGAAAAACTGCATAAATGAAAAAAAAGTGAGTTGTAACTATGACGCCCAAAGGAGAGCAGACAAATAATTTTACCTCCGATAAAGCGTAAAAATAAGTTCTTCTGAAACGATTATGCATAGTTTGGTAATGTAGTGATTTATACGGCAGTGAAAGATTCCGAGATTGACTCTTGTAATAACCAAGTTATTTGAAGAAGGAGCATATAAGGGAGAGTGCTTAACAAAGATTCATGTTTTTACAAACCATGTAATTTTCTTATGTAATATTTTCTTATAATTCTTTTTTCAGTCTTCAGATTATGGTAGCAAAGCTTAAAATGATATTGCATTTCCTCTAGTCCCTTTTTCAAAACTTTTTTATGATTCTGAAGGATGACACGAAGGCCTAACACCAAAAGTAAAAAGAAAATATTAACATGAATATTACAATTATGAAGGACCAGCATAAAGCTTTTTGATGAATTTTAACGTAAGATTACATTCCTCCATAACGGTCCTCCGGAAAGCAAAATTTCAGACGCTAAAACCGTCCGTCCGTCCTCGCGAGTTATAATTTTGGCAGCGCGCCAAACCCAGTCTGTATCGCTTGAACAATCAGTAAACAGTTAAACAGAAAAGTACCAAAATGCGTCAAAATTTTGACATACATATATGTATATATATACATACGTACATATGTATATAGATACATATATACACATACATACATATGAGTATATACATACACATACATGCAAAAGATGTAAGCATCGATAAGTAATCCTACATTAATAACCCGCGGAAGTTTCGTTAGAAGAGACTACCTGAAATATTTTTTTTTAAATCATCAATAAATATTCTAATTTAGATATAGGGCCTGTTCACATAGGAGTCCGTTCTTTATTTTTTTATATCTGTGGGAGTAAAAAAAAGGACTCGTGCTAAAAATACCACAAAGGACGAAAAATTGAGGTCTGTGCCTATTTCTATAGTTGGGACAGTATGCGCCCAAATGACCAGTTGTATGATCTTGGTCCTGAGCATTTGTAGCAAATATCGATTGTTATATATTTACAATAACAATGGAAGGCATCGGGAAAAAAAGATAAAACATTTTTTATCTTGATACTTTTATGTATCGCTATTTGTTTTCAATGATATCAAGAAAGACTGTTGATAGTTTACGTAAATGACAAAAATTTCAAGCTTCAAAGTTTGCCACTGAAACCAAATAAACTCAGAATAGTTTTAAGCTTTTTCAAATATTGTTTATTGAATTTCGACACCATTAAGAAACGAACTCTCTCATTAGAGAATTTTAATATTCAAGCAAACTGCGTATAATTTCACTTAGGCCGTCTGCACACGGAGCAACTCGGTACAAACCCGTCCGACGGGTTTGTAACCAGTTGCGCCGTGTGCGTGGCTCCATTCAATTACATAGGTTGCGACTCATCACGGACTGGTTTGTGATTTGAGTCAGTTATCAGTTTCTTTTGAGTTGCCCCGTGTGCAGACGGGCTTAGTGTTAGATACTTGAATGCTATTACGTAAATCTATGTAAACTCTCTTAACAGAACAGAGAGCTATTCCCAATGATGAAATTTTATTTTGTTAATGAAGAAATAGTAACAGTACATTGCTAGGAACATCATAAATTACAAAGAAGTAAAACTGATATTATATTTACCATTCTTTTATTAACTCGCTTTCTTGTTTGTGTGTTTGTCCAGTACAAATCTTGCAATCGATTTTTAACTAATTTCCCGACTAGCTAGACATTTGAAACTTTTAGAATATCTCAGAACACGATGACAATGTATTCTTTTAATAATTTTAGCCATCTTTAAGCAGGATTGAATTCATTTTCAGTTAATTTTGTTGTTCGAAAATTTCTTATAATTGCTCTCTTTATTACGCATTTGATAATTTTCTTTCAAGTTAATGCGATAATTCATCAAAAAATTTTTAAAAAAGTATTTATTAATGCATAGAATTGTCAAGATTATACAATTCAACAGAAAATTTAAAAACGTGGTATATAAAAAGTTCTTTTTATCTTGTAATTATTATCTACTAGCCGGGCTTCGCCTAGCTACGCTCAAGCTATCCGTGTAACATATTTATGTACTTCGGGCCCCACAAAAGAAAAAAAAAGCCTACAAATGTATTAAATTCAAGTGAATTAATTCCTTTCAATTTTCATTCCCGTCGCAGCCGACAGATGGCAGCACCACTGTTCCAGATGATTTGGTTTCTCAGCAGTGAGTGATTTTAGAATGAAAATATCTCTAAAACTATTGAATGAACAGAATAAGTGTAGGTAGAAAAATTATCAGTTTTCGAAGCTCTTTCCAAATATGTAACATTTATGTACTTTCATGAGAAAAAAAATACACCGATTTTCCTGTATATTTGTCGGCCATTTTTTTCGAGGAGTGGCCCACCCGGATGAGTTACGGTCACGTGATCTCTCGACATCCACTTGTCCCTTTATTAGTTATTATCTATGTTTTAATTAATTGTATTTGAAATTCTTCTAATTCTATAAAACTAAAATGTTACAATTTTTAATTATATTATACTTATGGAGGATACTTCAAACCAATAGTATATGTGTAAGGTATACACAAGATTCGATTCACAAGAATCGAACTTTTGAGTGAATGAATTAAAGAAGCTGCTTGAGATATGCTAATTTCGGCATACGCGCTTAGTATAAATACCATGCAGCGTCATTAATGAAAAAGGTTGTTATGGTTGAAGAAGGGTGTGTTATTAAAGTTGATAGATAAGCGAGAGGGAGCTACGAGGTAAGCAACTCCAGGTGTTAACCGGCGCTTGTGCTTAGCAGGCCCAAAGTTTACGTGGCAGTACTGCTGGTTTGACTCTCTGCTGGTTTGTGAGTAATTGCAATATGTATTTCTATTGAATGTTAAAATATATTCCGTACAAGTAGTACGTATGCTTAATGCTGTAAAAGCAAATTCTATATGTGCAACGAATTCAATAAACATTGTTTCATGTATAAACTGTGTTTGTATCAAATTCATTTAGAGTGCCACTTCAAATTATATACACCCAAGTCTGGGTAGAAGTGAGCTATTTTCTCTATATATGGTTTTTTGTGTTGTAAGATGTATAACACAAACTTTATACCCAAAGTATCGCTGTTATTGGTAAAACAAATGCCAAGACTTGTCTGTTACAAATATTTATTTCGTACTTACTCACACTTGGGCTCTATAGGTCTGTAAAACTCAATTGAAGAGCTTAAACGCATAATTTCCAGATCTCAGTTTTTTTTTTTAAATCAAAGTGACTTAGATTATTAGACTTAGATTAGTGACTTAGATTAGTGACTTAGATTGTAATAACTTGTACTAAATATTACGTTCTATGTATTAGTATCTACACCAGGGATTCCCAGCGGGGTCCAAGTGGACCCCTTAGGGGTCGATAGAAGTTTAAAAAAGGGTCTATAGTATTCCAGGGGTCTATTGGGGGTCGATGATAAATTTTTCTGTTTTAAAATTTAATTTAAATTTTTAGAAATGTAATTATTAGATAATAATATCCTTTTTAATATGTATAAATACAGATTTGCATAGGGCGGAGTGATCCACGAAATGTAAAATTGTTTAGTAAAATATATATTTATATTCGTTATGCTAGTTATTGTGACTATAAAATGATAAAAAATTTCAGGCCAAACATTTAAAAAAAAATTGTATCAATGCATCAAACACGACCACCACATTAATTGAAATCGAACTTTTGTGCAATTACAATCTGTGTTTCTGAAATCTTGTCTATCTTTGTGAAATTAAAAATGAAAATAATAAAACACAAACCTAATGAAACACTTTTTCTAATTTTTTGCTCATATCTTTAGTCAAATTGTTATCTTCAAGTGTTTTATGGGTAATTACTAGTATTATAATTATGTTGTATGCTGTATATTATAGAGAACAATGTGAAGGGGTCAATGTAGGAAAAAGGTTGGGAACCCCTGATCTACACGCTTAAGATGGGATTTTGACAGCTATGAAAAACGTTTTGAACAGGTAAAAAATATAAGAAAATATAAGCGGTAAAATTTAAAATGTCCCAATTTAAAAGACCCTTTAGGTAGATGAACAACAGGTAAAATTTTATACTCTAATACTCAATAGCTAGAATTGCAACTTATTTTCGAACTCTAGGATGTATAAATCTAAAGCTTATAGAACAATTTTCTTAAAAGATATTAAAAATAAGTTTGCATTAGCCCTTTGCACTCTATTCATTGCCCTAAAAAAAGAGCAGTAAAAATGACTTGGGAACAATTAAGGAGTCCTAATTTAAATCAAAAGAGAATTTATCTTCTCAAATAAATAGATTGAGAACACATCACAGCATATCCATGTACAGATAAAAAAAATAGGTAGCTTTTCTAAACTGGTTTAGCGTTATTTCTATTTTGAAACAGCGTATTTTGTAAACATCTTTAAAAATGACTTTTATATTGTAAAAATGCTAAAGCTTGTAAAATTAAAAAAAAAATTAGTTTTGAATATATTAATCGGTATAAGCCGTTTACTGACGGACCCCAACAGCATAGAAGAAATTGAATAAATGACCTGCAAAAATGCAGAAACTAGAGATAATCAATTTTGCATTATCAGTATAATGGTCCTGGTAATGTTCAGCTAATACCTCTGACGATGTAATTTTACATATGTTGGTTGGTAATATTCGTTAATTATTAAATCTACTCGACTGACATGATATGCTTCGAATGAGGAATACTTACCTGAAATTAGCTCTAAGCTAGGGGGTTTTAGTGCAGTTGACTGATTGGAATTACTTATTAATAAATATTAAATTAGATGTGGAATTTGACTTAAGTACAAGTTAATTGCTGGATAATGTTTTAATCAAATCCACGGGCGACGCAATGGTTGTAATAGCTGAGGCAGAATTTCATATCTTTGTAGTTCTCTTCTTGTATTGTCATATATAGTACATATATATATATATATATATATATATATATATATATGATTTCCGTTTTGATTTTCCATAAGTTATATTAAGCACAACTAAACAATGGTATATTCAAACAAACAAACAACTGCAATTAAAAAAAATAAAACATGAGTTAAAAGTTTTTTGCAAAAATTTTTAATTATGAAATTTAATGAAAAATTCACTGATGTTGTCAGGTTGGAAGATATCATTTCTGTTGATTGTTTGCTCACATCAAGAAAAAATTTAAACATCGGATGTACACACACACACACACACACACACACACACACACATATATATATATATATATATACAGTCGAACCTCCATATATCGAACTTCCACATATCGAAATTTTCTATATATCGAACTCTTAGCAAATCTCCGTGTTCATTACATAGAAAAATTGTTTCTATATATCGAAAAAATCTCTATATATCGAAATTTTTTCAAGACAAATTGGGAGATTTTATTCCATTTTAGAATAAAATCTCCCAATTTTTGGCATTTGAAACAATATGTCGTGGACTTCAATTCGTGGAAAATGTCCCTGATTAAGTTTTTTAGTGGACTGAATAAAATTGCTGCAAAACTGGCTGTTCAGCAAGATATTCGTAGTTTTTTTTTTTTAAAGAATGTAACTGTGATCATTGTAACCACTGTCTGGATTATTGTTTTTTTTTAAGGTATGTACTAGTACTCAATAAATCTTTCATATTAATTCATTTTTTAGTTATTAACTTTCATTTAATGGGATTCGCATATAAATTTGAAATGGAGTTTCGTATACGAAAATTGGCTTTAATTTTTTTTAGAAGAATTATGATAAAATTAAGCTCAATTCTATATATCGAAATTTCTATATATCGAATTTTTTTCCGGCAATTTGCTACTTCGATATATGGAGGTTCGACTATATATATATATATATAAGAATAAGATGAAAGAGAAAACCAGTAATAGCTCTAAAGCTACTTGAAGCCAGGAACATCCAACATGTAAAGAAAAGTATGAATAAGGTTTTTGACAGCATTTCTTCATCAGCGGTGTCAATATTGTCTAAAAACCAATATATATATATATATATATATATATATATATATATATATATATATATACAGGTGGTTATCAACATAATGGATACAACTATCAATATTAGTGGTGTTTATGAATGTGCTTCGTATTCCTTAAAAAACGAGTCTGGCCACCGTTATGTTTTATACAAA
>OU015498.1:46029519-46099519 GCA_907164885.2 Dolomedes plantarius | reverse complement strand
TTTTTGGTGAATTTTTAAAAATTAATTTTTAGAATTTAATTTATTAAATGCTGATCACGTGATTTCTTTTTCTGGTACTTTAAATTAATTTAGCATCACGTGCATAACAATGAAATAGACAAATAAAAAAAATTTCTTGTTAATGCGGCAGACGATCGGACATTATCCAAAAAAATATTAAAATACAGTAAAAGATATGTTTCTCAAACTGTACTATATTAACTGTACTATATTCTTTAGTATGTCCTATTACATTTAATTTGAATATTTTCTTCTACATTATTTTGTCTATAAAAATATCCGTTGCAATTTTTTTATAAATATATTTTTTCGTTTTTTTTACATCAATTGCATACATTGATCGTTGTATTTATTATAAATATATTTATACATATTTTTGGCATTAATTGCATACATTGAACGTTATATTTAATTTAAATGTACTCCGTAGCGAAGTACGGGTTTTCAGCTAGTGTATATATATATAAAACACATCCGTAACTGACTGAGTGAGTGACAGACAACGCACAGACCAAACCACTAGACATAAAGGGCTGAAATTTTGCATGGCGATTCTTCTTATAGTGTAGGGGTGCACTAAGAAATATTTTTGAAAAATTCTTCTTAGTTTTTTTAAAATTAAATTTTTAAACTGTTATTGTAACATTCTTTAAAGTTTCCATTTAAAATAATAATCTGAGGGTTATAAGTTTTATATCACGAGAAAGATCTTAAAAATTCCTTTAAAATGAAATCTTTTTCGAATCTTATCTCCATTTTCTTATTTTTGGTGAATTTTTAAAGATTAACTTTTAGAATTTAATTTATTGAATGCTTATCACGTGATTTCTTTTTCTGGTACTTTGAATTAATTTATCGTCACGTGCATAACAACGAAATAGACAAAAAAAAAAATTTCTTGCTAATGCGGCAGACGTTTGGATATTATCAAAAAAAAAATAAATATGCCTTACGACCCGTCGGACGGGTTTGTAACCAGTTGCGCCGTGTGCGTGGCTCCATTCAATTACATAGGTTACGACTCATCACGGACTGATTTGTGATTGGAGTCAGTTATCAGTTTTTTTGAGTTGCTCCGTGTGCAGACGGCCTTAATGTGGCTTTGCTCCGTGACAATGGGAAAAATTCGTACACTCTCTAAAAAAAATTAACAATAACGAAAAATGATAATTAGTGGTTCGTAAAAAGAAGACATTTTGAGTCTGACAAAGAAAAATATGCCAATTGAGCAATTATGGTACATTCCGTTTCTCAATACACTTAAGGATACTATATTAACTAAAGACCACAGACAGCTGAATAATTAATAAGCCTACAAGAAATAAGTAACCATAACTATATGATTAGAAACTCCATATGATGAATAACCGTATCAGAGGTTAAAAATCCCATGACTGAGAATTGAACCTGACTCTCCTTACCTGTCAGCGGGAAAGACAATGTGAGCCTCATAAAGACGCATAATGGCATTATCCCCAGGTAACTGAACCATCTGGTGAGAAAGAGAAGCAGTTTCAAGTCCCACACGAACCTATAGCTGTGGGCGCGGTGTCCCAGTTGGCAAGAGCAGTGGGCCAGAGATCTGAACGTCATTGGTTCGATTCCCGTCGCTTCAAATCCACCGCCGTGTTCCCTAATGGTGGCCTGGGCACGTAAAATAGGTCGTGGCTGCAATGTCCTCCAAGTTCTCAGATTTACCTCTGGAGGTGCGGGGTCAAGTGTTCCAGTCTCGCCACTTGACTCGGTTCAAAATGACGGGACCGGTCATTTAGCCAAGTTGGACTCCGACCCTTGTGGTGCTAATTCAAAACAGGAGCCGCCCCTTTCAGCCTAATAGCCTATTAGGACCTGGTGAATGGAACCTCCAACCAGGGGGGCATTAGCAACCTATAGCTGTTTTTTAAAGGTGAAATAAAGAATATACGTAGAGAGATCGATTGTGGCAGTTCCTTACTGGAGAACAAGATCTTTGACTTTTGAGATGCTAGCGAAGTATAAGGTACATTTACAATTCGGATTGTCTTATAATAATATTCAATGGTATTTCAATCTGAAATATATTTTTACTTTTAAATATAGGTTATATTTTCAATGAAATCTACTAGTAATTGTAGTTAGTTTACCGTAATGACGGAATACGAATTTTCGAAAACAAAAAATAAACCCTGGTTTCATTCATCGAAAAATCTTGATTGAAAATCAGTAAGAAGTGTATAGCGTACTTTAAAAAAAACATTCTTTTCAATATTATGAAATTATTGACACTCCTGTTGCAGTAACTGTTTTGACTCCGGAATAATTTCGCTATCTCCATAGCGTTAGGAACGTATAGTGAGAGACAAACATGCTCAATTTTCAATAGCTCAGATATTCAATAATCTTCGCGTTATCATTAAAGCCAATATTTGTTTATGTAATTGCCATTCTATATTGACAAGGAGTATTGTTTTCTATAGCAAGAGATAGTCATTAGATAACTTGTCAGTAACTAGCACTATACTGAGTACAAGAACTCACACTTAACGAAATTTCGTGCAGTAAGGAAACTGATTGGTTAGTTGTTTGGCATTTCATAGGGCAAGGTGTAGAAAGGTGAAGCTGCGTTAAACGCATGACAAGAGCAGAACTTATGCATGTAAATTAGTAAGTAAAGGTAACAAACAACAGCATAAGAAGTGATTGGTACAACGAAGGTAAAATAGAGATTAATTACATCAAAGGATAAAAGTCTGTATTTTTCAAAAACTGGAAAAATAGTGAGGTGTTACGCCCAGAAGATCGTTTCAAGTTTGCTAAGTGAAGCCCCCCTCTCCCAGAAAAAAAGAGAGATACAAATTAATGAGGTCTGCACAGTCTGTTAAAATTTGATTGCCGGTTCGAAATTAAAATGACAGCAAACAGGGGTACTTTTCCCCTCAAACAAATGTCTATGGTTGACTCTAGAATATGCAGTTCTCAGACGCGTGATTATGACATCAAGTTTCCTGGGATGTAATGGCGGCCTGACCATGTAATGCTGGATTTATGGGATGCAGTTTATTATCCACAAGTAAAGTCGTCTGCACACGGAGCAACTCAAAAGAAACTGAAAACTGACTCCAATCACAAACCAGTCCGTGATGAGTCGTAATACTCAAAAGAAACTGAAAACTGACTCCAATCACAAACCAGTCCGTGATGAGTCGTAACCTATGTAATTGAATTACGACTCATCACGGACTGGTTTGTGATTGGAGTCAGTTTTCAGTTTCTTTTGAATTGCTCCGTGTGCAGACGGCCTTAATCCCATGAGGAGGGTCATTTATCCGAAATTAAATATTTGATAGTATATTTAAGGTCAGAGAAACGGACATGGTGATTTAAAAAAGCGTCCGAATTTTTCGCTGCTTTATCCGCAAGCTCATTTACAGGGATCCCTAGATGCCTGGGATCCAGCAAAATAAGACACTAAAGCCACGATATTTTAAGCGATGATGAAGAGTTAGAACAGCGGGGATCAAACTACGACTACTGTTACCGAATTTTAGGCTCTCAAGCACGTTTAGCGAATCCGGGTATATAATGAAATGTTTGTTCCGATGATGGGCGATAAAAATTAAGAGCTTGTTTGAAAGCGAAAATTTCTGCAGTAAGTTTAGTACCCGATGAGGAAATTTTGAAACTGCGTTAATCCGAATTACATACAAAAAAAAGGGCACAACCGACGTGATGTATTGTCTTATAGAAATATCTAAGTAGTTTGAAATCTCATTGCGATGCGAGTGTAAAAGCATTTTATAAGAGAGTCGGTATTAGGTTTAATAAATTTGTGAAAAGGATTGATGTATGAAAACCAGTTATTTTTTTCCGAGGGGGGAAAGTTGAGTAGGAGACGCGTATAGACATTTACGTCTACAATGGCAGTTTTATTTAATTTTTATTTTTTACTTTTATTTTTTAACTACAAGGTAACCCGTCATTTTGACGTCATAATACTAATAATGACGTCATAATGGAAAAAATATATGAAAGTTAAAAAATATCCCGAATTATCTAACAATATTGCATTTAATCCACACCTTGTAAAAGCAAACCCTTTCATTATTATTTATTTATTTAGTTTTTCATGCGATTGGAGTAGTAGACTGCCATCCAACCCGTCATTTTGACGTCATAATACTAATAATGACGTCATAATGGAAAAAGTATATGAAAGTTAAAAAATATCCCGAATTGTCTAACAATATTGCATTTAATCCACACCTTGTAAAAGCAAACCCTTTCATTATTTTTTTTATTTATTTAGTTTTTCATGCGATTGGAGTAGTAGACTGCCATCCAGTTTTTTACAGCTCACTACGCGATATGAATACTTGAGCTACTTGATTCATTCACATTCAAGTTTGTTTACTTCCAGAATTCATCGCAAAAGTAAACAGATTTTTAAAAACTTTTAAATATACAGCTAAAAGCATCCATTTTTTTTAGTTCTGAATGTTTTATAGAAAAATAGGTAGAACAAACGTGATTTGATGGAGAAGATATTAGTTTTTAGGTAAGAAAAAATTCTGATCCACATGTGAAATTGAAATTAGGCCTAACCGGCCGTTTGTTTACTGAGGGCTTCAATTGAAAGATGAGTACAGCCCGGAAGTGTTATACAGAGACAACGGCTATCTATACTAATAAAGAGACAAGTGGAAGTCGAGAGATCACGTGACCGTAACTCATCCGGGCAGGCCAATCCTCGAAAAAAAAATGGCCGACAAATATACAGGAAACGGTGTAATTTTTTTTCTCTTGAAAGTACATAAATGTTACATATTTGGAAAGAGCTTCGAAAACTGATATTTTTTTCTGCGTACACTTATTCTGTTAATTCAATAGTTTTAGAGATATTTTCATTCTAAAATCACTCACTGCTGAGAAACCAAATCATCTGGTGCAGTGGTGCTGCCATCTGTCGGCAGCGACGGGAATGAAAATTGAAAGGAATTTATTCACTTGAATTTAATACATTTGTAGGCTTTTTTTTTTCTTTTTTGGGGCCCGAAGTACATAAATATGTTATACGGATGGCTTGTGCGTAGCTAGGCGAAGCCCGGCTAGTTATATATATAATTAAACTACGCTCGCGTCGCCCAAAGCACGGTTTTGGTACAGGCGATCTCACCGCTAGTCGAGTAAAAGGTCACGTGATGATGAGAAGGATGAGGCAAAACGAGAAAGCAAAAGAGGCAAAAAAGTAGTTCAAAGAGAGTTGATTGCGGATATGAGATAAAAATGGCTCATGACGTGGAGGCTTTGAACAGGCTAAGAAAACTGGATGGGTATTGTAAAATATTCGAAGGGAATTTATGTTAAACTCTCTCTTTGTATTTACAGTCAAACATATTTTAGTGCGGTCTTCTTTTATGCGATTTTTTGTGCGATTTTTTTATGCGGTGTATGATTATGTATTGAAAAAAAATTGAAATTATATATTTGAAATTCCAAAAAGAGCTTCGATCGTGTATATCTGGCTATCGCGACGTTTACAAGCAGCCGATCAAACGACGGTCTTCGCAAAAACTTATCACCAACTACATGGTAACAAAAAAAATAAATCATCTCTAATACGTATCTTCAAATGACGAAAGTGATTACGAACCAGTTCATCGGAAGAATATTCACGTTTTGGACTACGACGAGTAGTATCGAATTTTGAAAATTTCTCCATGTTTAAAATGAGAAATTAAAATTTTTTAACAATGTTTCCATGTGTAATTTAATTATTTATTTTGTTTGGAAAGCACTTTCTCGCTATTTCGTATAGCTTTGACTTATTTTCTGAGTGAGACTTCTTTTATGAGGTCCCTCTCCACCGCATACATTTTTTTTTCTTTAATACGGTGTGAAAAATTATTTGTTATGTCTATTTATGAAGTTTCTGAATTTTTTTTTGTGCGATCCCTATCTACTGCACAAAAACAAGTTTGACTGTACATATTCAGAATATTCTGTTTTAATGAACTCAAATAAATCAAATTAAAAATTTTCGCAAGTTTAACATTAATCAGCAAGCGGTATTCCTAATTTTGAGAATTGGATTGCATTTTAGCAAGATTACTCGGTTTTCTGATTTTAAAAAAAATCTGTGCTCCATACAGCTCAAGTTTCCTATAATTAGAATGCATTGATTTTAACTTATGATCCCTAAAATTAATGAGCCATTGAAGTATGGATACAACATGATAAAAAAAGTATGTTAAAAAAATACTAAATACGCCTCATACGTGATATAAGGCTTTTGGTTCAACACACTTGCATGAGAGCCTGTATCGTTCCTCTGTTAGTGGTTACGATGTCAGACGAAGCCTTTTTTTTTAAACAAACACTCACGAGTACGCATTTGTCCCTGTGGAGTTTATAATTCACAACTTTTTAAGTCATTTATCGCCCAATTTTTAAGTTCCTCCTCATTTTCGGTTTATTTTTCATCAATGGTAAGTGCTTTGTCGCCCTCTTGTTTCATATGACTTTAAAAATGACACGATATTACCCAAATAATGCTCAAGATTTATTATAAATTGCTGAAATGCGGGTTTCCTATTTTATGTAGTTATATGTACGCTGCGGCCATCTGGATCGCCTTATCAATGCATTTTTCTCCACTTTGCCTCTTACTGCTTTCGTTACACAGATGTTCGTGAATAGCTTGCGCTAGAAAACCTATATCAACCAGTTCTTTATTCATCATTGACTGTTCTTGTCTTTTAATTTTTTTCTATAAATCGTAATTCTTTCTACGTGAGTGCACTTTCTGAGGGAAATTTTTCCTGTAGCTCTGAAGGAAAGTCCTAACATATCGCTCATTCCTTTCAACAACGTCATATCTCTAAAAACGTGATTTTTCAGGCGAGTGATTTTAAAGTTTAAAAATAGAATAAAATGTATTAAAAATGAACTAGTTGGTACCTGTGAAAATATGACGGCTAGAAAGTAAATAAATGTACTAATACACAAATTATACTCATCATTGCCAGATGTTGAAGATCATAATAATTCGCTAGTTTGACTCAATGTGCTAATCTTCAATAAAAGTCATAAACAAAACTTGTTCTGTTTTGTTTCCTGATCCTTTGTAATGTTGTGTGCTGCCTGATCTGCATGGATTAATTTCCGGAATAAAGCCATATGGAACACACACACATAACACATAATAATAAGCAGAAAATAATTAATGTGTTTATGCGGCCTCGTGCTTAGTGAGTATCTAAAGCCAGATTTAAAAATGTCACTGAGAATGCGCAGAAAGCTATTTTTTTAATTGTATATTATCGCTAATTAAACAGTGCTAAATAATCAATTTCCATCAGGTTTAATTTTATATTTCCCAAATATAATTATCATAAAATAAAAATGGCAGATAGAGATCTAGAGAGGTCCCAGGAATAAACGTGTTTTTCATTAAAACATGTCACTGAGCATGCACAGGAACAGTGAGTTTCTAAAACCAGATTTAAACATGCCACTGAGCATGCATGCGCAGAAATCAATTTTTAATTGTAATTTATCGCTCATTAATAGAAATTGCGGTTACAAAAAACAAATTTGACACATCTATAGATTAAAATCTTTCGTTTAAGACCAATTGATGCAGTAGTTTCCTCTCACGGACTGCCCAAAAAATCGGCTTAGCAACTTAAATATATAGATATTAATTCTGTTCTCTGGCGTATAAATATTGAGCGGTGAGATAGGTGATGTTGCAGGGATATACTACTCTTTCAGAGCATTCTGAAAACAGGCATAATTAAAAATCGCCGATTTTTGAGATATGACGTGGTTTGAGGATTGAGCAATTATCACGACATAACTAGACATGTAAACAATGCTTCAAAATAAGCTGCTTGTTGAATTAAACTGAATAAAAGATATGCTTTTTACATACAGTTTGATCTGATTTTCCTTTCAACAGATAAAAATTTATAGTCTTTCATTTGTATTTAAAGATATTAAATTTTTAACCATTTATGACATAATCATTAGAATTTTTTAATAAATTTCTAATTTTTTTCCTTTATTAAAAAAAAAGACTTTGGATTATGAGATTTTTTAACCAAATCAAGGCACCAATAGTACTCTGATTTGTTCAACCTCTCTTTTCATTACAAAAAAAAAAAAAAATTAGAGGATTATTTAAAAGGGATTACTACTTGAAACGAAAATTTTTCCATTTCCGTTTTTAGCGATAAAAACAGCTAAGCTTTTCTTTCTCATCTAAGAAAGATGATTTTTTGTTACCTGGCAGAAGGCTTAAATGCGGAGTGTTCCCGTGCACAGTCAAAAACCGCGATTTATAATCTGACTAATGAAGACAATTTCACGGAAAAGCTTTGTTCTGTACCAGGCACATTTTCTTGATTTTTTTCCCGCTGCTAACCCTGTTGGGATTTGTTAAATACACCAGAAATATATCTAGTAATAACAGAAGAAGAAAAAACATAAGTAATAACCTCATCGAATAAAAAAGTCCCACTTTTTTAAACCAACCGTCAATTAGACAATTTTCCTCCCGATTAAGGATTCTTTTTTTTTCTTTTTATTCCTAGAGGATTATCGTATTTAATGAAATTTGCGACCATTTTATTAATTAACTGGTTTATAAATTTTATTCTAGATGCCCGGAATGGTTGGGGAAGAGGGAGCGAGAAGGAGAAACATGACAATGATAAGTAAAAACAATGTTGACATCCCCCTGGGAATTTAAAACGGAAAATATTTATCTTCTCAAATTTTTAAGTTATTTTTAAGCGTTGTTTAAAAAAGGATTAAACGTTTTTCTTGTTTGTCGTTTCTCTCTTGGGCTTTTTTTTTCCGCCGATGAAAGAGAGATTCATCTACTTTACTGGGAAATCTTAATGCAGGAATTATGATTAAGTTTATATGTCAGTCGCGGCTCAGTATGGATAACCCTCTACTCGTGGGCTGAAAAGAATTCAAGATAGGGCCCGTTCGCATAGGAGTCCGTTGCGTGGCGTTAAGGGAAAGATGACGTTGAGACGAAAATAAACCAATCATAGGCGTTAAAAATTTCATTGCTAATCGTTTGGAGGTTTGTCATTGGTTAAATATATTTCAATACTTTAACGCTCCGCAACGGACTCCTATGTGAACAGGCCCTTAATTTCGGTGTAGCAATGACAGGAAGGTTCTTTCTGGGGTAACTAAAATTTGAAATTCATTTTGCATTTAAAAATCTAAGAAATCTGTTTATTATACTTTCTTTTCGTATAATATTTAAAAAGACGGACCAGCTGCAATTGCTTCGCTTCTCATTTTTCGTTATTGACGACACATGACGTAAACACAGAATACTTACAATACGCAGCAGTTATCTATATATTTAAGTTCCTAAGCCGACTTTTTGGGCTGTCCGTGAGAGAAAACTACTGCATCAATTTACTACATTTTGGTCTTAAACGAAAGACTGTAATCTATAGATTTGTCAAATTTGGCTTCTGTAACCGCAATTTCTATTAATGAGCGATAATTTACAATTAAAAAAATTCTTTCTGCGCATGCTCAGTGACATGTTTCAATCTGGCTTAAGATATTCACTAAGCAGGAGGCCGCATAAACACATTAATTTTTTTCTGCGCATGCTCAGTGACATGTTTAAATCTGGTTTTAGATACTTACTAAGTGCTGTGTATCGCTTTATAATAAAAAATATACAGTGACTCTCAAAAGTGTTCGTACACTTACGATTTTCAATGAAACAGGGGTCTATCCATTGATTAAAATGAATATTTCAGAATGGGTATTTAATAATAAGATCTATAATCTATTCCTAACAAAACTACATGAAATATTTTGAAAACATAGTAAAACTTTATTTTTAAGAAATCAATAATCCAAAAGTAACAAAAACTTTATCTCACAAAAGTCATCGTACACTTGTAAAAAATTTCTATAAATTACTAAATATTCTAATTTTTCGTTAAATTAATATTTAGTAGGATATCTTTTAGCATCCACAACAGCTTTTAAACGTCTGGGAATAGATTGCTTTAGTTCTTTTGCAATTTTTGCATCAATGTTCATCCATTCTTCCATCATAATTGTTTTTAGTTCGCTTTTCGTGTGAATGTCGTGTTTTCGTACTCGAACCTCCAGTTCTCTCCAAGTATGTTCTATTGGGTTTAAATCTGGCGATTGAGGTGGTGTTTTCAAAACTTGTGGACAATTATAGAGACACCAGATGCAAATGTTGAGAGCCGTGTGATTAAGATCGTTATCTTGATAAAAAACAAAGTTGTTTCCAATACCCAAATTTTGGGCTGATAATTTTAAATGGTCTCTTAAAATATTTATAAAAACAGCATGATTCATTATGCCATCAATAAATACCAAATTTCCTAGTCCTGATGCTGACATGCACCCCCGCACAAGGATACCTCCACCGGCATGCTTAACTGTTCCTGTTCTTGGGATTAAGTTCCTCATTTTTTTCTTCTCCATACAATTATACTCCCATCAGCACCAAAAATGTTCATCGGCAAATAAGACATTATTTCAATAGGTCTGGGGCTTATTTATCATTGATAGTGCGAAGGGAAGCCTAAACTTTCTGTTTTTCTCACTCACAAAAAAATTTTCTATGGGCAGGACGCCCATGTAATCCAGCTGTTCTGAGAACTCGTCAAAAAATTTCAGGTGAAATTGAAGTAGAAAATGTTTCATTGAATTCTGCAGAAACTTTTACAGCACTCAAACGTGAATTTTTCACAAATTTTCTAATTATAAATCTCTGATCACGTTTTGTTAACTTTGCCGGACGGCCTTTTCTTTCCTTGTTTTCGATCCAATTTTCTTCTTTAAAGCGTTTTTTTCACATACTGCTCAGTAGAATGGGATAAATTAAGTAATTTAGTAATATTCCGAACTGATTTACCACTACTATGACGAAAAATAATCAATTTTCGGATGATGTTTGTTGTTTGTTTACGACTACGAGCCATTTTTAAATAATAAATAGAATATTACGGAGTAGGCTAGCAAAAATTAAAGCCAAACGATATTTTAAATGCCACCACAATTCAAAAATAAAAATAAAGTGCCAGACGATAATTTTAATTATGAATTTATCCGAAAATATTTCAGTGTACGATGACTTTTGTGAGATAAAGTTTTTGTTACTTTTTAATTACTGGTTTCTTAAAAATAAAGTTTTACTATGTTTTCAAAATATTTCATGTAGTTTTGTTAAGAATAGATTATAGATCTTATTATTAAATACCCATTCTGAAATATTCATTTTAATTAATGTATAGACCCCTATTTCATTGAAATTCGTAAGTGTACGAACACTTTTGGGTGCCACTGTATATATATTTATATCGCTTTATAATAAAATATATATATATAATTTACAATTAAAAATTGATTTCTGCGCATGCTCAGTTGCATGTTTAAATCTGTCTTTAGAAACTCACTGTTTATGCGCATGCTCAGTGATATGTTTTAATGATAAACACGTTTAATTCGAGGAGTCTCTAGATCTCTCTCTGCCATTTTTATTTTTATGATAATTATGTTTGTGAAATATAAGATTAAACGTGACAGAAATTGTTTAATTGGCGATAATTTACAATTTAAAAAAAAATTGCTTTCTGCGCATGCTCAGTGATACTTTAAAATCTGTCTTTAGATACTAAGCACGAGGCTGCTTAAACACATTAATTTTTTTCTGTGCATTTTTATGATTTTCTACTTTTGGAAATGATGTGTTAAGTATAATTTGTGTATTAGTACATTTATTTACTATCTAGCCGTCATGTTTTGACGGGTACCAACTAGTATTCTTTAAAACTAAATAATTAAAATTGTGAGCTTCAGTTTAGAGTCGTACGATCTTTCTCACTTCCCTGTTCCTTCACAGCGAACTGTCTTTTTCTACTCTTTTAAGGGGACAAGGGACCTTCCCCCTCATTTAAAAAAGAAATTCAGTATTTACTCTATATAAAAAATGAGAATAATTAGTACTCTCTTTTACTATATTGATGACTCTTAGAGTTCGGAAATAGGCATTTTGTGGAAGAATGAGAGTTGTGTTTCAAAATATTATTCAACAATCCTGGAAATTTTCAAAATGCTCCATGCGCATTCATTTTCTTCTGATTTCTTCGAAATTTCTCGGGATTGTTAATTATAGAGTTTTTCACAAAATTGTGCACATTTCTTTGAAAACTCAAATATTTATGGCTAAATAAAGCTTTATTATAATAAAGCTTGCTTTATTATAAATAATAACCAGGATGTTCTACATTTTTTTAAAAGTAAGAATATAGAAAGCATATACACGTTTGATTTTGAAAACCTGTTTACCAGTATTCCGCATGATAATTTAATGTTTATATGTTCAGAAATTTATGATGCTTATTTAGATAGTACTTTAATATTAAAATGTGACTGGATTGATTTATGTAAATTTAATATTTTTGAAAACTACCTCTTTAATGGCTTATGTTTCTTTAAACAGACAAAGGGTATACCTATGGGAAATAGCTATTCTAGTGCATTTGCCAACCTATTCTTACATTTTTACGAAACTAAATTTCTTAACTCAAATAATGTTAACGGTTATAGATATATTGATGATCTTATAATTTTTAACTGCAACGATTTGGAATTTCTTAATCAAATCTACCCAAAGGAACTAACTTTAAACCGGACTAACGATAATAATCTTTGTGCGACTTATCTGGATTTAAAAATTAAAATTCAAAATAGAGAAATAAAAATAGGGATATATGATAAAAGGTTAGATTTTAACTTCGAGGTTATTACGTTTACTAATTTACATAGCAACTTAAACTATAAAATTTATTATAATATTTTTTACTCACAACTTTACAGAATAAAAAACATATGTAACAACGCTGGGGATTTTTTGGAGGCATGTAGCATTTTCGAGGAAAACTTAAGAAAAAACGATTTCCCTAAAAATTTCGGCAATTTAAAAGTTTAAAAAAATGGCATTTAGACTCAGGAATTTTTAAAGATGTTTAGAATAGTATTTGCGTTTTCATTTGGTTAGGCTGTAATGGGGGGTGGCGCTATAGTAATGTTACAATGACGTAATTTTTAGGATAGAATTGGCTGCTGTTTCGCCAAAACCGTCACTTACGGAATTGGGGTATGTATGCCTCTTTTATTTTGCATTAGAATTTTGTGTGCTTGCATGTAAGGTGCGTTGAGCCCATACTGTAAGTTGTATTTCTCTTTTCATTTTCTTTTTGACTTATTGCTTCATTGGGGGACTCGGGGCCTTGGGATGTCTTTTGGGCTTACCTGCATCCTATTCAAAAAGTTCCCCTTGAGGTAACTGACATGGTTAGGCTCCCTGACGAAGAGACCTGTCGGTTACCTCTGTTGTTTTATGGTTCAGTTCCGGCACTTATACAGAATCTTGCCGTTGGTGCGTGGATGCCCAGAGTGCTTGATTTCTGTTTGTGTTTTGTCTATATTTGTATTATTTTTAACTATCTCTGTTGGATTATTTATTAGTCATACACTGTGTTAATTTGGAATGGAGAGGGAAAAAAACGCATTACTCTGTGGTTCGCATGTGCCAACAAAATCGTTAATTCATTTTTCATCATTGAGAAGCAATTTCCGCTAATCAAAATGCCTTTAATGAAGTACTTGAACTTTCTTTTTCGCCTCCAAAAACCACATTTAACAACATTTCTATATAAAAAGCTTTTTTTTTTAATTGCAGTTTTATCATACCAAAAGTAATTCAAAATAGTTTCTTGTACGTGTTCACTGCTCCGCGAATACAACATATTGTTCTTCTATATTTCCTACCCTGCATATTACAGCAACGCAAAAAAGTAATAACCAACCATCTTTAGTCTAAATTTAATAACGAAGATAAGAGGAAATATAATTAAAAGTATTTATCAGTTGGTAACCTACATCCGCAGTTAAAGAAACCATTTTTCCTCCGTTTCTATTCACTTCACTGGTGCGTACCTTTACGAACACGGAGCTCTCGTGCGTCGTTTTCTCTGTATTAAATTACAGGGAAACAAACTTGGAGTTTTAGTATTATATAAATTAGGTTTACCTGTCCGTGCACCACAGTCAAATGCACGTGTTTCACATTCCGATATGACGAGTTATCAAATCCAACATATTGTTAAAGGATGAATCATCATAGTGTGTCTCCGTGGAAGCTCAAGCTCACGTTTGTGCTCGGCATTCTCTTTAAAAATATTCTATACTGGGAGTAATAAACTTAGGAAAATTAACTCACAATTCCTCATCAACAACTCTAGTAACAGACATTGATAAGTAATCACTTTATGTAGAGGATAAGACGAGGTAATCCCAATTTTTTCAACGTCATGTCTATTTGAAGGCAGTAACTGTTGTTATGGAAATAAGCGAAGTAAATGAGACGAGGAAAGAGGAAACTGGAGAAGGTTAATAGGTTTTAGTTTTGTCGAAACCTGGGTATTGAGATGACTGTATAGTGAGAGGTTTTTTGTAACAATAATAAACTGAAACCTTACTTCAGCGTGCAGTCGAAACAAATAGTAATATTTTTTCTTTTTTGCATAATAATGAACCGTTCTATACATGGTAATCTTAATGCATTTTCGTATTGCTTGTTTAATTCTCTTTTATTTCAATGTACATTTGATTTTATCATTAACATAAAGTTCGACGATGTTTTTTGAGCTTCCGTAAATTACACCGATGCTTTGAGATTTTCTCAATTTCTGTAACGTAACTCAATTTCTGTCCATAATGTACTCTTATCTCAGATAGTGGTTGCTTTTTAAGAATTTTATACCACTTGTCAGATTCCTCTGGATTCTCATCGATACGTTCTTAAATTCCAAACGATCGGTCCAAAGGTTACTAGTTATTTTAGATTTATCTGGCATGAAAGGGAAAATTAATTTACTAAGTGCAATATAGTATAACTGCTTAAAATTCAAAATACAATGATTTCCGCTTATAAGAATCACGTTTGTTATTGCTGTTTTTGATTCTTATAAGCGGTTGATTATTATAGCCGAAATTTAGGTTTTTGAACAGGCACACACTCACCTATATATACATATATTAGATAATTTACCATAAAATACTCTTTAATTTACGTTAATTATCTTTTATTAAAATTATTCTTTATAATTTTAAAAATACAACTTAATTTCTAGACCTATAAGTAGATACACATGATTATAGTAAGAGCAGAAAAAATTCCAATATTTGTTACAGCATACCTGCTTAACAGTTTAACATTTCAATTACAAGAAGGGTGCAAGAAAAAGTTTTCTATGGTAGTTTGACGTAATGAAGTTTTCTGTAGGCTGTTTATACCTCTTTCAATACCAATAGTCTCAGACCAAGATTCACCTTCTAGATTACGTTTCACGGTTTGATAACGTGCTGAATCTAATAATGCCACGTTTGCCTAAGTGATAGTGGACACTTCGCCGAAGTTTTATGTGTTTCAGGGTCCAGGAAGCCGCAACCAGGAGGTGGGAGGTGGGAAAAAAGAGTCCCTGTCTTTGTTTGTCAGTGGAGAAAAGTGAAATCGGATCCGGACGGGTAGGATGCCCCTGGGTCAAGCTAATAGGACAGTGTTTAGCTAAAGCATTTAAGGAGAAACTATTATGTTATGTATAACAAAAAAACGGGGTTGCATTTTACGACTGTATTCCATCCCATCTTATCACTCTTTCTTTAAAAAAAAAATAAAGAAAGTACTTCATGCCTTTTGAGGGTTTAAGTGGCTTTTTTGGAAAAATGAAAGGAAAGCGAAGAGTGTAAGCTGATTCTTAAAACCGGTGGATTGATTCTTTAAAGCGAAAATTTTAACATGGAAATAATACATTTGTTTTTGTTTTTACGATATTGATTCTTATAAACGGTTGATTCTTATAACCACTGATCACTATAAGTGGTGGTTACTGTATATTAAATACTTAATCAGATAATTTTAACCTAGGATTACGTTGCTGCATAACGGTCCTCCGGAAAGGAAAATTTCATTCGGTAAAACCATCCATCCGTACCTCGCGAGTTATAATTTTAGCAGCACGCCATACCCAGTCTGTATCGCTTGGACAAGCAGTAAACAGTTAAACAGAAAAGTACCCTAATGCGTCAAAATTTTTACATACATATATATATATATATATATATATATATACATAACACATACATACATATATACATACAAAAGAGGTAAGCAACGATAAGTAATCCAACGTTGATAACCCGCGGTAGTTTCGTTAAAAGAGACTACCTGTTTTTTTATTTTTTTTTATCTATTCTTCCTATTTTAGATACGGTAAATAAAATAATTCTGGAATATTTACAAATTTTCGCAATTTATTATTATGTAGCAACGGTAAAACTTATAGGAGACCATTTTTCGATCTATTAAAATATTCTTTGTTGACATTAGACACTGGGAGCAAATATTACTCAATTTGTAATGCAATCCAACTTTTGAGTTAAGTTTTTTTTCTGTTTCTATTGTATCCCTGAACAAATATAATTAAACTACACTACAAATCGAAAGAGGATAAATTAATTCGACAATTAAAATGTTTCAATTTTTTTTTTTTTTTTTTTTTTTTTTGGGGGGGGGGGGCATTGGATATTAGTAAACAGCCAGAGGTACCTTATAATGGGCATGTGATTCCAGGATGATAGCCTTGTTGTGAACAAACCCTATTGGATTCGCTCACCTTATTGTTAACCCATAGAGAAAATGTGTCCAAGGATTACCGACTTGGATTGAAAGATTGAAAAAAATCGTAGTCTGAAATAGAGAAAGAAATTTTACACCTTTGAGCATTTTTCTTTTTTTTTTTTTGAAAAAAATGCAAATAATACTTTAAAATTTAAATTATTCAGAGAAAATATATGGTATAGTGTGTTTTAAGCGCTCCTAAATTCCTATATTGAACGAAATTTATAAAATGAATCCCGTTGCGAGGTGCTGAAAAGTTCAAGCTATCTGAAAATACCATTTTTATTGGATTATTAGCATTTATGCAGATGTCAATAGTGGACATATTTGCTCCATAGGTTAACACTAAGGTGAGCGAATCCAACAGGGTTAGTACACAGTAGCCTTAAAGAGAAGAGCTTTTCGGATGAAAATTTGCATGAGGAGTACTCTGCATTGGTTTAAACTGACAAACCAAGGAACTTAATGCTTTTATTTTGCATGATTTTAGAATAGAAAATTTAACCTACACCACTCAATATTCACGTTTTTGGAGATTTGCAAATCCCTTGCGCAGATCTCTTGTTTTATTTATGTTCATTGCCCATTGTGCCCAAAGTATAAGTGCAATGGAACTAACTGTGCAATACTTTGTAAAGAAATTATTAACATTCAGTTATAAAAATACAACGTTCTACATCTCTCGCATACTCCTGGCAATACTATAGGCCCAAATTTCTCAAGCCGTCGAACAGAGTAACCCGCTCAAGGCACTGCTTCATTTAATGGAGGGTGAAACTTTGTTCGCTTGTGGCCGCGAGCGGTTCGCGTTTATTCTTCAATTTCAGATACTTTTCCCTTAGTGTCTGAAAGAGATTTGCATCTTACTTATCTGGAGGCATATTCCGGAAGGAAATCTTCTTTCCAGAGTACTTGGAGATCTCCCCGGTCCATGACTGAAACATTGGTGTCTGGCCTGGTAGGGCTCTTGCCTTCAAGGTTGACAGAGCTGAGCAGGCTTCTATCTCTAGGTTGGTTTGCGAGTGGTCACTTGAGGTGCCTAAAATTCGAAAAAAAACTGTAATAATGAGCAGGCCACTCCTGGTCACATCCTAACTTGTTTAAATATAACTAAAAATAACAGAGCTAGATAATTATAAGAAGAATATAGACAAAAAACAAACAGAAATCAAGCACTCAGGGCTCCACGCACCAGAGGCAAGATTCTGTAGTAGTGCCGGAACTAAACCAGAAATCGAGGTAACCGACTGTTCTCGTCGTCAGGGAGCCTGACCAAATCAGTTACCTCAAGGGGAACGAGACACGGACAACTTTTCATTAGGATTGTATGTATACTTAAATGTATGGTGCGTTGAGCCCTTACTGCAAGTTGTCCGTGTCTTTTTATTTTCTTTTGACTAACTGTTTCAATGGGGATCTCGAGGCCTTGGGATGTCTTTTGGTTACACCTGCATCCTATTCAGAAAGTTCCCCTTGAGGTAACTGATTTGGTTAGGCTCCCTGATGACGAGACCAGTCGGTTACCTCGATTTCTGGTTTAGTTCCGGCACTACTACAGAATCTTGCTTCTGGTGCTTGGAGCCCTGAGAGCTTGATTTCTGTTTGTTTTTTGTCTGCATTCTTCTTATAATTATCTAGCTCTGTTGGACTGTTTATTTTTAGTTATATTTGTCCATTTTCAATATGAGGATACGAAGCAACTGCGCAATCTTTTATTGAAAAGTTATTTAAGTTTCCAATGCTAGGGTAGGTTTTAAGTTAATTTGTTTGGCAGTCTATGCCCGCCTTTTAATTTCTTTTGCTTGTGTTGATTTGTTTATATTTTTATAACTTGTTTAAACTTATCTAGGAAGGATTTTATTACCGATCCCCGCCATTTCTTGCACCTACTAAGGATATATGGATTCATGGACCTGATCTAGCGCCGCTAGATCAAGAGGGATTAGTAACAACAACAACCACAACAACAACCGAGATTTACATTGATAGAAAATGTTCGTTGCTGCTCCAAAAAAAATTGATGGACTAATCAGTATATCATCATTTTAGAACTATAAAAGTTTCACAAATCAGTATAATACTAACAGAGGGTGAGTTCAATTAAGTCTCGTTATTATTCACGTTGCGCCCGAGGTAGCCTAGAGGTAGCACGTTGGGCTCCGGACTGAGGGTACTCGGTTCGAATCCCGGCGAGCGCCATTCAGTACCTTCGTGTCTCGGCCATATACGGGCACTTTAAATCCACAGATATGAAAGGTCCTTCAGTGAGGTCAGAAAGGGTGGGAGATGGTACGAGCCCCCCCCCCCCAAGTTGTCGCTCCTAGAATGCTCGGTCAAAACTGTGGTGGCACCTCTCCAAGTCGAACATAATAATAATAATTATTATTATTATTAATTATAATAATATTAATTAATTATATTAATTATTATAATTATTATAAAAATTGTTATCATTACTATTATGCCCCCTAGCCGGAACAACTCCAGACCAAGTGACAACTCCGACTCTTATGGTGCCACTGTAAACCGGAGTCGCATTCCTCCACCCTCTGCCATCTATGGACCTGATCTGGAGTTGTTCCGGCCAGGGGGCATAATAATAATAATAATTATAACAGCAACAACAACAACAATAATAATAATAATAATAATAATTATTATTATTATTATTATTATTATTATTATTATTATTATTATCTTATTATTTATTTTTATTAATATTATTATTATTGCTTTTATTAATACAGTAGAGTCCCGGTAATCCGAACTTCGGTAATCCGAAAGTCCGCTTAATCCGAAACGAAAAGTCAAAAAGAACTAAGTTTTCAATAAAACCACAGTGATACTAAGCAATATAAAGTATATGTCTGAAAATTACAAGAAAATTCAAAGTTAGACAATGCACTGAACTAATTATTTCTGAATTTCATTGGTTTGAAAAATCTGTTAATTTCTTCTTTCGAAGAGAAGAATATCTCTCCCTTGAAGCCAAATTACGCTAATGCGTCAGAAAAATGGTGTCCGCTGGTCGAGGTGGAGTGTTGCTCTATGTAGCATAGCTCTACATCAAATTCAGCCGCGGCGTCTGAGTGGGATACCCTCTGCTCACTGTCACCGTCTAATTCACTTTCACTCTCCTCTGAGACGTTGACAGGTTCTTTAAAAACCATTTCAACAATCTGATGATCGCCTAAAATCCAACTGTCAAGCACTGACGTACTGTTAGAACAACTTACACTCTACTGTACTGTACAAGGCAGCGGTCCGCTCTTTTATCACCCACTAGCGGCCCGTCCCGACTTTGTCCAGGTTGAACAAAATATTATTCCAATAAATTTCCAGTTGATAGCCAATAAATTGTAAATCTTTTTTTACCTTAAATGTCCAATAAAAAGCGTAGTTCCAAATGTAGTTTGGATGTAGTTAACAATTAAAATTAATTTTTTAAAAGAAAAAGGGGTGCCAGAGAACAGCTAGATTCGAACCGCTAACGTCAGAACAGAAGCCCACCGCGATAGCACCACGCTAAGGATCGTTGAATTCTTCTGCACAAAAAGCGGTAGAGGACAGTAGCGGTAACAATGGAGATTGTTAGGATTAAGCCCCTAACTTTATTTCTACTGATCAGATATACGTAATATATAGCCTATGTCCATCTGAAATAATGTACCTTTCAAACAGTGAAAGAATTTTTCAAATAGGTGCAGTGGTTCTGCAGATTACCCTCCACATACAAAATCTCTCTCTCTCTTTATATATAAGTATAGATTTCGTTCCGAGATTTGGTTATGTTAACCTTATAAAATAAACACCTTATAAAATGAACTGTGTAATCACACGTTATGTGTAACATTTATGTAATCACACGTTATTATGTAATTTAATTTTATTTTAAGGAAGATTTCGCTTAATCCGAAAAATCCGCTAATCCGAAAAGGGTCTGATCCCAATCATTTCGGATTATCGGGTCTCTACTGTATTATTATTATTATTATTATTGTAGTAAAATTCCCATTAAATTAGAATAGCTGAATTTCTGTTTTTTTTCTGTCCTAGATGCCGGTGACAGGTCCTCCCACGACGAATGGTCTCGGTCTGACTCGTCGAAAGCGGACAACGCATCGTCGCAAGCCTACAGTTCCGGAGACAGGCCGAGCAGCCTGAGGAAGAAGCACCGCCGCAACCGCACCACCTTCACCACCTACCAACTGCACGAGCTGGAACGGGCCTTCGAGAGGTCGCATTACCCCGACGTCTACAGCAGGGAAGAGCTCGCGGTCAAAGTTAATTTACCGGAAGTCAGAGTACAGGTATTTATTTGGCCTTGTGCTTTAGTCAACCTTATCTTTTTGCTTTAGAAAACTTATTTAAATTGCTAAGCCGACTTTTTGGGCAGTCCGTGAAAGAAAACTACCGCATCTATTTACTTCTTTTTGGTCTTAAACGAAAGATTGAAATCTGTAGATTCGTCAAATTTGGTTTTTGTAACCGCAATTTCTATTAATGAGCGATAATTTATAATTAAAAAATTACTTTCTGCGCATGCTCAGTGACATGTTTCAATCTGGCTTTAGATACTCACAAAGCAGGAGACCGCATAAACACATTAATTTTTTCTCTGCGCATGCTCAGTGACATGTTTAAATCTGGCTTTAGATACTTACTAAGTATAAGGCCGCATAAACACGTTAATTTGTTCCGAGGAATCTTTCTAGCTCTCTCTCTGCCATTTTTATTTTTAATTATGTTAGCTATAGAATTAAACCTGGCGGAGTTTTTTATTTCGAGCTGTTGAGTAACCATATTTCTTTTTATTGGGTTAAATAGTAATTTTTTAAAGTGTATTTCTCTATTCTTATATTGTATCTATGCTTTTTATTACTTATTTAATTATTTAAATCAAACAAAGCAGTATTAATTATTTTAATCTTATTCCTTATAATTAAAACGTATAGTGGTTAGTATTGCGTTGTATAATAATTCACCTAACTAAACAATAACCTAGATTCTGTGGCAAACAGAAATTCACAAATGATTACTCACAAAACATGACAGACACAATTTTAACTGAGGGAAACAAACCAAAATATTTATTCATTACTATTAACACAAATTAATAAAATCTTAACACGTTACGTTAAACAATTGAATTTAGAGAAATCTTATCTCATTGCCTTAACTTCTTTATACATCAATATACACATACATATTAATAATATCACTCGTTCTACTTGTAAACATAATATAAACTAACAATATCCCTCATAATAAATTAATAAGTATCATCTTGAACAACATAAAGAAAAAAAATGGCCACAATAAAAAAGAAAAAATTTTGAGATTGACTAACCCCAAAAAAATTAAAGAACCAAAAAAATTATTTAACTTATGCCATGGCTAAAAAAAAATTAAAAAATTAAAACTTAACTGAAAAGAGAGTTTGAGCCTCGAGGCAACTTAATGTAACTAAATCTTCATCTGACATCGGGAAAGAATCTACTCCAGCTCCAGGTCTTTACTCAATCTTCTTTATAATGGCGTTCTTCTTAAATTCTCGTCAGCTCCGAACAACCGGTAGCATTGATCAGGGCAGAGACATCCAGCTAGAGCTTCCGTCAGCCTGACAACCAGGAAAAAGGAAAAGTCCCCTTATTTTTTGTGTGCAGCCCTTTTATAATCTTTTTTAGTCCATTCCACGTGGTACTTTTAATTACATCATCTGTGCTGTTACTGGCCTCAAGCATGTCCAAGAGCTTCTGACCTTCTCACATCCGGTTACAAACATATGGTGGAGGAGCACCAGGTGGTCCTCTTATCAGTATATTCCTTTGCAAAAACTGGGTAAAATCGTCTCTTTTTTTTAATGCAACTGAATAAACTGTATCGCCATTTTTTTAAAGATTCCCGAGACGCACTTCTGTGTTTCAAACCAATACGCGATAATTTAAAATATATATACACAGTGCGTCAAATAAGTTTTAAGACTGGGTCTGTAAAAAGAAATGGAAACAAGAAATTAATACCTGTTTTGGCTTTTTATTCAAAATATGACCCTCCGGCTTCAGTGCACTTTTTACAGCGATTTAATAATGAATCGAAGGCCTGTTGTAAATCACTTTGTGGAATGGCCTGCAAAGCACGGGTCAAAGCTTCTTGTATGGTCGAAATATCCTCAAAATACCACCCTTTTAACTTCATTTTAAGTTTTGGGAATAAAGAGTAGTCACAGGTTGCTAAATCAGGTGAATACGGTGGATGGTTCAATACACAGACATTATTTTTTGCCAAGAATCGACTAACAATAAGGCAGGTGTGACTGGGTGCATTGTCGTGTAACAAACACCAACTGCTTTCAGTCCTATAGTCTGGACGAATGCGACGATTTCTGGCCATCAAACGCTTTAAATCAGCAAAGTAGTATTGACCTGTAATTGTTTGTCCAGTTGGAACAAATTCTTTGTGGATAATACCTTTACTATCGAAGAATGTAATGAGCATTGTTTTGATTTTGGATGGAACTTTTCTTGTTTTTTTGGCTTGTGGTGAATTTGGTGACTTCCATTCCGCACTTTTTCGTTTTGTTTCAGGATCATATTGGAAACACCAGGTTTCATCACCTGTAACAATGGACTTCAAGAAGTTTGGATCGTTTTCAGCGGCTGAAATAATGTCTCCACAATGTGCACTTCTCATTGCTTTTTGTTCAGCGGTTAAAGTGTGTGGAACAAATTTAGCACACACTTTTGTTTTGCCAAATCTTCATGCAGGATGGTTCGACTTGTATCTTTTTTGATGTTTAAAGAGTCTTCCATTATTCTCAGTGATGCACAGTAATCGTTTGTTACGAAGTTTCGTACTTTCTCAATAACTTCAGGTCTCCTAGATGAAATTGGTCTTCCACTGCGCTGATCATCTTCTACCGTATCTCTTCCGTCCAAAAAACGTTTGTGCCACACAAAAACATTTCATCTACTTAAACAACAGTCACCGTAAACTTGTTTCATGAGTTGGTATGTTTCCGAAGTACTTTTACCAAGTTTTGCGTTAAATTTAATTTCAGCTCTTTGCTCCATCTTAAAAAATCAACATGAAAAATATTCACTTCTGCAATAAACGCTCGCCTTCTCTCAACTACTTAACGAAATGCGCACAACTTGTTAGCAGTGTGCCAGCAGACGATGGACGTTATGACGCATGCGGATTTACACTCACAGCGTCTTTGCAACCTGCGCTCTGGGACGAGTCTTAAAACTTATTTGACGCACTGTGTATATATATATAAAGAAAAAAATTAAGCGTATAAAACTTAAAAATAAAAAGGGGAAAATAAATAAAAAGACTAAACAAAGCTTAATTTTTAAAAAAAAACTTTACCTTGAGTCAGTCAATCCACATGAAAAAAATTTAAAATAAATTGAAAATTGTCAGTCAATCAAGCACTAAAATACATTAAATTCCTGCATGATACATTTATAGTACATAAAACATGATTTATCATTTGCTCAACTTTCATGAATGCCACTACAATTAATCCGCGCAAAAATTAATCCAATGACACTCATCAAAGTTAAACAATAGGTGGAAAAAATTATTAAAGTATTTAATTCACTGTATATTTAATTTATATATTTTTTTAATTATAAATCGATACACAACACTTAACATTATCATTTTAACATTTGGCAATGATGTGTTGAGTATAATTTATGTACTACTACATTTAGTTAGTATCCAGCCGTCATGTTTTGACGGGTACCAACTAATGTAGTAATTATTTTCCATTTTAGCTAAGGTTGGATTCCTCGTTGCCCACGAAATAACTTATCTTCTTCCGATCATCAATTTTAACACTAACAACTGTTAAGTTAGATACCATTTCAGCTAGAACTGTAACAGTGTCCTCCTATACAGATTTTTCATTTTACAAAATTTCTATTTAATAAAATTTTCTGTAATAACTCGATTTTAAACGACATGTTAATTAATTCCATAATAAAAATTTAAAAAAACATTTTAATGCTAAGAAGTTATTTTTCTAACTATCAAAACTTTTTGAATTTTTCATAATCATTTACGAGTTTTAAAAGTTTTTCGTTGCTGTTTTTTTAGATCGTGGATTAGTCTTGTGTGTTTTGCGGGAAGATAAGAGATTCACATATATTTTGTTTGATAGTTTTTAAGTTTTTATGAACAAAACACTTTTTATCAAAAACATGTTAAGGAACAGAATAATAGGGTTTTTTTGTTTTGTTTTTTACTGTTAAGGAATTGATACGATGTGCGAACTATATCGGTCATTTATAGTTGGCATGGCTAACACCGGATCTAAAATTACAGTAAAACCTCTATTTAACAAATTTCCATATAATGAAGTCCTCTATTTACGGAAATTTATAGTGAAACCTGAGCAAAATACCCAAAATTTAAAACCCTTTTTTAATTTATCATAGTTTAAATTTCCCAAATATTCTTTTAATTCTTACAGGTTTTGGTTTCCTTTCGGTAATTTATTTTTAAAACAAATTATTTTTATTTCTCATGCATTTTTAAGAAATTTATTAGAGGCCTTTTATTAGATTAAGTTTCATATGCAGTACTTGTTATTTCATCAATTTTATTTTGCCGGCTATAAACTCTTTTATACATCGACAAAATTAATTTGCTTCAGTAATGAATGTTCTGTTTCATTGCTCGGAGCGTGCTAGTGGTTAGCGTGTCGGAATACAGTACTAAGGGTGCTTGAACTGAGCATCCTCAGTTCTCCACTACGAGCGCCACTAAATTCCCCCGTGTCTACGCTAGGTATGGGCACTTTAAACCTGTGGGTCGGAAAGTCCCTCCATTGGGTTTGTAGGGATAGAAGAAGAGTGCAAGCCCCCCCCCCACACACACACACACACAGTTGCCGCCCCTGAGGATCCTCGGTCTAAATTGTGATGGCAGCATAATCACCGGCAGAGGCTCGAACCCGGAACGCCTTAGTTGCGATGTCCAACCACGTCTGGTACATTGGAATATCTTGTTAAAGTATAATTAGAGGACTAATTTAGTTTTACCAGCTTATTTTCTTTTATTGAATTACAGTTTTATGACTCAAGTCAATTTCTACTGAATGAATTTTCTTTATAAGTCTTTTAGATGTAAGGCGGGACTTAGTTTAACCTTTTCCTTACTGCATGGGATAGCATGTGTCTCGAGTATACCGGCCCATAAATGTATAATATATATATATATATATATATATATATATATATATATATATATATATATATATATATATATATATATATATATATGCATATATATATATACATATATATATGCGTATATATATATATATATGTATATATATATATATATATATATATGTATATATATATATATATATATATATATATATATATATATATATATATGCATATATATGTATGTATATATATATATATATGTATATATATATGCATATATATGTATGTATATATATATATATATGTATATATATATGCATATATATATATATATGTATATATATATATATATATATATATATATATATAACCACCTTAATAGCCGTTCTTACAAAGGGGGCATGAGATTTCCCTTTCTAAAGAGGGAATCGGAAAAAATGAGCCCCGTAAGCTAAAGGTTAACAGAGACTCAGAGGAATTTATCTATTTGCGTGTATGATCTTAGTAACTTTCCAGTCAATTCAATGATATTAGGAGATTGTTACGCAAAATGGATAGTAACTATCATGTAGCTAATTAATTGCATAACGTGATTGATATAGCGGGGGCTTTAAAAGGTTAAAACTACTGATAGCAAAAATAGACGTAAATTTCTTTAAAAAACAATTGATGTTTCGAAGGCAACTTCGAAAAATCTCTCTGGACAAATAAAAGGGATTTTCAATTGAAACAAAAAATTGGAAAACTGTGTCTCATTAGATTTATTTTTAAAGTTTCTGTTTAAGTGTAACTAAATTCATTACGATTTGAGAATATTTAAAACTGTGTCATGTTGTTTTATATCATGAAAAAATAATGCAGGTATGTGATTGTAAGCGAGAACAATATTTTCTTGACTTCAAAATGTATCTAAGCTGAAATGCTTCAAATTACGTCAACGAAATTAGGATCCATGAACTGATTTAAGATCTTGAGACAAGTAAAAAAAATGTCACATTTTAAATCACTACTTGTTGGAACCCGTCAAAACATGACGGCTAGATAGTAAATAAATGCACTAATACACAAATTATACTCAACAGATCACTGCGAAATGTTAAAAATGCGCAGAAACAGATTAATGTGTATAAGCGGACTTTTGCTTAGTGAGTATCTAAAGCAAGATTTAAACATGTCACTGAGCATGCGCAGAAAGCAATTTTTTTTAATTGTAAATGATTGCTAATTAAACAGCACGAAATAAACAAATTTCAACGAGGTTTAATCTTATCTTTCACAAACATAATTATCATAAAAATAGAAATGACAGAGAGAGATCTAGAGAGACTTCTCGGAATAAACGTGTTTATCCTTAAAACATGTCACTGGGCATGCAGAAACAATGAGTTTCTAAAGCCAGATTTAAACATGCCACAGAGCATGCACAGAAATCAATTTTTCAATCGTAAATTATCACTAATTAATAGAAATTGCGGTTACAAAAATCAAATTTGACAAATCTACAGATTACAATCTTTCGTTTAAGACCAAAATTAAGTAAATTGATGCAGCCGTTTTCTTTCACGGACTGCCCGAAAAGTCGACTTAGCAAGTTAAATATATAGATTTGCAGACGAATAGATCGCGTAAATATTGGCAAAGATTATTCATGCATACTAGCATACTATGCGCGTGTAAATAGTTTTTATTATTATTCTTGAAGCAGTTGTCAATATTTTTATTATACCCCCCCTTTTTTTCCACAGTGATATTTTATTTTCCAGGCCATTTGCTGAAAAAAATAATTCAATCACTTTCATTTGCATATTTTAAGAATTATTACCAGCTTATAGCAAATTAAAATGCGAAGGAAGACTATTTCACATTATATGGTGGTTTTAGTTCGACCGTACCATGTTGTACCTAAATCGCTGTAAATAAGTCCCTAGGTGTGTTCATGCTCCCAAACTGACCAACATATTTTTGAAATTAATGACACGTATTCGAACGAAATTTTACCCTGCAAGAAGAATCGGAACAATTATAGGAAGCAAACTAGGCAGCAGGATATAGGAAGTATATCCAGTGCCACTGCCTAATTCTTCTACGGGTTTCAGATGTTCATTAACAAAGGAAATTTATATGAAACCTTTGATGTCTCACCCTTTCTCTGTTCACTGTCTTTCTGACAGCAAATCTCTACTTTTTTTTATAAAAAAATTGCTCATTCTAAGAGAATATTGTAGCAAGGGCGTACAAAATTTCCAGTGGTCAGATTACCATTTATATTCCGGAAAATTTTGGTAAAAAAACTTGCATGGTTTTTTTCCAATACTTAAAAAATTCCTATTATACATGCCGGCTGATGACCGGATAGATAGCTTTCGGCACCCTAGTCTGTGGGTTCGAGTCCCAATATTGGCATGGATTTTTGTAGCCGTTCGAAAATCGGTTTTAAGCAGTAGGGCTCGGTCTGATGATCTCCCATGTAGTAAAGAAAAAAAAATACCGTAAACATCTGAACGAACCAACCTATTATATGACCATTAAAGTAGCTTACTCTATAGAGAAAAATTTAAGTTAACCCTTGGAAATAATTTTCAACACTACTTCCGTGTAATAAAAAGCAAGTTATTACAAAAACATTACATGAATCATAAAACAGATCTATGATATTTGACCTGAATTTTTTATAGGCACATACATCACATTTTTACAACATTTTCTCTGTTTTACCGTAACAAGGATCCAAATCAACTAATCATTAATGATTAATTTTTTTTATATATGTTGCATTTTCGTCTTCGTAATAAATTTTGGTAACTATTTTAAAAGCATTCAGGATTCACTACTATGTTCCATTTAATAGAGTTTATCATGGTGAATTGTTAAAATAAAGGCTCGAAATAACCCTGCTCGAAAAGTTGTTTTTCTTTTCCTTTACCCAAAGGAATATAAAGAAATATAGAGGGAAGTTGTTTTTTCTAAGCACCCTGGGGCTCACATTCCTGATACCCCAGTCCGATGTTCATATGAAGATAAGACAGGAAACACTCAAACACGCACACAGACCCAGAAGAATTTTTATTTACAAACGATGATACCGGTAATGGACGGTACATTGCAGTTTCTCTTTCTAGACTCTCCTTCTTTGTTGTTGTTGTTGCTAATGCCCCCTGGTTGGAGGTTCTATTCAGCAGGTCCTAATAGGCTATTGGGCTGAAAGGAGAGACTCCTGTTATGAATTAGCACCACAAGGGTCGGAGTGTGACTTGGCTAAATGACCGGTCCCGTAATGTTGAACCGAGTCAAGTGACGAGATCAAAACTCTTGACCCCGCACCTCCAGAAGTAAATTTGAGAACTTGGAGGACATTGCCCTCACGACCTTTTTTACGTGCCCCGACCACTATTAGGGAACATGGCGGTGGATTTGCAGCGACGAGCATCGAACCAGGGACGTTCAGATCACTGGCCGCTACTCTTGCCAACTCGGCCACCACGCCCCCTTCTTTTTGCAGGTGAAAGAATGAGTATTAGCCGGTTTACAACCATGCTTTAGGCGAGATTCAAACCCGCGCCCTCGGAGGGCCTGCTTACTTGCCTTAACTACTTTGCCACTGGGAAGCTAGTGAAAATAAATAATTATATTTTGAGAGAATTGATATTTATTATGTTACATGCCCACAGCTACTTGTAGAAGTTTTATTTTTTATTTCCACCTCATTGTCGTCATAAAAATAGTAATGAATGATTCATTTTGCTAGGTCTGGTTTCAGAACAGGCGAGCGAAGTGGCGGCGCCAAGAGAAACTGGAAAACCAAAGCGCCTTGAGAGGCCTCACCCACGTCGGCTCCGGTCTCTTGGGCTCCAGCTCCAGATCGCAGTCTCCAATTTGCAACTCCTCCGGAAACGGCACCACCCTCAACCCGTGCGTTACATCAGTTTCAACTGTTGGCAACCACCTCGGATCCAACACACCGCTGCTCTTCGATCCGTGGCTGACACCCTCTTTGCTTGGCTTGCGATTGCCTGGACTCCCCGGATTCCAACTGCATACGGTGTATCCCAGCTACCTGACACCGGCCAATCTGTCTTCAGGTCCCGTTTCAACGGACGGATCGAACAAAATGAAATCGTCGCCTCTCAATTTGTCTCTGGATTGTGACGACCATGCAAACGATGAACACCACGATCCTAGAAGTTCGAGCATCGCTTCCCTCAGACACAAAGCCAAGGAACATCTACAGGTAATCAGCAAAGGACAAGTCACGTGAAAATTATAAAAAAAAAGCGTTATTCGACATCCGAGGGGTGACGTTTATTCATTGAACCATTATAATGTGTGACATTTCCATTGTTACATTGGTGCTCAATTTTATAAAGAAATTCAAAAATCGTTCAAGACAACTTAACAACCCAACACGATATGAAATGTTTGGGAAAACGAAAATAGCAAATACGGTAAGCCCTATAAATTATCTCTAAATAAATACATATTACTGATCATCCCGAAAAGAACCCAGATTTTATTGCTCGAAGCATGTGATTTTAGATCGAAGTATGTGATCGAAGTAAAAGATTTTCGAAATAAAGTAGTTCTTCTGAAAACGTTCGAACTCTGTTTCAAAATTAACGCCTACCATGTTGTAAATTATCAGCGATATTTTAAATAAAATGGGAATGAAAACTGTACCCTTAGAGAATTTTTGTATTCTCCGGTTAAACAAAAAAGCATTTTTTTTCTCATTTTGGCTACGAAGTATTGATACCACCAAAATGATCGTGCAGATCAACAATTTTGATGTTCAATCATTATAAATAATCTCATGAGGCTTGGATCTCAAACTACAGATGAATGACATTTAATAGCTCAGAGTAATAGATTTTTTATTGCTGTTAACCGAAAGCCGGCGACCTCCAGGTCTTTCACTGAATACGCCGAAACTTAATATTTCACTTGCAATAAACTCTCTCTAACCTACAGTGAAAATACTTTGCTGTACTGTCTGGATTAGTGAAGTGAAAGAAGGAAATGAAGAGCTTTGTAGACCGAACATTATACCTTGAGAACTGAATCAAACCTGAATAGAACTTGAATGCATATCTAAGCAGATTGTTTTTGTAAATAACATAGGTAATAAAGATGCTAACTCAAAGTGTAAAGAGTTAAAATATGATTAGTTATTAAGTTGTAATTTAATTTGTCAATAAATGTAAAATAAGTGAGTGTGCATTTGTGGAATGTAATTGTTTGTTAACGTTATGGAATTCAGAATATTAAATTATGAGTTTTATAATTTTTTTTAAATGAACGCCACTTTGGAAACAGCTTTAGTCGAAAAGATACGTTTTAATTTCCGCATCATGTTATTCTACGATATTCCAGAACGAACTTCATTAAGCTTATTCAAGTTTGAAAAGTTTACTTTAAAAAAAACTACAGTTAAATTCCATAAATGAGTTTATTTTTCACCTGTCAAAAAGACAACATTTTATAAACTATGTTTCATTAATGCAATGAATATTACTTTAAAATAGAGACACTTTAAAATAGAAACTTTACAATGACTGTGACGTCAAAACAGATCTCCCCATTCAGATATCCATCCACTAAAAAGTTTTATGCAACGAATAAGTTGTATAATACTTTCGTTAATCAAATATTTGAAATTGCAGTGACTGTCACGTCAAAACAAATCTCGTCATTCAGATATTTGTCTACTAAAAAGTTTTGTACTACGAATAAGTTGTATAATACTTTCGTTATCCAAATATTTTAAATTATTTTCACTGGCCCCCTGAAGGATGTATATCACTTTAAGTAGCAAGGAGATCAAATTAAATGAAACTGATGAAAAAATTTAAGGAGGTTTCTTTTTGAAAAAGAAAAGAAGTGACCACGTTGAATGATACTGACAACTCTGTCTTTTCTCAGTAAGATTGATTGTTCATTTAGAATTTTAAAACTTTTTTGTTTTTCTTTAAATTTTACAGGGTTTTAAATTATTTTTCCCTTGGGAATTTCTTAATGTAAGTGTTTTGTAGCAGAGTACTTCACCAAGCTAAGAATGAGCTCTCAGCAATGTTTCCTTTTTAATGTAAAATGATAGTCTAATATCTGAAAATTGCAAATATACAGGTTTTAATAACTTAATCATTAATTCATCATGCCACTTCCATGACATAATGTGTAGTGGTGATAATAACCTTCTGTTTGTGGATTTTACTTGTTTTGTCGTCCCTGGATAAATGGCTTTAGAAAATATTCAAAAATCTCGAATAATTATTGAAAGATTCAAAATACTCAAATTTGCTACTTTTTTAAAATCCCGAGGAGAACGCAGTGATACTGTCTCCACCACGTCCGCGAAGGGAGGGGGGATCTCGCGGTATGACGCCATACCGATGAAGACTTCGTGAAAGTCATCCGTTAAGCTTTTTTTTTTCCCTAGGCCTTAATGTATGCCAAATGCATCCCAAAAACGACCATTGGGGCGCAGATTTCATGTTACTCGTTAAAGCGATGACGTCACCGAAATCGCCATATGAGTTTGTCGTTATTTCGGCACCTTACTGGCAAAATGTAGCACTGGAGATGCCATTTATTCATCCTAAAGGTCTATTACTCCAAAAGACCTCTGCCAAGAAACCCGCAAATATAATCTTGGCGCCGATTCCGTATTAACCATAAAAGGGGTGAAGTCAGACTATCGAAATGACCGATTTTCCCGCTACCGATCAAACAAACGCGGAGCTTTCGGGACGTTCCCACTTTCCCATCACTCGTCGGGTGTCAGAGAGCTGCAAGAGTACTCGAATTTGGGACTTTTTTAAAATCCCGAGGGAAGCGGGGCGATACTGTCTCCGCCATTCGTATCTCGTGCTATGACGTCATACTGCTGAGGACTTCATGAAACTCCTTCTTTAAGCGTTTTTAAGTCCTAGTTAACTATGATCTGCCAAATGCATTCCAAAATCGAACACGGGTATGCAGGTTTTAAGTTACTCGTGAGAGCGATGACTTCAGCGAAACTGCCATACGAGTTTATTGTTTTTTCAGCCCCTTATTCGCAAAAAGTAGCACTAGAGAAAAAAGGGGGAGAAAAACTTTGGGATGACAACTATCCCAAGCCCGTGTTTTTCGAAGGTATTTTCTTGCGATAGCATGTATCCCACTAGTAAGGAAAAGTTTAAAGAATTACTAGGATAATGCTAAAAAATACTATAACTTTTTAATGTATTGTAACCATTAATATTAGGGGTTCTATACAGGTTGAGCATGACATTTTTAATCTAAACAATTTCTGTTTGTTCATTTTTAATATTGTATATCCTTTATTTCAATATATATAACCTTAAAAACTGTCAAAAATTCTCAAATCTTAAGTGAACATTTAAAGTAAACTTCTCTTGTCTTCAATAACGAGGAGCTTCACTTCTTTAATAAAGTACACACAGGAGGCTGTATTGACATATACCGGGTGGCCATAATTAAACTGACAGTGCTCACAGTGTTCTGTAGTGCGATCTATTTGCGAGAATGACGCCACATTTTGTAGGAAGATTAAACAAGACGGGGGACGAAGGATTCCGCGAAAAAATAAATTAGTTCCAAAAGTCACCGCTAGGGGAATATTTGGCGCTGTGTAATAGAAAATAGAGTGTTAACAAATGCAAATCAATACGGAATAAAATTACCTTTTATTATGCACATTTTCTTATTTAGTTCAAGTGCAATATCGCAACACTTTTAAAAAAGCGTAAAATCTACATAAACACCGATAAAGTCTCGTGATTTGCAATATCACGTACGCTGAGCAGAAGAAGTTCTTTATTCAAATTTCACGTTACATCCATTGGCACAGTGCCAGCTGCTTGGGTTTTAAAAGGCAATGTGTTACGTTTCGAATCAATCGGATTGAAAGTTTATGTGCAATGTCTCCTTCTTTAGTCGAGCGTGCGTTACTGGTCAAATTCTTTTACCTCAACCAGTGCAACGCGTCAGCCGCTCTTCGTGCTTTTAGAACGCACAAAAAAATGCGTAAAGGTAACGGTCCTGTGTCAGTTAATGGGCTAAAAGCAATGGTTGCGACATTTGAGAAAACAGGTTCTCTGAAGGTTCAGTCCTGTACCACAGGACGAAAACCTGTACCACAGGATACAATCGAAGCAGTTGCCACGGCGATTGTCGACAGAGGACCAGACAATATTGCTGCCACCTCTAGCGCTCGTGGATTAGCTCGGAATATGGATATGCCTTACAGTACGGTATGGAAAATCTTACGAAAGATTATCAACTTCTATCCGTACAAGATCAGCCGTGTACAGGAGTTACTGTACCCCGACCATGATAAGCGATTGACTTTTGCTCTCACCTTTCTTGCCAGAATGGAGGTGGATGATGCTTGGCCGTGGAAAATCTTATGGAGAGACGGAGCCCACTTTTACCTGCATGGAACTGTGAATACCCAGAACTGCCGAATTTGGGATGACAAATCACCACATGCAGTCACAGAAATTCTCTTACATTCACCAAAGGTAACTGTTTGGTGAGGGTTCACAGCGGAATTTATCGTACGTCCATTCTTCTATGAGAACATTACCCCGACAGGACCGGAAACCTGTTCTGTTACCGGAGAGAAATATCGCCACATGTTGAACAGCTTTGTCATTCCGGCACTTTAGCAAAGACAGTGCCTGGGGGAAATCATTTTCATGCAAGATGGAGCCCCTCCACACGTTGCTGTACGGGTGCAACAGCTGCTACGACAGAAATTCACAACAGAAAGAGTCATTAGCCGCTACTTTCCAACTGCATGGCCACCTCGGTCGCCTGATCTTACCCCATGCGACTTCTGGCTATGGGGTTACCTGAAGTCCAAGGTCTATCAAGGAGTGGTCCAGGACCTGGCTACGTTGAAGGATAACATATCACGGACTGTACGGGAGATTCCTGCAGACATGTTACTTTCTGCTGTTGTGCATACTGTGCACAGAATGCAATATGTGGTCCACAACAACGGCAGCCACATTGAACCTCATTTGAATGCAAAATAAAAGGTAATTTCCGTATTGATTTGCATTTGTTAACACTCTATTTTCTATTACACAGTGCCAAATATTCCCCTAGCGGTGACTTTTGGAACTAATTTATTTTTTCGCGGAATCCTTCGTCCCCCGTCTTGTTTAATCTTCCTACAAAATGTGGCGTCATTCTCGCAAATAGATCACGCTACAGAACACTGTGAGCACTGTCAGTTTAATTATGGCCACCCGGTATATGTGATGGTAAAATGTAGATAATGCTGATAGCAGAATACAGAAAAATTTAATGTCATTTTTCTGGGGTATGGTTCAAAGGTGAAGAATTTCCAAAGGAGTTGCAATGACCATCTTCTAGGACAGGGTATCAAAACACGGATATTCAGGTATGTAGATTGGGACATTATCCACTTATGCTATCTCCGTGAAGTGAGAGAGTTTCAATTTGATTATTCAAGGAATGATACTGATATTACCAATTAGCTATTTTCACATTCTAACGTGGACAGACAACTCAGTATTAACAATCTTGTCTGAAGCCAAAAAAAAAAAGGTTAAATCGAAATTCCGTCCAAAACGAGACGAGGAAAACATCACAAAATCGAAGACCGTATACATTTTCTCAAACACGAAGCATTAAATTTATCGATTAAACAGGACTATGGTGTTTACTGATACCATTTGAAAAAAATATTGTATCAGTATAAAGGTGAAGGACTTCGAAAGGAGTTGCAATGACCATCTGCTAGGACAGGGTATTAAAACACGGAAGTTCAGGTATGTAGATTGGAACATTATGCACAATTGATTAACCACAATTGATTGAGATATATAATACTCTTGATTAACTCAGACGGATATTTGTAAGCTGGATATTTGTAAGCAGATATTTCTGAGGAATTAACATTCTTTAAATTTTGAATTTTTTGACAACAAAATTTCAAATCGTTCAAGTAATTCCCTTATACGTATAATGATTTTTATATAAAGACACATTCGACGAAAAAATAGTATCCTAAAATTAATGTAAATAAAATAATAACATTATCTGAACTCCTTGAAGTCCCCGAAAAACATACTTACGTGAGGCGATCGTAGCCGTAGGTGGAAAACCTGTAGCTGACGACAGGACAAGGTAAGGACAATATGGCGATGTTAATTAATTTGTTAATTGGGGTTATTAGTATAATAAATATACTATAATAATAATTATGATTTTGTAATTTTGAATTCATTGCTTAAGATTGTGGTTAGTACATTGATTAATTGTGATTCCCAAATGATGGAAACAACTCTGGTTTACACTGACAAATTAATTTATTGATTATTAACACATAAACAATACGATACAAGTTACTAAATATTTCCTCCTTCATTTACACATTACTCACAACTTCTTTACTACTAAATTAATTCACTACGACTCATATATTTAATTCATTCACTTATTATGATAACATTTTATAAACATTATCACTCATATAACCATGTTCCATTACTACCAATATTTACTCATATATATAAGCATAACATCATATTAATTAAATTGTTTTTTTACGAATTATCGGTCATCTCCTTAAACATTTTATACTCAAATAACATCCTCATCGCGCTCTATATTAGTTATTAAGGCTACACACTGAGAAGCAATGACAGTAATATAAAAAGGAAACGCAAAAAGTCGGTACCTCGAAAGATGACTGTTGGATCACTATGATGGGCAGCTGGCACTCGTAATGACGAACTTCGTTGTATTATCATCGCACGGAACTAGAGCACTTTCTTCGTCTGGTACAAGGCTCCTTTAATCATGGCAGACACTCTACACGGGACACTCATCATCGGTTATATGACTCCTTCACTCCTTGCAGACCCTCGGCACGGGATACTGGTGCGCTCTCTTCCTAGGTATTAGGGCTCCTTTGCATGGGCCACGACTTATATTTATATCATCAGGGTTTCTTCGTACATATCCCTCGGATTGACACTACTACTTGTTTCAAACTTCTCACTAACTCTCATCATAGGCTATATGTGCCTTCCTTTCTTATTTCATATTATTTTCTCTTATTAATGCTGACTACGCCTCTTACAATTTCCATTGGTCATATTATTACCATGCCATCGTCATTCGTCCGTGGCTGCCTCTTCTCAATCCCCTTTTCACCAATGCGCATCGAGGACGGGATTTATAAAATTCTCCCTCTAACTTAACTTTTTTCCCATGCTTCGGCATCAAGCAGGGTGGCCTGTTTTATAGCCATCATAAATTTAGTCTTCCCTTTCTTTTTTTCTTCTATTCGTTGTAACTCACTCTCTTGAACTTTTATCTTATACTTCTTGCTACAAGCACAATCTGTATATTTCGTTTCGCTATATTGCAGGCTTTCTCCCCTTCTCGTTTTATTGCCCGTCATTTGCCATGTTTCTTTCTTATATTTAGCAATTATTTTACTTCGTCCCGTAATTTTCAATTCTCCTGCCCCTGGCCGTGGCACTACTGTCATGTCCCTATGACAGACAAACAAACCAAATCAGTGGTTCTCGACATTTTTTGCTGCATTCCCCCCTTTCACCATACTTCAGAATATCATTCTCCCCATCCCAAGACTGTTTTGCTCAAAAGGTGCATTCCAAATAATCTCTATGTATAAAACAGTTCCGTAACTGACTGACTGATTGACTGACAGACATATAACGCACAGACCAAGCAGCTGGACCTAAAGGGCTGAAATTTTGCATGGCGATTCTTCTTATAGTGTAGGGGTGCACTAAGGAAGATTTTTTAAAAATTCTTCTCAGATTTTTTTAATTAAATTTTTAAGCTGTTTTTGTAACATTCTTTAAAGTTTGCATTTAAAATAATAATCCGAGGGTTAAAAAATTTATATCACGAGAAAGATCATAAAAATTCCTTTAAAATGAAATCTTTTTCGAATCTTTACCTCCACTTTCTGATTTTTGGAGAATTTTTAAAGATTAATTTTTAGAATTTAATTTATTAACTGCTGATCACGTGGTTTCTTTTCTTTTTGTGATACTTTAAACTAATTTTGCGGCACGCGCATAACAACGAAATAGACGAAAAAAAAATTTTCTTGCTAATGTGGCAGACGATTGGACAATATGAAAAAAAAATATTAAAATACAGTAAAAGAAATATTCCTGAAACTGTACTATATTAACTGTACTATATTCTTTAGTATGTTCTATTAGATTTAATTTGAATATTTTCTTCTACATTATTTTGTCAATAAAAATATCCGTTACGATTTTTTTATAAATGTATTTTTTCATTTTTTTACATCAGTTGCATACATTGACCGTTGTATTTATTATATATATATATATATATATATATATATATATATATACAGTAGAGCCCCGATTATCCGCGGAATTGGGTGTCAAGGGCACCGCGGATAACAAAAATCGCGGATAACCCGAAAATGTCTAAAAATGAGTTGCAAACACACAAAACAAATTTCAACATAAAAACTATGCTTTATTGTACTAAAACATAATAAAACTTTTAAAATACTTGCTTATGTACAGTACAGGAGACACATTTGCTCTATGTCTAAATCACTAATATAAAGAACGGTAAACAAAAACAATACATACATACTGTATGTACAAAAAGTGTTCAGTTACACCTTTTTAAAAAAATCAGTCACTCGTTTTTGCTTCTTGCTTTGAAAACCCCTTTTCTTTATTCTAAATTGTACTTCTCTTAACATGATTTTTTCTGCCAGATGTGCATCCTCGTCTTATTACTCTAAATATTGAAGCAATCAGTCTACGTGCTGCAAAGCAGTTTCGTGTGTCATCCGCGTAGGCTCCTCGTTTTCACTTTTATTTTGGTCTTCATTCTCGTTCACTCCCATTGCTTTCTTCGTTATCTCTGTGCCAGTCAGTCATTCAAACCCCGACTCACTTGCGTCGCATTCCAGCCACTCTTCTATGTTCTCTTCGTCGACATTTTCACCTTCGACGTTCATTTTCGACATTCGCACTGCAGGGTCTGTTACGTAAAGTTTGTCGTAACGTCTCCACCCATTTCTCTATGTACGCCCTCTAACTGCAAGAATGCATCAGAACGAACTTTGTATCTGTCTAGCACGGAGCTCCTGCAACAAGCGGAGTTTACTATGGCAAACAATGCCTCGCTATTAAATTTATGTTATATTATTTACAGTCTACTGTGCTTATTTTCTTAAACATCGTACACCTCCGTACAGGGTCTATTGTATTTCCCTTGTAAGTTGGCTTGGAATAAAAATTAAAATTGGTTTTTTTGAGGTTTGTAATAAAAAAAATTTTCGCTGCACTCGCACTCGCGGATAATCGGGGCTCTACTGTATATATATATATATATATATATATATATATATATATATATATATATATATATATATATATATATATATATATATATATATATATATATATATATATATATATATATATATATATATATATATATATATATATATTTGCATACATTGACCATTGTATTTAATTTGAATGTACTTCGTATCGAAGTGCGGGTTTTCAGCTAGTCTATATATATTCTTTCTAGAAGGGTTTTTTTTTTATCCCTTTTTCTCCCTTCATACTTAAAATCAATAAATGAGGTACCGTTTTAAAGATTAAGATTTCTGATTCGTACGAATTGTTAATTTAGAATTACACATCTTATTGTTTGTTTAAAAATCAAAGTATAAACATTATAAACATTTTTTCTTCCCCTAGATGTCACGCGCGCTAGCTTTTTTATTTTACCATTATCAATCTCTCTGAACTTTTCAATTTTAAAATCGTTTGCTTTTACTATCATTTTGGGAATTCATTAATGAGTTTCCTTATTGGCAACATCCGTGTAGGTGTACTTATTCTTTTTTCATGGGAAAATCTTTTTTTTTTGGACTAAAACTTATTTTCTTTCCACTCGCATTGAACTTTCAAATTTTAAAATCGTCTGCTTTAATTATCATTTTGTGAATTAATTAATAATTTTCTTTACTGGCAACATCCGCATAGATGTACATTATTCATCTTGCTTAGAAAAACTGTTTGGATTAAAATATTCTTCCCTTTCGCCCTGAAGAATATTTTGTTTGTGATATTTATCTCTGGTATGTCTTTTTAAATATTTTATTTATACGATTCTATGTATACAACTGCATTGAATGAGAAAATTCTACTAATCTGTTAAGGAAAGCTTTTAATTCGTCTCTTCTCTCTACTGCACATATCTGATTTAAATGCTTCCAAATCCACGGACAGTAGTTATACGTGGCCTTTTCTAGAGTAAGGCGCTTTTCAGATATATTTGTTTCTGTTAAGGAAACATTCAGCTAAAAGTTACTGCTGATTATATTTCCCCATCAAATATTGTGTACAAAGAGGTTTTATAATGTAAATATCCTATTTTCCACGAGTTTGTGTCATACTTTACTTTTAATACTATCTACAATTATATTTTGACTTGTACATATCTCATGTTCCCCTGTTTTGTGTCATGCTTCACCTATGCTTCACCTACAATAGTGTTCTAAAGGTGTTTTTTAATCAGTTTTATATTATCCTTACATACCATTGTTATTTGACAAATAAACAATGGTTACAAATGAACAGGTTCCCCTTTCATCCTACTACAAACCACCAAGCTCACTATAAAATTAATCTATTTTATTAGTATGCGAAAATGTCGCTCGAGCAACCTAGTATGCATATAATATTGAAATTTTTTTCCCTATTGGTAAACCATATTAGTTAAGGGAAGAAGGAACCTTCAACCTCGTTTTCTTAAATTTTCAATATTTTACTAGATATCCCAAATTAGAATAATTAATATCCTTTTCTTCTAGAAAAGAATAAGACATGTTTTTCAAAAGATTCTTCAAAAATGTTAGAATTTTTCAAAGTTCTCCATGCGAATTATTTTTCTTCTGATTTCTTAAAAATTTCTTAGGATTGTTATTTCAAGCATTTTCCACAATACTATGCATTATTCTTTGAAGCCACAAATATTTTTAAAATTTATAGTCTATGAAATAAAGCAAAAACATAAATAATTACAAGATAAAAAGAACTTTTTATATAACATGTTTTTAAATTTTCTGTTGAATCATATAAACTTGACAATTCTATGTATTAATAAATAATTTTTTAAATTTTTTTTGATGAATTATCCCATCAACTTGGAAGAAAATTAAGTTAATTGGAAGTTAACTTGCGTTTAACTTTTCATTCCTGTCCCGGCCGATAGATGACTGCACCAGTCTACAAAACAAAATTAACTGAAAATGAATTCAAAGTTGCTTAAAGATGGCTAAAAGTATCAAAATAATGCATTGTCATCGTGTTCTGAGCTATTCTAAAAGTTTCAAATGTCTAGCTAGTCGGGAAGTTAGTTAAAAATCTATTGCAAGATTTGTACTGGACAAACACACAAACAAACAAGAAAGCGAGTTAATAAAAACGTAAAAAAACCAGGCAGATTATAAAAAATAATTATTTATGACTTTAGATTCATATAAAAAATCAATGCATAATCATGTATGCATAATCATGGCATCGAGGGAAGGCATACACTCAAAAAGTACTCAGCATCGTTTAAATTAAGTAGTTTATTCAGTTCAATGTCATAATACCACCTCTCCAGATCTACGTATTTAGTCCTTCGCCATTTATCTTTTAGAGCCGCGGCGAAACACATCTTATAGCATCGACTTCTATTCCACGCTCTAACCAAATTCGCGGGAATCTCCGCGCGCCAACTCTCCTTGGACATGCGCAGAGCCCGAAACAGACATCTTTCAAGGCTAAATAAGATGTAAACGTTCCTCCTCGACCGCAGAACTCAGAGGCGTGCGAAGATTATATAATAAAAAGGGAATTTCCCTTTCCCAATTCGCGTCTTTGAATACGAACAATTAGAGGCGAATTACGCCACAAATATAATTTAATTCCCAAGCCCCCTTTAAATTTAGAATAATCATTCTTTTCCCACTAAATCCTTTACATATATATATATATATATATAGGCTAAACATCTGTTAAAAAATTTAAAGATTTTGTATGATTTAGAATGCACAAGCAGCATTTTGAAAAATGTTAGTATTTTTGAAGAAATTTTTGAAAAACAGACATTATTTTTTTTTTAAATCCTTATTTTGAATTGTAAGGGTGTTCAATGTGGTAAAAAAAAAGAATACAATTTATTCTAATTTTGTTTTTAGCGTTAAAAATTAAAAAAAATTCGAGGTTGAAGGTCCCTTGTCCCCTTAACAGACTAAATTTAAAGCCAGCAGACTAAAAACAGAGTTAACAGACTAAATATAAAATTACATGCTCAAGAACTGATTTTAATCTTGTGAAATTTCAATAAATTTTATTGAATGTTGCACATTACATTAAAAACAAACTCCAATTTTTTCAGACTGGGCATAATCTACAGGATATCAATCTATTCTGAACAGTAGTCCTAATTCTCCCCCCTCGATCTCAAACCCTAAAATTTCCCCCAGGGGGAGGATTTCTCCCCTTGTGGCGAACCCTTAAACTAGAATATAATATGACGGAAGTTAAAATGTCTGATAATTTTGTCCACGTTGGGTACCCGCCGAGAGTTTTTCCTGACTGCTGAAAATTAAAGGGGGCGGTAGCACGCAGGCCGTTAAGAATTCCCTGCAGTGCTCTGCCATAATACTCTCCTTTGGTACGCAGATAAATGATACAAGTTATTAAAATGATACATATTTACTTATTGCAAAGTATTGATTACATAAATAGGAATCTAGATAAGTTTCCATTTGCTACATGCTTACAAATTTTAACATCTTTCCAGTACTATTTACGATACTAATCTAAAAGAACTATTTATGATACTAATCTAAAAGAACTATTTATGATTAAATTATAATCATGTATTTCCAAACTTGGAAAATTCCGCTGAGAGGAATAGCGACTTTGCCATAATTTATATATAACAGTAGTCTATACTATATTTTTCCTTAAAATAAGGAACTTCTAAAAAGTACTCATTTTCAACTCATTTTTAGAAGGAAAACATGCGTTTGTGCAAGTCTAAAAAAACTGAATGACTTCCTTATTGTTGGAGTGAAGCATATGACAAAATGTACTTTTTTTATCATGTCATTAATAAGCAGCGTGACTATGACTCTGTTATTTACGATAAAGTCCCCATGGCTTAAAATTTTCCGGTTTAATTTGGAAGGAGCTCAAATATTTGCTGTATAATAAGATATTGACTGTATAATGCGATTTTCTTTCCTACATTTTTTTTGCACCCTTTTCACTAAATGCCTCCAAATGATTACTTCTGAAGAAGAGTTTTTCTTTTTCCCAAGAACACTCGCCCATCCGCACTGCGATTACGTTCAGGCCGATTAAGTATGAGAGTACCCTATAGGTGAATCAAAATTGCTTCCGAGGCTTCTAGTGCACAAGACAGTGTCCGACAAAGCATCTAAGGCCTTTCCGGATAGAATCCCTGCCGATGTATATGCCGCCACCCCAATTAAGGCTGAGAAACCTAATGGGTGACATATGAGGGACTAGTGCCCTCCTCCCCCACCTACAAACTTCACGGAGGGATTCTCCGTTCTGTAGATTTAACGTGCCATATATATATATATATATATATATATATATATATATATATATAGATAGATAGATAGATAGATAGATAGATAGATTAACAAGGCTTTGAAATTGACCACACGTTAGAGTATAGGCTTAAAAGCCAAAACATAGATGAACTTAAATCAATTAGTATTGGACATTAAAACAAATTACTTTAAAGCTGCTATTACAAAATTACAAGATGACTTTATAGTCACTTATGTAGATAAAGCAGCCAACAACTATGCTATAATTTGTAAAAAATATTTTGCCATATGTTTAAAAAAACAGTTAGAAAATAGTGATCTTTTTCAGCCATTAAAAGAAACTACTAATATTATTATTAAGAAAATCATAGCTAAATATAAACTACTAGGTATTTCATCTAACATTTATCATTTTCCTTATATAACTTTAGTTCCAAAATTTCATAAAACACCTATTGCTTTTAGAACAGTAACCTGTGGTCATAATACTTATGCTACAAAAGCAAGTAAATTATTATTAAAATACCTTAAATTAATCTATAAAAATATAACATCTGGTGTTTGTGGTATAATTGATAATAGCTATAGTCTAATTAGAAAACTACAAACATTAGATAACTGTAAATATATTGTAACTTATGATTTTAAAGATCTATTTAATAATATTGATATAATTGATTTAAATAGAATAATCATAATGTTAGTACAAAATAATATTCAATACTTAAACAACGAAATTAAACTAACTCGTTTCAATAGGCTCCTAGAATTAGTAACTAAACATAATTACATAGTTCATAATAATAGTATATACTTACAGTCCAAAGGTGTACCACAAGGTGGTAATGCTTCAAGTATGCTAGCTAATTTATACTTATATTATTTTGAAATTAATAATATAGAAAATAGCAATTACAATATATTTAGATATATAGATGATATAATAGTAATAAATAAAAGTAATAACCCTATAGACTTAAATTTTTACCCTCCTAATTTGGAACTAATTAAAAGTAGCCATGATAATATTAATGTAAACTTTCTAGATATTAATATTAAATTAAGTACTAACAATAAATTTACTTATGACTTATACGACAAAAGATCTGACTATAATTTTAATATTGTTAAATTTCAAAATTATCTAACCTGTTTACATAAATCTGTTTTTAATAACATTATTGTAAATCAGTTAGTTCGTATAAATAGGCTATGTTCTAAAGACAATAGGATTAAGCATATTATAGACTTGAAAGCTGTGCTAACTCGTAATAATTACCCAGTAAGTCTATCCAAAAACATAATTGGTTGTTTTTGTTTTAATGAATAGTTTGTTCTGTTGCATTAATAAGTTAAACATAACAATAGGTTAAAATAAAAATAATAACTACTAAAAACAAAAATAAAAAAATAATTAACTCATAGTAGTAACAATAATAAAAACTAAATAAATAAAGGAATAATAGTCTTAAAATATGGTAACCTAAGTAAGTCTGTAACTGAGTATCCACTACCTCAATGGTTGCAAGTTATATGACGTCAGTCATCTTGCGGTTACAAGTTCTTAACTTCCACTCTGACTAGCGCCAGGCTTGGTGTTCTTTGGTTAAGTACTTTTATTCAAACTTAATTCATTTATTATTCAATTCTTCTGTTAATAATGGATTGTACGGTGTCTGAGTGTGTTTATTTAATAGATCATACTCATCAAAAACAATCCATTGGTTTTTAGACAGTATTGACACCGCTGATGAAGAAATGCTGTCAAAAACCTTATTCATACTTTTCTTTACATGTTGGATGTTCCTGGCTTCAAGTAGCTTTAGAGCTATTACTGGTTTTCCCTTTCATCTTATTCTTATTTATATATATATATACACTGAAGTGCCACTGAATTAGGAATAGCAAAGCCTATGCAAATTGTGTAGCGCTGCGCATCATGTATGCGCAAGTGAGGGCACTGTGGTAACTGCATATATAGCACGTACTGTGGTTGTTCTGAATTAGTTGTTGGAATTGCCAGTATGGGAAAACTGCCTGATTTAGACGCCTTCGATCGCGGACAAATCGTAGGTGCGCGACGCATGGGCCATTCAATTTCCGAAATCGTCAGACAGCTAGGATTTTCAAGGTCGACAGTGTCAAGAGTATACCAAGAATACATGGATGGTGGAAAAAAAATTGCGATCGGGCAAACTGCAAAGGACAATTAGCCTTGACAGTGCGTGGTGAGAGACGGCTCAGGCGTATTGTACGTAGCCAACGAAGCCAAACATTAGCTCAAATTACCACGCAGTTTAATGACGGTACCAGTCGTACAGTCAGTAAACGGACTGTGCAACGCTCGGTTCACCGTATGGGTTTCGGGAGCCGTCGACCTACGAGAGTACCATTGCTCTATACTCGCCATCGGGCTGCACGTCTTGCCTGGGCAAGAGAGCACAGAGACTGGAGTGTAGAGGACTGGAAACGGGTAGCATGGAGTGATGAGTCTCGATTCCGACTACTTAACGCCGACGGGAGGCTGAGAATATGGCATCAGGCTCATGAAACCATGGATCCTGCATGCCTGGCTGGAACTGTACAAGGGCATGGTGGCTCAATCATGGTCTGGGGTGTTTTTTCGTGGCACAGTTTGGGATCTTTGGTGCGTGTACCAACCTCCCTCAATGCAATTCGGTACGTAGAGTTGCTGAGTGATCACCTCCATCCGTTTATGCTGTTCTATTATCCACACGGTAATGGAGTTTTCCAGCAAGACAACTGTACCTCTCACAAGTCCCGGTTGGCTACTGGCTGGTTGGATGAGCATTCCTCTGACTTCTCTGCCATGAATTGGCCACCTAGAAGCCCAGACTTAAATCCTATTGAGCATCTTTGGGATGTTTTGGAACAAGGCGTGAAAGGACATCACACAGCACCAAAGAACCTTACTGAATTATGGACAGCTTTAGCCAATATTTGGCAAGCCATTCCCGTGGAACGTTTCCAGAAACTTGTTGAATCTATGCCTCGTCGTGTGGCAGCCGTTATCAAGGCCAGAGGAGGCCCAACTCGTTACTAGGTAGGTATCCCTAATTCAGTGGCACTTCAGTGTATGTATATATATATATATATATATATATATATATATATATATATATATATATATATATATATATATATATATATATATATATATATATATATATATATATATATATATATATATCTTTTTTTATTCTTCATAAATGCATAACCAAACAATGGCAGTTACAAATAAACGAACAACTGAAAATAAAAATATTAAAGATGACTTTAAATGTTTTTCCAACTTTTTTATGTAAAATTTATTGTAAGAGCCCCTGATGTGGTCAACTTTAAAGAAATAATTTATATTGTTTCGTTGCTCACATTGTTTTAAACATCGGATGCGGAGATGCTTTTTTAAAAATAAGCAATGAATTGCCACAGTACTTATTAAATATTTCTTTTAATTGAAGATTTTTTATTCAAAAACGCAGAAGGAAATTTTAGCGGATTTTATACCAAGGAGAAATTCTTAGTATTAAAAAAAAAAGAAATAGTTCATTTCCTTTACCCTATGTAACTCAACGGCGTACGTTGTTTGAACTGTAAAGAGTGAAAAAATAATTAATGTTGAAAATTTAATTAGAATATTTACTGCGTATGTACAAAAAAAGCTGATAAGGTATTAATTCAATCGACAGAGTTACTTAATTAGCGTAGTTTTTACTTTATTTTGATTGTTTAATTTTCCAATTAACAAAAGATAATTAAGTTAAATAGCTTAAATTGTGGGAATTTTAATTTTTAGCACAATATTTTAGATTAAATCTATGAACACCGAAATATGTTTTTCATTAATGACATTTATCATTGGAATTATTTTTCATTTTGGTATGATAAATAATAAGTTAAAAAGTCATAAAATATTTACTTCCAGTGAAAGATCGCTGACTCTGATTTATTATAATTCTTGTTTAAGCTATGCGACACTGCACGGACTTCCTATAAAAAGAACACCGGCTTTCATGGACATGTGAAAATCAATCGATAACATAGATATTGAAATGAATTGATTGAGATATATAATTTGCACATTCCAGAAATAATTTGATTTGTATATATATATATATATATATATATATATATACAGGGTGGTCGTAACAAAACTTTGCCGATATATGGACCTCTAGCGGTTGTTCCGTTCAACCGATAGAGATCAGATTTCAGATATAGTTATTCAGAGGTATGAGCTCGGGATTCTGTGAACGGCAACCAAATGGCGTTCAGGGTTACGGTTATAGGTACAGAAATTCGAAATTTTTTAATGGCAACGCCCACTTTTTCCTGTCGCAAAATGCTCATCGCATACGAAAACCCTAAAGATCGTTGGAACGGTACGTGTATCACGAAAAACGGACGCGTTATGCACGCACAAAAAACAGCTCTGCGAACGCCCTGTGATGGTACCCATGTGGAAAATATGTAATCCAAATAAAAGTCATCTTTTTTCCGATCTGTGTTGTCATCAGTGATTGGTGTCTTGCCTCTGCCATATGCAAATTTCCTCCGTGTGCCCGATAGTGTTTTTGTTGGCCGCTCACAGAGCCGTTTTTTTTGTGCGTGCATAACGAGTCCGTTTTTTGTGATACATGTACGGTTCCAAAGGTCTTTAGGGTTTTCGCATGCAATGAGCATGTTTTGACTGGAAAAAGTGGGCGTTGCCATTCGAAAATGTTTGGAGTTTCTGTACCTATAACCGGAACCGTGAGTGCCACTTTGTTGCTGTTCACAGAATCCCGAGCTCGTACCTCTGAATAAGTATATCTGAAATCTCATCTCAATCGATTAAACGGAACAGCCGCTAGAGGTCCATATATCGGCAAAGTTTTTTTTTTATGACCACCCTGTATATACACTAAATGAACAAAAGTATTGGGACACTGCAGAAAATCGACAAATATACAAATACTGGGTTTGCCGAACGGTATGCTGGGAAGGGTAAAATAAAAAGCAGCTCGTTTTGTGTTAACTATTCCTTCACTTGAGTAGAGCTATGCCGCGTGGACCTGAACTTACCGTGTTTCAACACGGGCTCGTCATAGGATGTCATTTGTGTTATCTCTATGTGCGAGCTAATACAACCAAACTGGAAATTCCATAATCGAATGTAGTGTATGTTATCAACCGATGGAAACAAGACGGAGCAACAACAGCAAAAAAGCGTCCCAGAAGACCGCATAAACTGACAGAACGTGGCAGAAGATGCTTGGTACGCCATGTCAAGAGGTCGCGCTCTTCTCCTGCCCCCGCGACCTTTGTAGAGGTTGGAAATGCCTCTGGGAGCTCTGTTAATGTCAAAACTATCCGCAGAGAGCTGCACATGATCGGTTATTATGGTCGAGCTGCTGCATGCAAGCCATTGATTACACCTGTTAATGAGAGGCAGCATTTTGCCTGGTGTGTCGTCCTTCGTCCTGAACCGTTGAAGAATGGAAAACTGTTCTTTGGCGTGATGAGTCTCGGTATTCACTCTTCCAGTCTGATGGGCGTGTTTAGGTGTGGCCACAACCCGGAGAACGGTTTCATTTAAACTGTGATGGTCCAACAGTGAATTTTGGTGGAGGGTCCATCTCAATGTGGGACTGTTTTTCCTGGTTAGGACCATTGCTTCCTCTACCTGCTACCATGAACGTTGACGTGTACGCTAAGTTTCTAGATAATTCGGCCCTACCTACACTATGGCAATACTACGGCGATGATGGTTGTTTCTTCCAACAGGATCGAGCACCATACTACAAAACGTGTACTGGACTGGTTTCCTGGAAATGAGGTAAATTTGCTTGACTGGCTTTCTCAGAGCCCCGATCTCAATTCTATCGAGCACTTATGGAACGAACTGGAGTGACGGGTACGACACCACCACCCACGCCTATCTTCAAAACAATCTCATCTCACTGCCTTTCGAAAGGCATGGCGAACTATTCCTGCCCAGACTTACTGAGAACTTGTGGAAAGTATGCCTTGAAGTGTTGCCGCTGTAATACAAGCAAAAGGAGGTCTACACGTTGCTAAATAGAATAATAAAGCTCTTTTTTCTCAAAAACATGCAGTGTCCAAATACTTTTATCCATATAGTGTGTTTATATATATATATATATATATATATATATATATATATATATATATATATATATATATATATATATATATATATATATATATATATATATATACAGTGGAATCTCGATCGATCGTTCCCCGAACGATCGTTTTCCTGTATGCATCGTTTATTTCACCCAGTCCCGAATAAATTCCATAGAAAACAAGCAAAAAAGACCGTATGGATCGTTCCTCGATCCATCGTTTTCCCGCAATATTAATTCAGAATATCGCAGCTTTACATTAATTTATCGGATCGATCGTTTTTTCATAATAACTGAACCTGAAATATAAATGTCTGGATTGAGCTAGAATGACGCTCTAATTAAACAATGAGCAGAACATTTGAGATGCACGGTCTCGTATTTTTTTCTCTCTTGTTTAGCCTGGTTTCGCTTTATTGTACCACTCTCATTATTTGTTCGTCGTTGGTGTTCCTTAAATATTTAGTCCCTGGAGTACCCTATTTTCGGCAACTCATTCCAAATTCCCCGACTATTCAACATTTCTGTTCTTATCAGTAATGGCTCACAGTCAGCTTTTTTGTTGGCCTTGGGATGGAGGCGCCCTGGTGTTTGGTCTAGTGTGTGAGAAGTTTCTGATTACTGCAGTTCTACACTGGCCTTTGAATGTTTCACCCGGAAGCAGAACTTCCTGGTGGTCTTATGTCGGACCCCATCCAGTGCAATGGAATGGTTCTAGTTACAAATGATTCATGGCTGCTGCTTCTTTATACTCTCACACAATAACCGATACCGAAAAGAATGCAATTTGCAACACAAAAAAAATATTGTTTACTTGTTGAGAGAAAACCGCCAAAAAACAAACGACGATTAAGTAATTTTATTTGAATCAAAATTCCTGTGTTTCTACGTGTATTTCTTTTTTTAGTATTATTATCTTGGATTTCAGTACAACTTTGTAATTTTATCTTCAGTTACACTACGGATATGTATGCATTTATGTATGTGAGTAAATATATTTTAGGGATATCAAACTTTAAGATATGTTAATACTTTTTTGTATGTTCCAGCATCTATCGTTTTCCCGCATCCATTGTTTAGTTCAGTCGGTCCCTTCGAAAACGATAGATCGAGATTCCACTGTATATATATATATAACATACAAAACAAAAAGTCTTTTTTAATTTCCAATTTCTTTTTATTTTCCTTTAAAATTACTTGGGCGTAAGCAAACTAATTTCGATTTCGTTTTAAGAACAAAGGATTTGAGCGAAACCTAAAAGCAATAGTAGGCAATCAATATGTTAAATATTTGTTTGATATTGTTTTAAAAATTTTGTTGAATCATTGAGGGGACGAATGACCGACATTATCAACTATACGTTTTATTGAACGACATCAACAACAGGAACAGAAGAGAACAAAAAGTGGGTAGAAGCAGAAGTAGAAAATAGTAGTAGTGGAAGTAACAGTAGTTTAACAATTCTCCGATGCTAATTTAAAACGTTAAATATTTACCTATATACAAATTGAAAATTAGTGAAGGAAATTTAAATAAAGATTAAATTACATCGAATAATTTTTTGTTGTTGTTAGAGGTTTAGCTTCACGACTGGTTTTCGTTGGCGAGTTGATCTTCTCAATGGGACTGGATGATCTGTAATGCTGGAGTCAGATGTTGATTTAACACTGTTCTTTTGTGGTACTGTGGAGCTTGAGGGTAACTGGAGCAAAGAATTCGGATCATTGAGTTTTACACTTCGGGAAGTAACATTCATTGTAGGTTGATGTACAGGAACTTGGCCGTGCTGTTGCGAGGAAATACCATTGCGATGACTGGAGATTGAAGGACTGGATGCTGGCAGCGAAAAGTGAACTCTCTTGGGCCAAGAAAAATCTAAAGAAGGGGTTAATGCCTTTACAACTTGACAGGATCTTAGCTGGTTGAAGTGCCGTTTAAGCACATATCCGTCATCCAACTCTATGAGGTAATGAAGTCGTACAAGTTTCTCAACGACGGTTCCATATCTCCATTTGTTAGATGATATATAATTTCGAGATTGAACCCTTTCTCCGAGCCTGCAACTTTTGTTAAAATCTGACTGTGAGGTATTATTCTTCAATCTTGATGTTGGTTTAATTAGATCAAGTTCTGACAGTAAATTTCACCCCAATAACAGTTCCGATGGAGTTTGACCATTGTTGAGTGGAGTTATTCTGAATCGAAAAAGGAGTTTACACAACTTACTATGAAGCGTGCCTGGGGAAAATTTCATAATTTCAATTTTGTTTTAAGAATTTGGACGCATCTTTCTGGCTGTCCATTAGTTGCTGGGTAGCCTGGTGCAATAAGACGTTGTTGGATACCATTAGTTTTACAATAATCCTTGAACTCTTTGGATTTGAAAATTGAAGCATTATCGGACACTAGGATTTCGGGTAGTCCATGTCGGCTGAAAATTTCTTCAAGGAAGAAAATAGTGCTTGAAGTAGTTGTTGATTTCTTTGTTGCAAATATTTCTGGCCATTTTGAAAGTGTATCCACAACAACTAAAAAATGGTGTTCCATGAATGGGCCGGCATAGTCAATATGTATTCTTTGCCAGCTTTTCTCTGGTGATTCCCAAATGTGGAGGGGGGCCTTAGCTGGATTCTTTTTGATATTGCAACATTCTCGGCAATTCTTTACTGTATTTTCAATATCGGAATCGATGTTCTTCCAATAGCAGTAATTTCGAGAAAGAGCCTTCATCTTAACAATGCCTATGTGTGTGGAATGTAGTTGATTGAGCATGTCTTGTTGAAGAGATTTTGGGATGATCACTCGATTTCCTCTAAACAGGATTCCATCTTGAAGAGTTATGGTAGGATGGAATACGTTTCCAAGAACAATGTCATATTTCACCTTTCTCAATTCTGGATCAAGATCTGCTTCTTCTTTAATTTTCTGTGCCGTTAAGGTTTCTGTTGAAATGTAGTTGATAATAAATTGTTGGTATGAAATTGTTGGTATTAATTCGTCAATACAATTAATTTGATTAATTGATATCGGTAATGGATATCTTGAAAGGTAATCTGCATTTACATGTTTCTCAGATTTTCGATGTATAATTGTGTAATCAAAACTAGAAAGAAAATGGGCATATCGAAGCATTCTTGATGCAGACATGGCTGGGAAACTTTTCTCAGGATGGAAGATGGTGCAAATGGCTTTATTATCGAGAATTAAGGTAAATTTCCTTCCAAAAATGTAGTCATAGAATTTTTTACAAGCCCACACCACTGCAGTTGCCTCGCGATCAAGTTGACTATAATTTTTCTCAGCAGCAGTCAGACTTCTAGATGTGAAAGCTATCGGGCGTTCAGTTCCATCAGGCATTGTGTGCGACAGAACCCCTGAAAGTCCAAAGGGACTGGCATCTGTGGCTAAAGTAACTAGGATATCTGGATTGTAAGGTACAAGGACTTGATTGCTAGTAATAACTGATTTTGCGTTTAAGAAAGCAGCTTCACGCGGTGCAGTCTATTTGAAACGAATGTTTTTACATAGGAGGTTATTTAATGGATGAAGAAGACTGGAGGCATCTGGAATAAATTTGGAACAATACATTACCAGACCAATGAATTTACGGACATCATCAACATTTCTAGGTCGAGGTGTTTCAGAGATGGCTTTGATTTTCTCTGGTGATTTGTGGAGTCCAGCAGAGCTAATAATGTGTCCTAAGTACTGAGCTTTTAATTCAAAAAATTTACATTTGGCAAGATTTAGATGCAAGTTAAATTCACGTAACTTTTTAAGTACTTTAATTAAACGTTGTTGACATTCTTGTTTGTCTTTACCTTGAATAATTATGTCGTCAAAATATGCAATTGTACTATCCAAATCTTGTATGAACTGGTCAATAAATTTGTGGAACTCATTAGGAGCAGTTTTTATACCAAATAATAGCCTTTTATCTAAATATGTACCACGATGGGTTGAAAGAGTTTGAAATTTAGCACTTTCGTCGTCGACCTTCAGGTGTAAGTATCCTTTATAAATGTCTAGGGTACAGAAAAATTTTCCATCGCGCAATTTATTAAAAAATGTCCTCAATTCTAGGAATTGGGTGTCGTGCATTTTGGAGCTGATTATTAACTGTGACTTTAAAATCTGCACAAATGCGTACGGAGCCATCGAATTTTGAAACAACCACGAGGGGTGTTCCCCATTCAGAAAAGTCAGTTTTTTCAATTATGCCTTCTGCCTCTAATTTATCAAGTTCTTGGTCAACTTTTTGTTTTAAAGCATATGGAACCGTACGGGCTTTAATAAAAACTGGTTTAGCATCTGGAATTAGTTTTAGAGAACATGTGTAATCAGGTATACAACCAATCTTAGATTCAAATACATCAGAATATAAATAAATAATTTTGGAAATAGAAATATCAACACAAGGAACATTTGAAATTTTGTTAAGATCATGTAAATTTATGATCAATTTTCGAATCCAATCACGTCCTAAAATAGAGCTTTTTTGACTTGACACAACAAATAAATCTTCATAACTCAAATTATTTTGATACGAAACGTTTAACTTTACAACACCAAGTGGTTTGAAAAGCTGGCCTGTGTAACTTCGAAAACACACATTTGTTCTCTGAATTGGAACGTTAAGCTTTAATTTTTTGAATTCATCAGCATTCATTATGCTTACTTTACTTCCTGAATAGCATTCGAATCGATGTTCAAAACCATTCAATTTAACAGTAGCGTACATCTTATCATCAGTTGCATAATCATTAGAAAACACATCATAAATCTGATTCACAGCTAAATCATCTGAGTCATTCATTATGGGGTTAACGTTTCGATTGTTCGTTTTGTTTTTTTATTAAGCTAGAAATGCAAACTGAAACTAAATGACCTTGTTTTTTACACAATTTACAGCGTAATTTATTCGTTAGAAAGCAATTTTGAGTTCTATGATTGGATTTTCCACAACGTAAACATAATCCTTCTAATCCAAGCTCTTTTAGATTAGCACGTTTCGATTTCATGGGTGATTTTGATCTACTTCTGGTTTTGGAATTTTCATTTCTGGTTTGAAAATGACGCCTATTCTTGTCACTATTGTGCAATATTTTGTTAACAGAAGTTGAAAATTGACTCTTATAAATTTCTTTGTTTTCAATTTTTGCAGCTTCAATAGCTAAAGCAATTTCGATAGTTTTTTCAAATGTTATATCACCTTGTTGTAATAATTTTTCACGTATATCAGAATCAGACAAACCTCGAATAAACTGAGAACGAAATAATAAGTTTAACATAGATTTAGAACAATCACTTGAATTACATTCAGATATAAATTCAGCATTTTTTGTAAGATCTTTCAATGAAGAAATGAAAGTAGATATCGACTCACCTTGATTTTGAAGTCTACAGAAAAATTTATGTTGTTCCGTTAAAACGTTGGGTTTTGGCGATAAATGTTGTTTAAGTAATGACAAAAGTTCTTTGAATGTCTTTGTTGAGGGTAAATCAGGAGCAGTAAGACTTGAAAGGAACTGGTATTGCTGTGATCCAAGACAATTTATTAGAACAAGGACTTTTAATTCTTCGGTTTCCTTGTCATCGGTCGAAAGTCCTTTTAACTTAAAATAATTTTCCAGTCTCTGGGTATAACAGTCAAAAAATTCTGATGTCTCATCATATTGGTCGAAAGTTAGATTTTGTATAGCGAGAACATCCTTGGCACTACGTTTCGATTCTGAAGTAACGTTAAATTTTTTTACGAATTCTTGAAGAGTCGTTATCAACTGGGTAAGTTCAGCCATTTCGTTTTACCTCGTCGCCACTTTGTTAAATATTTGTTTGATTTTTTTTTCCAATGGCAAATATTACAGGACAACAGATATCAAAAAGACAAAATTATAAAATTACAAGAACAAGATAGAGAAATGACATCCGTTAATCCATCAACTTATGTCTGGCAATCCAATATCGCTCCCATAAAGAAACGGGAGGCAGAGCAGGGCAAGAAGCAAGGTGAAGCATGTCCATTTCTTCCTGGTTGTTACACAGGAGACAAGAGGGTCGGGAGCCAAGTTAATTCTGTGGGGGTGCTTGCGAAGGCAATCATGGCCAGAAAAAAGCCGTAGCATTGCCACGGATTTACCTCTAGGCCACTCAGGGATATCATGGACATGGGCATACCAGGGCTTGTGATCGCTTCTAGCAGCAACAAATATTTGTTTGATATTGGTGTAATTATTTTGTTGAATTATTGAGGAGACGAATGAGCGACATTATCAATTATACGTTTTATTGAAGGACATCAACAACAGGGACAGAAGAGAACAAAAAGTGGGTAGAAGCGGAAGTAGAAAATAGTAGTAGTGGAAGTAGCAGTAGTTAATACATAACACAATATATCATCCCTTTAACCCTCATTCTCGTGGGCGCAAAATCTTACATAACCGACCAGGTCATCGAGCCATGACCTTTGGAACCCACGAACCGGGTTTCGAAGGTCACGATCGAGACCAGAAATCTTTTTTGTCCAATCAATGCAAAGTTCAAGGGTCATGTGACGATGACCTAATGAAGTTTCTAAAAGACTCACCAAGGTTTTGGCCGGGGATTTTGGTTGAATTGTCGTTGCCCCCGATAACATGCAGCAGTTGAGAGAAAATAAAGGCTTTGTCTGTAAAGTCGCGGTGTGTTCTGGGTGTCCGGGGCTGATGGGGTCAATAAGAGAGTTGTAAAAGGACCTGTTTTCAAGATTCTGAATTCGCCAGCGAACTTCGCCGGCCGGCTGCACTACTATGCGCGGGAACTGAAGTACGAACGAGATCTCTATGACGCATTGGCGGCCATCATCACCTGCCTCCCTTACCGCCGCCCGTGCTGTTACACACACATATATATATATATGTTATCTCTATATATAAAACAGTTCCGTAACTGACTGGCTGATTGACTGACTGTCTGATTGACATACAACGCACACACCAAACCGCTGTACCTAAAGGGCTGAAATTTTGCATGGCGATTCTTCTTATGTGTAGGGGTACACTAGAGATTTTTGAAAAATTCTTAGATTTTTTCAAATTAAATTTTTTAGCTGTTTTTGTAACATTCTTTAAAGTTTGCATTTATAATAATAATCCGAGGGTTATAAAATTTATATCACGAGAAAGATCATAAAAATTCCATTAAAATTAAATCTTTTTCGAATCTTTACCACCATTTTCTGATTTTTGGTGAATTTTTATAAGATTAGTTTTTAGAATTTAATTTATTAAATGCTTATCACGTAGTTTATTTTCTTTTTGTGATACTTTAAAATATTTTTGCGTCACGTGCATAACAACGAAATAGACAAAAAAAATGTTTTTCTTGCTAATGCGGCAGACGATTGGACATTATCCAAAAAAATATTAAAATACGGTAAAAGAAATGTTCCTGAAACTGTACTATATTCTTTAGTATGTTCTATCAGATTTAATATTTTCTTGTTCATTATTTTGTCTATGAAAATATCCGCTACGATTTTTTTATAAATATATTTTTTCGTTTTTTTTACATCAATTGCATACATTGATCGTTGTATTTATTATAAATAATATATATATATATATATATATATATATATATATATATATATATATATATGGCATTAATTGCATACATTGACATTTGTATGTAATTTGAATGTACTCCGTAGCGAAGTACGGGTTTTCAGCTAGTATTATATATACAATGAAACTTCTCTATGACGGCCAGTCATGATTCCGAAATAATGTGGCCGTCGTAAAGAGGTTTCTTCCATAACACTGGCTCTATGAAGTCTTGAATTGATTCTAAACAAAATATGTCCATTTAGAAGGGTGGCCGGCAAGAGAACTCTCACCTTACAAATAACCAAAAGACATTAAATGTTGCTTAGAAGCTGAGTATATTTGCAGTAGAACGATTACGGAAAAATTAACAAATTTGATTCGTGATTAAACCTTGCAGAAAACAATTCGTGACGCACATTAATTTAGATCGATAACATAAAGTTTAGCGATTTTACATACAATATGAAGCTAAAAAATTGTATTTATAGAGAAGTCTATAGAAGTTTTTATTTCATAAATGCATACATAATTTGGATATTTTTATGAACTTCAGTAATTTTTTTTCCGTTAGTAAGAAAAATCTTAAAATTAAAGAGGCTTAAAAAATGCCAAATATTTCAGATGGAATAGTCAGAAAAAAATAAAACTAATCATTTTAGTGTTTTATAAGAATAGAAAATTTAGCCACTGATGTCTGAACGGGACGATTACCGAATCGCTAAGGCACTGACAATTCGATATCAAACTCTGTGGATTTGTGTCGCACTCTTGGCATGAATGCTCGGCATTAAATCTGCTGTGTACTAACCCTATTGGATTCTCTCTCCTCAATATTAACCTATGGAGGTAATGTGTCTACTATTTGCAACTACATAAATGCTGATAATCCAATAAAAGAGGTATTTTCAGACAGCCTGAACTTTTCTGCATCTTGAAACAGGATTCATTTTATAAATTTCGTCCACCAAAGGAATTTTGGAGCGTTTAAAACACACTATTCTAGACTTTTCCCCGAATAATTTAAATTTTAAAACATGTTGCATTGAAAAAAACGAAAATTGCTCCAAGGTGTAAAACTCTTTCTTTATCAAGGAATACAATTTTTAAAAAAATCTCTAAATCAAAGTCCGCAATCCTTGGACACATTTTTTTTCATAGGTTAACACTGCGGTGAGCGAATACATTAGGGTTAGTACACTGCAGTAGTTCCGGGTCGAATTAGCCGTCGTGTAGCAAAAGATGACTGTTCCGCTCCTCAACCAACGCAACCCAAGAAAGCAGCTTACACCACACGTACGTCACATACCTGCCTTACCTCAAAGCGAATGTACTCTCCCCACGAACATCACATGCCTGTACAGTGACAGGATGAACACAGCCATGTTTTAGTTACCGGTCTATTGTACGAAATAATTTGTTGCGTTGTACTGATGGAAAGAAAAGGCTTATACGCCCACTGTGGCTGATGTGTTTGCTCGCTGGGGCTAGAATGTGCTCTATCATCACCCATATTCCCCATACTTTAGTCCCTGTGACTTTGATCTCATCCCCAAGATGAAGGAACGCTCCGTGGATTCCACCAGAGATTCTGCAGGCTGTAGATCGATCCATTCGAATGATCAACAGATCAGGTGCTGCCGACGGCATCCTCCAGCTTCCAGAACGTTACCGACGGGTGCTAAACAATGCTGGTTACTACTTTGAAAGGCTATAAAAGTTTCACCCCTGTATATCTTCTGTATGCTTTGTACATACCTAGCTGCCACTATTAAAGTTCTATCCTATGTATAACGTAGACGTAAAGAAATTTCCACGTATACTTCTGTTGACACTCTATTACCCTATCGGTTTCGGAGTGAACCCAAATGACGGTAGGGTTCAGTCAGAGATAACATTTAATAAGTCTTTGGATAGTGTACCATTGTAGAACTTTCTAAAATATTAGGACTCCTGGAACAAAAATAAAACGTTTGGTTCGTCCGAGAAAGCTCATGTTTAAACGGTTATACATAAAAATAACTTCCTTAAGTGGCTTCACACAGAGAAAAAAAAGTCGGTCAGTCGCCGGAATAAGTGGGTTCTGCAACCCACTTCGCGTGGGTTATTGTGGGTGGTGAGTTAAACAAACCACTATCCGTGATTTTGAACTCGGATGTAAGTGAGTTCAAATACTACTGAGTCATCGCAACTGTGTTATCGAAACAGGTGTGTTAAATAACTTATGTTATCTGAGTTTACTGCGCTGAAAAGCCAACTTTAAGTATTAGACCGTAAATGTCATGCAACTTGAAAGGCTGAAATGAAGTATTCGGGTTGAAAATTTTTGAATGTACTTAAATTTTTATTTATTATTTTTTATAAGGAATTTAATTTTTGGAATACGATGTCTACTTTTTTAGACGAGATTAACAAAAATTCTTTTCTGATATTCTAAATCAATTTTGTGTTTATATTTAATTTTTGCCTAATGACTATTGTTCTCAACGTAGAAATTATATCCTTTATGTAGAAATATTTTAATTTAAAAGAGTATCTTTTAAATCGAAGTTATTGAAAAATTTTGCAGATTTTTTTATGACGTAATAAATGTACAAAGCAACTATCAGTTTCAGACAAATTTTGCAACAAAATTAGCATTCTTTTACGAAAAGAAGCTGAAGTTCTTATGCGTAGGTTGTTAATATTTTACATCTTGATCTGTAAGGCAGACGCTTAGAGGTCGAAAATAAAAGGCTGGGATTCGCAGGTTTGCATTTTCATAATTTGCTCCTAAAGTTAGCTTAATAGGTTACTTACGATTCGCACGCGTCATAAGGAATACTTGTGAAAATATTTAATAAAAGAAGTCGTTGTTATGGGACATCGCTTATTAAAAAATCACGTAAAATTTATCGCTATAGAATATACCTCCATCGCACAGCTATCAAAAAGTTATGTTTACCCACCCTTACACACATATATCGGATACATTATATATATATATATATATATATATATATATATATATATATATTTATTTATTTATTTATAAACCCAAACAAAGACTATAATTATTTTCATTTTACAGACTTTGTGACACTGAAGCTTCTTATTTTAAAATGTTTACGATTTTAACTGTATATTATATTTTTCTCTAATATGTTTTTTTCACACCCTTTTTTATTATAATTTTCCGGCCAAAATCTAGCCACTACTAGCCTCTTATATTCACAGAACTTTGACGTTTATCGTTAATAATAGTTTAAAATGCATATCTCGGTTTCATAACTTTTTAAATATGAAATTTATAATGCTGAAAATGATTAGTTTAACAGCTATTAAGAATTGTCATTAGCAAATAGAGGTCAACTCCTTTTTTAGAATTCCTTTGTCCGAGTTATCCGTGGAAACTCTCTTTACATGTGCTCGCCAGAGGACAGGAAATAGGTATTTTTTCTCCCGCCGAAAGTTTTTCCAATTAGGGTCTCTAAGTGTCCGCCATGTGTTAGTACGTGCCAGTAATGGCGGGAACCTCTTTATGATTTGAAGGAAAGGAGTCTTAAATTAATGTCGTATACACAGGTGTGCCACCTAACAAGTGCTAAATGGGTGCATAATTGCTAAGATGTGTCTGACACACATATGTGTGTTTACACGTGGAAGGAGGAATAACATTACAGGGCACTGCCAGCTCGGACTCGGACTTGAGTACCATGCTGTTACAAGTATTAATGGCTGCCAGTATAGATTGCGGCTTCAAAATCATCCTTTTCCTGAGTTAGCCAAGGTAAGTTCAATTTCATTATTTAATTCTTTTATTATTGAGACTAACTCTATGTCAATGAATGTAATCCTTATCTATTTTACTTTTTAAAATATATCAGTAATATGTAATAGTAGAAATTATATGGAAAAGCTATTGATTTTCACACATACTATATGTGCAAATATATAAAATTTGTGTGTTTTTGTCAATTTAAAAAAAAATTATTGTAGATGATCATAAGGGTCTAAGTATTAAAGACCGATGCTCCTGAGACCTATAAATTTAATAAGTCGATGCTATCTCTGATATAGATTTGCTTTATTTTATTGGGCTCAGATATATATTTGTGGTGTCTGATTTTACATATTCTGTTTTCATATAACAAGATAACAGAATATGTAAATAATAATCTTGTTTTAACATTTTCATCTTGCATATAGTACTCAGATAATTTTTCTGTCTCTTAATTCAATTTACTAGGCATGCTACGAAATAAGAGCTTCGGCACTTTATTACTTAACTTAAACTATAAAAGAAAGGGACAGTGTAATAAATTTTGTATGTTAATATATTTTTATTCAAATGAGTTTAAAAGAGCAATTTTAAGCAATTTCTATTTTTCTACTTATCATTATCTATATCTACATCTGTATATAGTACATCTATATCTATTTATATCCGTATCTACACACACACACATATATATTGGAAGGGGAATTTATAATGAGCAATATATAATAATGAATTAATATGCTGTTTTTGTATTCAGCTGATGAAACATTTATATTCTGCTCTAAATTTTATTTTATACCTATGTAAATATTATAGTTAACATTTTCTTCTGAAGTAACAATTTCAAAAGGATTTATCAGTAATTTTATTATTCATCTGAGAATGCTGAAAATAAAACAATACAGGATATTGTGTTTCAGGCATGCATAAAGTATTAATTTTTAAATACAAAATGAGAGGTTCTGTCTGTTCAGTTCCTTTTGTTTTAGCTGAAATATTAACTGGAGGTACACACACACACACATACATATATGTGTGTGTGTTTGATTCTTTTTTTAAATGTTAAGTACTGTAATTGGTTACACACATAGCTTTTTATCAAAAACAAAACTGAATTTCATGTGTTAAAACGTCATGTTTTGTTTACATTTGTTAATTTTTGTTGTTCACATATTTCCTGTAGTATTTTAACAATTTTAAGTTTTTTATATTTTTTTCTGTGTTAAAAACTGAAAGTATACTTCAGTTTTGTCTTTGCACAAACACTGACTAGTGTCTACTATGCATGTCATATCTTACTGGTATAATGATAGTTAGTATTCTACCTTCATATTTGAATACTATATATACAGCATATTTAGTTTCCCACTCATGCATAAGTTAACTTTTCAAAACTCACTACTCTGTGGCTAGTTTAACCCCTAATAAACCCATCTAGGTTTGTCTGTATGGATGGTAAAGGTATTGTAAGTAATAAAATTTGAAAAGTTATTTTTTTATTACTAAAAATAAAATATATATTGTTTTTGCTCCTGTTATTGAAAAGTTTGATGCTATTTAGGTTGATGAGCTTGTTGAGGATTTATTTATTAGATTGAATTCTTAAGGTTTTTTTTTAACTTTCATCCAAAAAAGTTTATTGTAATACAAAACAAAATAATTAAAATTATTTAAAAGGTAAAATAATATTTTAGTTTATATGTATTTCTTCTTAATTTTATGCGAAATATGTATTCTGATTTTCAAAGAAATGTCTGTTAAAAAAGTTAAAAAATTTATGAATTTTAATTTCGGAATAAATAACATACCTTTTGTATTTTTTAAAGTTGGGCTTTATTTTAAATATAGTATGGAGAAATATAGTTGAGTTTATTAATGTTCTGAGAAAATATGGATCTGCATTCTCAAAGTAATAAAAAAATATAAATCTTTCCATAAGTTTATTAGGATTTTTGACCATTGGAAATGATGTGTTAAGACAAAGTACTTTTTTTTTTCTTTTTTGAAAACAAATATCAATACAGGTTAAGAATAACATATCTATATCGTTTTTACTGCAGGCATAGTTGAAGATTTGTTAAAATCTTGAGGCAAAATTACTTTTATCTTTTCCCAAGCAAGTTTGTATACGTTAATGTATTATGCAATTTAACATCCTTTTATAAACAATTTAAAAAATACTTTATCATAAGTGCTGAATAGATGTGAACATGTATAAAATGTTGCTAAATAGTTACTAGTTTTTAGGATAAATTAATATTTTTCTGTTGATTTAGCTACTTAGTCTAGATTCAGTTAGTGTAGGGAAACAATTTCTTCATGACATCTGCACTTTTTTAAGTCTTTTTCTCCATTTTCAGATATTAGGAGCTCCATTAGACCTACATGGCTTTTCACATTTCATCAGATTAAAAAAGCATTGACTCAAGAGGGACTCAAAATGGTAACAATAAGGATCTTTTATTTAAAAATTGTCTTTTGCTGTATTTGAAACATATGTTACAGTATATGTATTTTGCATCATTTGCTAATTCTAATTCATGCATTAAAATCAATTTATCTTCAACATCATGAATTATAAAGTTTTTGTTATGCGCATTTTTAAATTAATGTATTAGTAGTGCTTGTATGAGATTATTCATCCTTAAAATAATGATAATAATAATAGTAATAATGCACACATTAAGATTTATACTTTGGAGGGACTAGTCTATTAATGTAGCAGTTACTTTCTTGAAACATGGATAATCAGTTCTCTATGCTGCATCTGCAGTTAAAATTTTGTTATGGACTGGTAATGACAGATATATCTACTTACTCTCACGAACCTTTTTAGCTTAGTATGGAAAAAAATTTTTGCTCCTGTGTGTCATTTCTTGCTAGCTTTTATTTCAAAATTTAAAATCCTAATGAAATGATTTTTCAAACATTGCAGTAAAAATCGGGCAAAACAATGTCCATTGATGTAGAAGCTGTGGGCACTTTAAAAGTTTAATTACATGAACATTAAAATCAACTTTGATGCTGAAATGCATAACATTTATGAAGTTTATTTTATATTTCAGGTGAATAATCCTCCACATCCGAAAGAAAGCTTGACTATCTGAAGGGTTTTGAAGATTTTAATTTCAAAATAAATTTTTTTTATAAAATTGTACCTAGTTGTTTAAAAACAAAGATATGTATATTACATGTTAATAAAGTTTCTCTGTATTCGTAATTTTGTTTGATGGGATTTATTTTTTGTTTGAAATGTGAGTTTATATTCATTCTCATTAAAGTGTGCATTTGAAACCATAAGATTTAACAAGAAGAGTCAATGCATTTTACATGAGTTATTTTATTTCTATGTAGAAAAGTATATAGTAAATATATATTAGCACAATATAAAATTTTCAGATTATGTGCGTGGAGCTATTTTTTTTAAAGCAACTAGGTAAGTATATTAACACATTATGAAGTTTACAAACCATGTAAGTATAAATGGGTGATTTATCGAATAGACCTAGTTTATACTCGTGAAAAAATTGTGTCTTAGAAAATAATTATCTATATTTTCTTAACTCTTTGTTGTTGCAATTTGAAATATTGTAATTGTTTGTGAACTAGTTGTGTTGGGATATGGTATCTCTACCAATTAGAAATATTTATTTCTCAAATCAATGTAATTAATTTTTTATTTCATTAAAAAAAATTGTTAATATCTCTCCTATGTTAAAGCTAAGATCTGAAACTTTCTTGATCAAATATTTGTATCGCAGTTTAATCAAACTAAAAGTTGTAAAGGAAAACATTTTGACCTACGAAATTTTAAGGTTTTATACATAATATTCATAAGTTTCCTGTAAATTTTATTTCACTGGTATCTAGAAGCCCCACCACTAAATCTCAAAGCATAAATTCAGTTAAAAGTTGTTTTTTTTAATTTGGAGGGTTGTTCCTCTGTGTTACTCCTATGAGGGAAACTGATTCAAAAAAATAATGGATGCTTGATTAACATTTTAAATTTCTGATATCTTCACAACTTTTAGACATCCTTTCATCACTTATGATATAAGTTTGCAGGATTTTATAACAGATATTTAGCTTTGTTTTTATGAGATTTTGAAAAAATATCCTTAAATTTTTATGCCAATTATATTCCACATATGAGAGTATACCGCAGGGTTTCTTTTTCTTTTCACGAGAAAGAATATGAGCGAATTGAGATAATAAATACATATAACAATGAATAATGAATTACGGGAGAAAATAGTCAACCTTTCGAGTACTTTAGCGTAAACTCATTTACATAAAAGAACTCATTACACATGGGTTTTATAACCCGAAATAAAGTAAGATATTGAACTCTAAAGAAGAGTTTGTCTGCTCATGTTGGTGTGATTTTCGACACACTTTAAAGTTAGTCGTATAACCATTTTAATGTGTTGGTGGCGAGTAAATCAACACGCTTAGGATCTGGGTTCTAGAACCCATTTTTCCACATGGGTTGTACGACTCACCAAATGCGGGTTCCCATGCTCATGTTGGTGTGATTTTCGACACACTTTAAAGTGAGTCGTATAACCCATTTTAATGAGTTGGTGGCGAGTAAATCAACCCGCTTGCGATCTGGGTTCTAGAACCCACTTTCCCACATGGGTTGTACGACTCACCAAAAGCGAGTTCCCCTGTGCAGTGGATTTGAACTCGGAGAAGTGGGTTCACCGAACGACTTTTTTTTCTCTGTGCACAACATTGTGAAATACATATACAGTTCACGCAGTTCCAATAAATATTCAATACGCATTTTACTCAATCAATTCAATCTGTTTCTCTTTTTATTTCCGTCTTCGCCTTCGCTATGCACGCCCGGGCTGAGTCCTAGCGCATGAACAATCCGAGATCGCTTAAGCAGGATTCATTGCGAGCCGATTGTGATTAACGTGGGTGACAGGAAATACATAACGAAATAGGACTGCTGGGAAAATGAAGTAAAGCGTTATAACCCCGAAATATTGCTTGTAAACATAGTGATTTATAGGGGTTTTTTTAGGGTTTCCAAAACGGATATATGTATATTTATCCGTATGTATCCGTTTATGGATATATATATATATATATATATATCCGTTATACGCGGTTTTTGAATTCTTAACCGTATGCGATATCCGTTCAATATTTTCCCGATATCTGCAACTTACATTTTGTTTTAATTTTCCATATAAAATAGGCGTTTAAATTTAAATTTTGACATTTTTTTTAGCTTGGGAAATATTTAGGAAATCAATTTTCGAAATTTATTCAAGAAAACTGAATGTGCATTAAAACAAAAGTTAAAAACAAAAGTTTGCATTGAATTCGTATAAAGTAGGAAAATGCCAATTTCACAAGCTATTGGATCGGAAAAAAATGACCACATTAATGAAATGTCTTGTTGATCCTACAAATGTTCCAACGAAATCTGTTCTAAGTTTTGCTACAGCTCTTAAGAAGTGGCTTTTCCCTGATGGGACAATACAGCATTTTGAGGATGAAGACGACATTTTGTGTGAAGAATTCGCATCCCATGGTGAATCAGAAAAAGAATTTCATGAAGAAATATATTTATATATTTCAAACGCTTAAAACGTTAAACATGTAAGAATATCATATGATAGCCGCACGTTAAAGCAGGAATTTACATCTTCAAGAGAATATATATATATATATATATATATATATATATATATATATATATATATATATATATATATATATATATATATATACCGGGTGCGTCATAAATTCGTGCAAAGTTCAAAAATTCGTAATAAAAGAAGTTATGCTTGGAAAAATTTTCTGTTTGCTCCAATAGGATCAGAGGGACATTGGATTTTTTTTTTCTATGTAAAAAAAAATAGTTTCCAAAAGTAACCGAAAGAGGGCGCTCACACGTCATACTGAGAAGTAATATTCAAATCAGGCTATCAATAAATCACCTGGTTGGAAACGGATCCGTTATTCGAAGCCGGCAGCATGCTTTCTTTACCAGATCGAGCGTTGGTGGTTAAACTTTTTTACACGAATGATGAATCCATAACTGTTGCATTGCGAAAGTTTCGCACGGCAATAGGACTGTGGCCCTCACGATCACCAGACTTGACCCCGGCAGATTTTTGGTTGTGGAGATACTTAAAATCTCTACCGAGGCTCCCTAACCACATTGGTGGATCTACAAAATGCCATTCGACAGACAGACGCTGCCATCGATGGCGACATGCTACATTCCGCTGTTATGGCGTACTGACGCTCCTCACTTGCCTATTACCTTGTGCTGCTGGTAAAGTTGAACATATGTTACTTTAAAATATATGCACACTCATGTTATTGTGATCTGTTTGATTTTCTGTATGTATTTGCCTAATTTGCATAAAACGTCTCAGTATGACTTGGAGCTCCCTCTTTCGGTTACTTTTGGAAACATTTTATCTTACATGGAAAAAAATCCAATGTCCCTCTGAACCTATTGACGCAAACAGAAGATTTTTCCGAGCATTACTTCTTTTATTACAAATTTTTTAACTTTGCACGAATTTATGACGCACCCGGTATATATATATATATATATATATATATATATATATATATATATATATATATATATATATATATATTAGGGCGTATTGAAATAATCGAAATTTCTTAGATGTTTTTGCGGTAGTGCGTAAAAGTTGTGAACTCCCATCATTAAAAAGTGTGCGGAATCTTAAAACTCTGGATTTATATCTTCTGTCCCCTCAATGGACAGAAAGTTCCGAAAATTGGATTAAAAATGATAAAGATACAAAAATTAATAAATAATCACAGATTTTGTTGATCGGTTTGTGCTAGTGCTTAAAAGTTACTATTTTTTAACAAAAACATCTATAAAAAATTTTAGAATTATAGGTTAATATTTTCTGCCGCCTAAATAGAAGATGTGATGGATGTGAAGACGGGGAAAGATAAGGTGGGCACCAAACACGCGTCTTAAACTACATTTGCAATTAAGTCTCTTCAGCAGCCCAAAAGGAATGTTCAAATGCGTTTAAAACTGGAAAACACAATTCTTGTCAGTCAAAGATATGGTGTATCCAACAGAGCCAATGCTGCTATTGCATCGAGTGTTATGCAAGATTTGGGTTTAATATCGGAATCAGATACCAGCCTCGTCACAGGACAAAAATAAAATATTCAGGGAAAAAATTGAGAATTTACAAAGTATTGGTCTCAAAAGCAAACGAAAATCGTTCCACTATATCTGACCTTTATTTTGATGGACAGCATGACAAAACTTTAACATCAGAAACACTCGAGGACAAGCAGTTCCAAAGAACAATTGTAGAAGAGCATTACTGTATTGTATCGGAGCCAGGTTTTATGTACATGGAACATGTTACACTTGAAAGTGAATCTACGTCTTATATATATAATAGTATATATATAAGTAATCTTATATATATCTTATATATATAATAGTATTTTACGATACGTAACAAGGGTTTTATTGGATGATTTTAGCAACCTTATTGTTCTCGGCTGTGAAGGCACTGTAGTGAACACAGGAGTGTTTAATGGTGTAATTCGCTTGAACTGAAACTTCAGAGACCAGTCCAAGGATTTATCTGCTTACTTCTTTTCAAGAGTTGCCATTACGACACCTATTTGTGTCCCATAGATGGCAAGTCTCTGGTCCCATATCTTACATCGGAAACCTCAAAGGATGCGAAAAGCTTTCAATTGTTTCTTTTAATAGTATTGAGAACGACTTGCCAGACATTGATTCCCACCACCCTCAGTCAGATCAGAGATACTTATTAGACATTTGCACCGCCATTAGTTCTGGCGTTTGTTTTTCAGATCTAGCTAACCGAGAACCAGGAACGTTGAATTTGGTCCGCTGGCTAACAACTGCCAATCGAATACTGAGGTTTTATATACCTACATCAGACCCCTCAAATGAGTTGCTAACTTTGGTTGTATTTATTCTAAGAGTCTACGCACCCTCATGGTTCCGAATTAAGATTCACCATTCCATAAAGGATGGTGCTAGACATCTGTGACATTTCATCAGTTCACCTCGGTACTTGCCTAAGAAGTATCGTGACGTAATCTAACCAGTTATTTCTCTCAACGCTTACTTTGCGGCTCCAGAAAACAGGGTTTTGGCCATGTTAACTGATGAGAGGTACCATATTAGGACCCTTGCAGCTCGGTGGATTATCAAGGAAAGGGAAATTAGCCCAGATGGAAATTGTGTTCGCAGATTTGATATTCCTGCTGTTAAATTTGGAGCTACAGACTATGTAGATCTTATTGACTGGCAAGCTTGTTATGTGACATCGCCTCCAGTTCTCAGGGAGATCAGTTCTCAAGAACTTCTGAAGATGATACAGGACGGTATGCCAATGGATTTCTGGGACTTTATGAAATTTCCTTCACACACACAAGCAGTTGAGCGGATTGTGAAACTAGTCACTGCAGCCTCCGGAGAAACAGTTGAGCCGCAGAACAGGGATACATTTATTAGAGCAACACTAGAATCCAGAAAATACATGTCAAAATTTGAGACCAAAAATGATTGCAAGCAGTAATGCTTTTTTTTATTTGTAGTTTGAAAGGTAAAATAAAGTTTCTGTTCGCATTTATTTAAAATTTTGCCTTCATTTTCCAAAATTTGGTGTCGATGAGGAGGCAGAAAATATTAACCTATAATTATAAATTTTTTTAGTTGTTGCTGTTAAAAAATAGTAACTTGTAAGCACTACCCAAAACCGATCAAGGAAATCTGCGATTATTTATTAATTTTTGTAATTTAATAATTTTTAGTCCAATTTTCGAAAATTTCGGCCCATTGAGGCAACAGAAGATATCAACCCAGAGTTT